>LNAC01000132.1:1168860-1260445 GCA_002007465.1 Ailurus styani | reverse complement strand
AGATCATATAATTATCTTTCTCTGACTGACTTATTTCACTTAGCATAATACCCTCTAGTTCCATCCACATCGTTGCAAAAGGCAAGATTTTGGTTTTTTGATGGCTGCATGGTATTCCATTGTATATATATACCACCGCTTCTTTATCCATTCATCTGTTGATGGACATCTAGGTTCTTTCCGTAGTTTGGCTACTGTGGACATTGCTGCTATAAACATTTGGGTGCACATGCCCCTTCAGATCACTACATTTGTATCTTTAGGGTAAATATCCAGTAGTGTAATTGCTGGGTCGTAGGGTAGCTCTATTTTCAACATTTTGAGGAAATTCCATACTGTTTTCCAGATAAGACTGTAAGAGTTCTTGAGGGACTCCCACTTTCAGATACTTCCAGAGGGCGTTCGGGTGGCTCAGTGGGTTAAAGCCTCTGCCTTCAGCTCAGGTCATGATCTCAGGGTACTGGGATTGAGGCCCGCATCGGGCTCCCTGCTCGGCAAGGAGCCTGCTTCTTCCTCTCTCTCTGCCTGCCTCTCAGCTCTGTCAAATATATAAATAAATAAAATCTTAAAAAAAAAAACAACAAAAAAAACCCAGACACCTCCAGGAAGTGTTACCATACAGAAGACTTCCAGCTCTCCAGGGTGAATGGGGGAAATCTATGTGGAATGGACATTCAATCCCAACCCTCTAAAACAAAAAACAAAACAAAACTGTGTTTGCACCCAGCAAAACAAACCCACAAATCATTTCTATGAATGTAAATTTCACAGGTCACCTTCTTCCACCATTTTTCCTTTCCCTGGTAAAAGTAAAAATGTGCTACTGGACATAAAACAAAGCTTATGCTGCCCACTAATGCCATTTCTAGTCAAAATTCAAGAGCCTACGTATGCCCCTCAAAAACAACTGTTTGCTCTTAGGCTCCATGTGGTGAGCCTGGGCATGAATGCCAGGTTTCAGCCTTCTCAAGAAAACTGCCATGAGGTGGTGCGACTTGCTGGAGAGATAGAAATGTCTTGGTCAAGACCCCTTTGGCACCATGCACCTGGTTCCTAGAGTTACTGTGCTGTTACCCTGTGGGTGACTGTCAAAATGGGAACAGTGACATTCACCCTTCGAGGACACTCCTTTTTATTTTTATCTAATGGAATATACCAACAATTTCTCCATATGTAGGAAGAGCTTTTTGTTTTTTAAGAGATGGCTTAGATAGCTCAAGGATGGACAGCTCAGTTTCAAGGAAGGGGATGCCCAGAGAGGATGTGTGCTCAAAGGCTGCTCCCAAACCCCATAAGGAGATGAGGAAGATGAGCCGGACTCTAAGACTCATAGGCAGCCGCATCACGACTTCCCCATTGTGTCAATTACCCGGCACTGCAGACTGAGCGTTAACTCAGGCAGCAAGAAGGCCACCCTCCTGGCGCTCCTCACCCTTGACTGTGTGCTGGACCCACCGGGGAGCTTTCCACCACCCTCTGGGCCCCGAGGCCAGAGGGGCTACCTGCCAGGTCTGGGTGCAGCCAGGGCTTCGTGACTGTCAAAATCCCTCCGAAGCTGATGCTAACATACAGACAAGCTCACAAGTCACTACCCCGGTCTCTTCTCTATCAAGGCTGCCTAAGCTACCAGATCCTATTCCCTTTGAGAATTCTTTTTCTTTTTTTCCTAACAAACAAGAAAAAAAAAGATAAAGCTACTTAAAGATAAGCTAAAATCCTAAATTTTAAACTTCTCTCAAGATAAAAGTTCAAGGTCAGAACTTGGTGTGACTTCATCCCTTGGCCCTGCCTCTGTAATAAAGATTACAACCCAGTCTAGATTAGAGCACAGAGTATATTCCTGAGCAGAGCAGAGTGTAAAGGGTACCCCTTTCAAAGAGGGTAGGAAGAAAAGTACATTAAGATGTTTATAGAGAGGGAAAAAAGTCAAAACACCAGCTTCACTGCCCTTGGGATATTCTTCTAGACCTTTCCTAAGTCTCCAACCACCTGACTTCACTGGGCTCCTCCTCCTCGACTGGGCTCTATGGCTTTCCTTACAAATGACTCACTCCTAGGCAAGGTCCCTGCTCCTGCTCCCGTCCTCCTGCAGTCTCATCTCCAGCTCAGACCACCTCTCTCCCCCACCCTCCATATCAGGTCTCCAGGTGGGCCCTCACCGTGGAGAGTGTGACCCATAAATACCAGTGGGGCATCAGCCAGCCAGGCAGGTGGGGAGGGAGGGTGTCCTCAGGTTCTGCAGGCCCGGTTCCTGCTCACTCAGCCATCCTGGTACAGGCGGGGCCCGGTGATAAGCAGTTCTGAGCCTGGCCAGCACCCACCCAGACCCCCAGCCCACAGGGTAGACTTGAGAAGGCTGCACAAAGTGGGGAAACAAGAGGCATAGGGTTCTCATCTCACCTCCACCCTTAGCTAGCTCCATGACCTCAAGCAAGTAATAGCAACATTACAGAAAGAGCCTCAGTTTCCCCATCTATAAAGAGGGAATTAAGGTTTGACCACTGTATTAGTCCATTTGGGCTGTTGTAACAAAAATACCATAGACTGGGTAGCTTAAACAACAAACATTTACTTCTCAGTGTTACAGAGGCTGGAAGTCCAAGGTCGAGGTTGCCAACACATTCAGCGAGGTCCCAAAATGGCCATCTCTCATTGTGTCCTCACATGGTGGCGGGGCAAGACAGCTAATATTCTTCAATGAGAGCTCTGCCCCCATTACCTAATCACTTCCCAAAGGCCTCACCTCCTAATACCATTATTCTGGGGGTTAGGATTTCAACACTAGGATTTGGGAGGAGACATAAACATTCAGTCCATAACAACCACACTCCTCTCAAAGCCTTCTGAAAAGACAAGCTCAAAATTCGATTTGAATACAATGTAAATTCTCTAAACATTGAGTCGTTTGTACACCGGGCTGACTGCCCACCTCTGGCAGGTAAAGCTGCATATTTCAGTGTTGTAATTAAACAGTACGCCTCTGGAAATCCAGACAAGAAAAAATTTGTCCAGAGAGGCAGGCCGAGAAGAGAGCAAAAAGGTGACAGCGAGAGTAACACCACCTACCATTTAGGGAGTTGTCTATGGCAGCTCTTCTAAGCACACCGTGTATGTTTAGAACTTCAGGTGAGCCTCAAAACACCCTTGTGTGGTAGACAGGGACTGGGGCCCTCATTTTACAGATGAGGAACCTGAAGTTCAGAGCATGTTATAGTCTGATTGTGTGCGTCCCCTCAAAACTCACACTGAGATGCTAAACCCAATGAGATGGTAATTGGAGGTGGCGCCTTGGGGAGGTGACTGGGTCACAGGGGTGGAAGCCTCAGGAACGGGATTCAGTGTTCTCCTGAAAGAGAGCTCCCTGCCTCCCGTCTTGTGAGGAGTCAGTGAGAAGACAGCTGTCTATGAACCAGGAAGCAGGTGCTCATCAGACACTGAACACTGAGGCCAGTGTCTTAATCTTGGCCTTCCCAGCCTTCAGAACTGAGAGGAATACATTTGTCATTTATAAGCCTCCTTTGTCCATGGTATGGTTACAGTAAGCTGAACAGACTGAGACCGAAAGGGAGTCACTCAAAGTCACATGACTCGTGAGTGGCAGAGCTTGGCTTTGGCCCAGGACTTGACCTCAAGACTTGGATCCTCAGCTTTCGATGACAGTGTCCCTACTTTAACTGTGAAAGCATGCTGACTTCCCCATGCCCCCTTACCCAGGCCAAGGAAGACAGGCACCCCCTGCTCTGTCCTTTCACACTTCTCAATTCACATTGCTATGGAACACTCCTATCCGACCGTTACCTATTTCTGCTGTGTCTATCACACCCATTAGCTTATGGTCCTCAAGGGCAGGAAGAGAGTATAGCAAGTGCCTCATAAACCGCTGGCATGTAATAAATGTTTTCTTAATGCATGAAACAATGAAACTGTGCTAGATTTCAAAAGACAAGCAGGAATTTACTGGGTAGTGTGAGCAAAACTTTTTCAAAAGTAGAAGCAGTACCGTCTTCAACCTTATGTCCCCAGAGACTGGCACTTAAGAAATGTGTGATAAACTCTTGGCCGAGGAAACAATGGAAGACATTCAGAGAGATTTAAGGCTACCCAGTGAGTAAAGGTAACCTGGCCAGTGTGAGTGAATCAACTGGAGGGCCCGTGGGAACACAGATGTGCTTCTCAAACTAAGGAGAGAGGTCAGCTTTTTGGTTTTCTTTCCAATTCATCACAGACCTATACTTGGATAAAATGCACTAAAAAATCAACTGCTAGAAAAATGAAATATAAAATGCAGGTCCAATTTTTATTAGATTTAAGAGATGTAAAATGACTGTCAAACTGCTATGCAAATGTCTAAATATGTACTCTTCATATGTGTACTTCCCTCTTTGCTGCAGCTTGTCAGCAAAGAGCTCCATTATCTGTAGACAGATGTAAGACCCTGTGGGGGTCTGCAGGGTCCTGGTAGGGGGCAGTGGGGGGTGGGGCAGAGCGGCAGGAAAGGTGAGCTCCAGTCCTGCTATCAAACACTAGGGGAGAACAATCACCCATATTAACTAATTTCAATCTCACAACCTATCAGTGTGGTAGGTGCTATTATCACTCCCATTTTAGAGATGGGGAGATAGAGACACACAGCAAATAAATAACCTTTGTAAGATTCCAGAGCTTGTAACCAGGCCTTGAACCTAGACAGTATGAACCCTCAACCACTAGACTGGGATGCCTTTGCGGGACTGTGAGATAGGAAGTGACGTATTCATATTGAAGTTTTAGAAAAATCACCCTGGTGGCAGCGTGAAGGGTCAAGGTCGGTTTGGAAGCCATGGCAACCACCCAGGCGAGAGGCAGTGCAGGGGAAAAAGCAGGCCTTTGGGCTGGTTAGGAAGCAAATGTGGCAGGCATGGGTGGGGGCCAGGAGTATCCAAGCTGTGGATGGATGGGGAAGAGAGAGGGGTTCCAGGTGACTTGGTTTGGAGGCTGGCATTCTTGGTGGAGAAGTCTTGACCCAAGTTAGAGAAGGCAGAAAGAAAAGTGGGTTTTAAGGGGAAGATGGTAATACTGGTTTTCAACAATGTCTATGTGAATTTCAAGAGCCTAAGATAGACAATCTGCAGTTACATCTTGGGGAAAATTCTAGAGATGGTGATCTTAGAATAGTTTATTGAATTCAGGTAGCTACTACTTATACTCCAGTTCTGCTGAACCACTCCTTTTCTCTTTTCCCCTTTGTCCTGCTTACACTTAAAATAGTTTAAAAACCAGAAATTTCCCAATGCTAAACCTACCTCCCTTTGAAACTCACACACAGTATGTAAAAGAGTTCTGGTCACCAATTCCAGTTGATAGGGGGAAAAGGGGGAACCACGCCACAAAGCAATTCTCAACACCAGCTGAGTGTCCCACAACTCAACTCAATTCTGACACTACATACCTGGAGATAGCATTAGAGTCCGCAGGTTAAGGATTCACCTGGGCAGTCACGAGACTGCCCGGCCCCTTCAGACACAAATCCCAAGCCAGGTATCACCTGTACTTCTGAAACACAGACTACAGATCCAAGTTTTCCATGACATTTTCCTTGAGTTTGGTTCATTTGTGAGGTTGCTCACTGAACTCACTTTATTTATTAGATTGCTGGTTTATTATAACAGGCTATCACTCAGGAACAGCCAGATGGAAGAGATGCACAGGGAAGGGTGTGGGAAAGGGCACTGAGCTTCCCAGGTGTGCTCCACGCCCTGCATCTCCCTCCAGGTGTTCGCCAACCAGAGGCTATCCTAACCTCCTCCTTTTAGGATGTTAGGGCCGCTTTATTATAGACACAATTGATTAAATCACTGACCACTGGTGACCAATCAAACTCCAGCCCTTCTCCCCTCCTGGGAGGTCAGAGGGGCGGGACTGAAAGGTCTAATTTTCTAATCAGGAGGTTAGTTCCCCTGGTAACCAGCCCCAGCCTTAGGTGAGGCTCAAAAGCCACCTCATTAACATAACAAAAGAATGCTTAGCACTCTCCCTCACTTAAAAAATTCCAAGAGTTTTAGGAAAGGGATGAACCATATATATTTCTCATTGTTAATCCAGTATTGTTTACAGCTGAAGCCCCAGAGTAGGTAACTGATAGACACCTGTTGAATGGGAAAGGATCATTTTTGTCCTTATTAAAAACTGTAAAAAGGATGAGAAGACAGGACCTCAATGATCTAAACCATTAATAGCAAAGAAACATCTGAGTACAAGACAGACCTGTCACAGGGCAATGTCTCCTCCTCCAGTCCATAAACCTGGTGGACACCTCTCCCTGTCGCACTTTTCACACGGTACCACTAGGGACCTGGGGACAGGCGCCATGGTGCCACGGAGAGCACTGACTTCATAGTCAGACAGACCTGGCGTCCGAGCAAGATGCCACCACCACTTCCTACTAGCTCGTAAGCAGTATTCAATCTCTCCGAACTTCTGCCCTACCTCTAAATGTAGCCAGCATCACCCACCTCAGAAGGCTACTGCAAGGTGAAAACAGGTGTATGTAAAGGTCCTAGCACAGCCTCATCGTCATCAAATTAACTGCTGGAACACTATTTTCTCCCCATCGGCGCCAAATGCACTTAACTGTGAATCACTTCCACCAAAATTAAAGATAACAGGTTTAACGCGAGCAGTATGACACTGATATTAATTATAATAACAATCCTTAATACCTGAGCACTTACTATTAACAACACACTGAATGTTTATATACATCAGTAGCTCCTTTATTCCTAACCTAAAGATAGTATTTCATTAATTCTAAGAAGCCTATTCTGTTCACACACCCCTGATATCGGGATGACTGTTTGAGTAGGCAGAATGGTCCCCTAAAGCTGCCTATGTCCTAATCCCTGGAACCTGTGACTATATTATATTACATGGCAAAAGAGACTTCACAGCTATAATTAAGGTTACAGTCCTTAATATGGGGGGGGGGGTTATAGTCTGGATTATCCAAGTGGGCCCAAATGAATCAAATGATCCCTTAAAAACAGAACTTTCTCTGGCTGGAGGCAAAGACAGAGCAAAAGGAGACCTTAAAGGGATTCCAGGCATGAGAAGGACTTGTCATGCTATTGTTGGCTCTGAGGTGTAAGGTCCAAGTACAAGGACCAAAGAGAGATCTCTAAGAGCTATGAGTGGCCCCTGGCTGACAACCAGCAGGGACCTCAGCCTGACAACTGCAAGGAACTGGAGTCTACCAACAACCTCAATGAGCCTACAAATGGATTCCTCTTCCCAGAGCCACCCAGTAAGATTTAGGACTTGTAAAACCCAGAGCAACCAGCCAAACCCATGCCAACTTTTGACCTACAGAACTGTGAGATAATACATGTTAAATTTGTGGTACTCTATTATGGACAGCCATAGAAAACTAACAAAGTCTTAAGGTTGATGAGGGTTACCGTGGATTAGAGTTGAATCAATAGCAATATTTTTCTTATTGGCACACAGAATAATGGCATGTGCCATAACTGATGGCATCTTAAATTTATTGTTATCATCTCTATGTTGCAAATAGGCAAACAGAGACTCTAAGAAGTCAGGTGAGTTGCCCAGGTGATTCAGACTGCAAGCCTGAGCTCTAAACCATCACGCACACTATCAGAGAGCACCTAAAGGTGAAAGAATCCTGCTGAAAGACCAGGCCAGGAATGGCCAACAGGACACGCCTCTGCCAGGCCCGTGTCTGACATGCATCCCTACCACGTGCGGGTGACCGCAAAGACCCAGCCAGGTCCAGAAGGTACCTACCCTCCAGCATTCATTCACCTACTGTGGATGGAGTACCTCAAGGTGCTTGGTAACCTTCTAGGTGGTACTGGGGACAGAGCAGCAGACCAAGAGCCTGTCTATGAAGCTGACACTGCAGTGGGGGAGGCCAACACTATAGCAACAGAAGAAGTACTAGAAGGAAAACTAACAAGCATCCAGAGAACTGCAAAGTCCCCTTCACAAATTACGATCATCAACACATTCAGGCAGTGGAAAGGGGTCACTGGGCCCTGGAGCATCAGGTCCTCCTTTCTGGAGCTTTCATGGGCCTCTACTATATGTGCAAGCTCTGGGAAGGAGAGTTTGTTGCTCATGTGGGGTTGCTTTAGCTTTTAGCTTTTCTTTTTTCTTTCTTTCTTTCTTTTTTTTTTTTTTTTGATAGAGATAAAGGCTAACTTTATACAGGACTGCCTCATATGAATTTCTAAAAGCAAACCAAAAAAAACCACAATCATCTTTTTTGCTAAACCACAATTTCTCTCTTTTGATGGATTTCATTTTTAAAAAGATGAAAATTAATTTACGTGAACCTATCATCCCCGGAGCTGACAGAAAGAGCCCGTCAGGAAGAAAGAGGACTCTGTGCAACTGCAGCCCCACCCCCCTCATTGAATCCTGAACTCCTGCTGCTCTCCGCACATTGCACTTTTACCTTCCTCCTTTCACTCTGGACATAGAGTAGAACAGCTCTCTGATGCTGAAGTCAAAGGGAGAACAGGAGCCCAATTCAGGAGGTAAACAAACAAAAAAATGCGGCACCTAGAGCCTTTCGGGAGATACACATCAACAGAAAACTCTAGATTTCCTAAAAGATCTCACAGGAAATGCCACTGGAATTTACATATTCTCAATCTCTTCTCTTGTTTTTGTTTGAGAGGGAGAAATTCTAGACTAGAAGATCATCCTCATTATGGTTTTGGAGAAGCCCTAGTTTAATAATACCATTAGCCCAAAACTATTTATAAATCAGACATTAGCAACTGGCATAAAACCCTACTTTCCACTTCTCTCAATTTTGCACTGACAATTTGGCAGCCCCCTCTCCCCTTAGGCCCAAAAGAGCCATCACATTCTTAAGTCTGTATTTAAGAGATTCTGACAGCAATGTAGGGAAGAGGCTTGTTTCCGGAGGAAAGGTCAATAAATGCCCACAGGAGGATGGACAGGCTCAGAGAGCGCACAGGAAGAAATGTACAAATGGCCCCAAACCTCCACTTCACTCATAATTTGAAGAATTTAAACAATTCCACATTACCATTTCTCACCATCCAGATTAGCAAAAATAGAAAGAGCTGACACACTTCTTGCTGGTGGGGCTGTGGGGGAAAGGCCATCCAGTGCATGTGCCAGTAAGAAGACAAAATGAGTCAACCCTTCTTTGATTCAGCAGTCCCACTTCTGGGAATCGGTCCTTTAGGTACACCTGCACAAAGGCAAAATGACCTATTACACCTTTATTTGTTGTAGCCTTGTTTGTAATAGCAAAAAACTGGCAACAATCCAGAAGTCTGGCAAAGGGGATTGGCTGAATAAACTACAGTACATCCACAGAGCGACAAAATAATGTGCATTTAGAGAGAGAGAGACAGAGATCTCTATGTGCTGATAGAGATCTCCAGGACATACTACTAATAAACACACACACATATATATTATCTGCTGCATTTATCAGTTGCGACCTATAGACTGTAGGAAAGAGATGGGGAAGGAGTGGAGCAAGGTTTCTCAGTGTTTACCTCTATATACGGTTATGAGGGTTTGGGGGACCACATAATATAAATACGTGACCTATTAAAAAAAATGAAGAGGGGCGCCTGGTTGGCTCAGTCAGTACAGCATGTGACTGACTCTTGATCTCACAGTCGTGGGCTGAAGCTCCACGCTGGGCGTAAACTCACTAAACAAAACAAAACACAAAACAAAACAAAACTGAAGAGGTCGTACAAGCCATTTTTCACGGGAGTGTGAAGAAGAGGATGAGACCAGCCCGGGAGATGCCTGTCCAAGGAGGAGTTGGGCTCAGGAGGGGTCTGGGAAATCTGCAGAGGCAGGTGAGCTCTCACGGCGGCGTCAGTAAGTGGGAGAAACCTCAGTCCAGAGTTCAGGTGAGCCCAGCGAGCCCGGAGAGCTCCATCTCCGCCCGGTTCTACCCTGCTGGCTGGGGTGCGGGCGCCCCTGAGGCCCCTGATACTTACTGCAGCCCGGAGAAAGTCAGAGGACTGCAGGCAAACGGGGGGTAAAGACACAAACGCTAAGATTACCTCCCAGGCAACATGCCAGGGGCATTTATTTCCTTTCTCAATTTGGACAGTAATGGTTGAAGCATGCTGCTCATCAGACATTTATGTTAAAAAAAAAAAAAAAAGAGGGCAAAGCATGTACCACCAGGATATTCCGCTTAATCCACCAGAGAGATAGTCCTGAAAAGTTGAGCCTCCTGGCATTTTGTAAAATCAAACCTTAACTATAAATGCAACAGGTGAGTCTGCTATCTCAAGAAATTCGGTAGGGAATTCTGCTATTTCTGCTTGGGAATCTGAGTTTGCCTGAAGAAGGCTGCACTTAACCAAGATAAAAACACGAAAGGCATTTACATTTCTGTACCTGTGAGCTTTTTCTTTCCCCCATTCACTCTGCTGTCCCTCCATAAACGTGCGGAAGGCCAAAGTCCTAAGTACAAACCGGCACCCCAATCCTCAGAACCACTGTCTTAGCAGTTTGATCAATCCAACGTGACTGGTCCTACCTGCCCTTCGATGGCCTCTCAGGAGAGCCGCCAGGAAGAGGAAGTTAGTTCTGAGGGTAGGCTTTCCAAAGGATCAACTCAAAAGAGAAAGTATGTAAGAAGTGCCAGCTGGCAGTGAGGGGGCACAGACAAACTCCCTTTCTTAGTTTTTGGTAGCTTCAGCAATAAGGCGCTCCCCCTCTTACCATACGCTAGAAACATTTCGTACGAGAAGCAGTTGCTCATAGGTAAGTCCCAAAGACTCCTGCAGCCGCTGCCCTTCGTGTCCTGCCCGCCCCCTCCCAGGGAAGGGCCCAGGCTGCTCAATAAACCACATGAATCCTTTTGCACATTCCCAGGAGTCACCAGTATCTTCCATTCATCAGGCAGATCACGAAAGGGTTCAGGGACCCCAACATGTATCAGGCAATACTGAGCACGTTGTTGGTGTTTGACTAATAGTAAACAATGTCAACAACCCTCCAAGCTCTGGTCTTTACCTGCCCTTTAGGAAATGACTAACGGAAGAGAAAGAAACCCATCCCAGGGCACGTGCGCCCCTGAACGTGCATTCCTGGCACATACAATCAGTTGTACTGATTTGATAACGAAAAAAATAAAGAACACTGGCTCATGCACCTCACAGACACACACTACAGAGAACGTGGTTTTATTGCTTCGTTCCTTTGGCATTTATTAAACGCCTACTACATGCCAGACTCTGCCGGCTCGTGGCAGCTCGAGTTTATTGTGGCCGAAGAGGCCTGTGAGAGGCAGAGCTACTGCCAGCCACATTGTGCCCTGGTGTGAGTTAGAAGAAAGCAACCCCTCCAAGTGTACCTAGCCTTGCAGACTCAATGGCATCAGAAAGAAGTGCCCCTTCCTCCTGGCAGTTCTAGCCTAGGGCACATGGTTTTTGGAGCAGATCTGAGCCCCCATGTGTTTCTTTGGATAGACACTCTTGTGCAGTGAACAACCTGTATAAGAGTTCAAGGCAGCCCTGTCAAGAAGTCACAATTTCGTCCTTCTGCTACTTGGCCAGGCACCCAACTCTCCCCTGACAACTTGTCTGAGCAGCCAATCAAGACCTTGTACACCCATGTGAAGCTCCATGAGTGAAGACTATTCATGTGCAGGACACGCTCTAATAATTCAAAAGGTTTCAGTAGTCTGGGTAAGGGACAGGCATCAAGTCTGCTGGCTTCAACACTTTTCCAATTTGCCTGAGATTCAGGCTGAATAAACCCAGTGTGATGGTTTTATAGCAACAAAGTCCTCACTAAGCCTCAATAAAATCCAAGCAGCTTTTGGATTTTGATTCCTCTTTCTATCCTTAGATTTATTTAGCCCATGTTGATAGCTAAATTGTGTTGCTCCTCTGTAATAATTTTTTTTCTGTGAAAAGCAGACAAAATTTGAGGTCACCACAAGCTTGGGGTCTTAGTCAAAGGGTCCCGGTGAGAGCTAGGGTTTAAGGTCCCACGCTCAGGGACATTTGGGCCCGCAGTATCTGCAGCTCAATAAAAGCCTCATTATTCTCTATCGGTAAAGTTAAGATTCCATCCCCAAGGGGTTCATGTGGTTTGCACACAGCCATTCAGGATGAATTCTCTACACAGAGATGCAAGTACGGAGTTGATTCACAGCCCACACCAGTAAGCATTTATGATGATGCCACCTAAGTCAAACCAGAACCTACACGACTCTCCTTGGTCAACCAAAGGGGGTCCTATGTCAATTATGTGACATGGACTGCAAGGAGAATGATTTTATCTATTCTGTAAGAAAGCCAAGTCTCTGCTAATAGTCAATGAATGTGAGAAACTACAGGAGATTCTTAGCAACTGATTCAGACCTCAAAGAAATTCTTCTTTTAGCTACTAACTCTCCAGCAGAACTGAAAGTATCAAAAGCCTTAACCCATCTGCAACACCCTGGTTTTTATTGTACAGTAATCTTCAGAAATGCAGATCCATTAAAAGAAGACTAAAACTCTCCTTGTCAGAGGATGGCAACCAGACGCTCATACTAAGCACTTTTACGGAACCCCATAAAGCCTGACATGATAAACCCAACATTTAAATGACACTAGAAATGATTTTTAAGACTCGGCAATAAATGGAAAAATCCAGCTAGAAGTAACCTTCAGTAAATCACTCCACTCTGCCCTAGATCCAAGTCACATGCTCACTGCTGTTCGTAAGAGAGGCACAGTGGGGAGGACAGGACCTGTTGGTATGCAGTGGTTCTAGAACAGGACTCAGCAGGCCAGACTGAACTCTCAAGGCCTCGCTGGGAGTCCAGGCCTGGGAGAGGGCGACTTCACAGATCACTTTAGGCCCGCTGGGTCTCCGAGGCAATTCTGGCAGCTTTGACTTCTCTGACTGAAGAGGGCTAAGCCTGATGGAAAGGCACCGATAATTCTCCTCAGGTAGGTCATCTCACCCCTAAAAGGAGCCCCTTCCCACCTTTCTCTTGGTTTGATTTAGAGTTTCTAAATGGAACTGCCACTCCCCTTCCCCCCAGACCCCTTTTGGGGGATGCACCTCCAGGCCAGCTCTCAGCAGAGCCTGCGTAGTCCACAGGACGAGGAGTTGGAACCACGCTGGGTGCAATTCTGATCTTGCCCCTGAGGGACCCTCCACTTCCTCGTCTGGGCTGTCCTGAGGACTGAATGAGATCATGAATGTGAAGGGCTTAGATCGGGGCCCAGGATAGAGAACAGCTCAATACATGGAAGCACATACTTGTGCTGGAAGTACTTTTTTTTTTATCTCTCAAACTTTTCTGTTAAATTGAGTGCACGGATGTCTTCCTCGGGACTGTGGAGGAGGAACCTGACAGTTGAAGGGGGTGTGTGCACGCAACTTGTCAATACAGGGTCTAGACCTGAAAAGTGACCATAAAGTCAAGGTTGGCAGACTTGGTCTATATGCAAACCTTAATTCCAGACATTTCTTAAGATGAATCTCCAGGGGCCTCTGGGTGGCTCAGTCAGTTAAGCGGCCTGCCCGCCCCAGATTTCCAGCTCGGGTCCTGGGATCACACCTGGCCCCGCTTGGGCTCTGCACTCAGCAGGGAGTCCCTTCAGGATTTTCTTTCCCTGAGGGTGGGGGGCATGCTCTTGCTGTCTCTGGTAAATAAATCTTGAAGAGGGAAAAAAATGGAGATAAACCTACAAACTTCTGAAAGGGCTTCTTTTTTACTGCTAAACAATTCTCACTACAAAGGTTTTGACATTTAAGGACCTTCGACCGCTAGGCAATCTGGTGTTTTTTTCTAAAACAAAATCCTGCGATTTGTAGCTAACAAGCCAGAGTTTTTACTGAGTAACTGTTACACAAGGAGACTATACACACACATATGCAGACTCACTCACTGGGGAAACTGGATAGAAAAGAAGGAAAGCACCAGAATCCCACCATCCACTGGTCTGTATTTTCTTCTAGACTTTCCTTCATCTGCATAAATTGTTTTGACCTAGCTATAATTGTTAATAATGCACTATAACTATGCACACTGTCCTTCCCCTATTTAACCTAACATGACACAGAACTTCATGGATTAGTGTTTTATTTTTTAAGTTTCTATTAAGAAAGGAAAATGGGATTGAGATCTGGGAGAATTAACTTGTTGAACAAATTAATGTAGCAATCCATTTCACATTTAAAAAATGCAAGGACAATTGTCTAATTATATTCGCTTACTTTGTAAGCATTGTCTGGCAGGACTTTTTAAATTACTGAACTTTTTTAGATTTGGGGGAAACATTAAAATTTCCTATAGTTGTTTTCCTTGTTACAAAAGTAATGCATGCTCATTATATAACATTTAGAAAGAGAAAAATCTCAGGAAGTAATAATTTAACATTAATATTTGCTGAACAGAGACTATGTGCCAGTCACTGTTCTAAGTGCTTTAGGTAGATTAACTCATTTATCCCTCACAACACCTTGTGGAAGCAGAAAGATATGAAGCAACTTGCCCACACTCTTACACACCTAGAAGCATAAGCCAGGAATCCAGCACTATGCTCTGATGTTCTAGGAGTGAAAAGAATCAATAATTTATTCAATCAAGTCCTTCAGTGTTTCAGCATATAATGTCATAGGCAAGAAACAATTCATAATAACACTGTACCCTTTACAATTATTTAAAAAACAATTTTTAAAAAAACACTGTACCCTTTATAATTATTTATTTTTAAATAAAGCACCATTTCTGCATCCCTGTGGGACAATGAGTAAAATGGGAAGTCATGTGTTATAGGAACTACCCTTCCAATCAGTCCAATCACGTGTACCTGATATGCGTTAAGAAAGAAACAACAGGTGCTTAAAAGAATGTGGCTTAAAGACGGAAGCATTTTTTAAATTTTGCAGTTGATTCAGTAATGTGATGAGTAGAGTCCTTGAATCAGCTCAACACTCATTCTCACAAAAGTTTAGAGCCAGTCATGACACTTTTATAAAACGTTGACAAAACGCTCCCAATCAGTCCTAAATGTTTCTGATGGCTTATCTGTTGGCATTGAACATCAGTACATGAAAAATAACTGGAAACATGGAAAATAACTGGGTCACATTTTTTCATACTTTAATTAAAAATTATACTTGGTTAAAGATAAATATTTCTGTTCCTGGTTTAATTTCCTACTAGGCTAATAAACACAACTTTTAAAAATATAAACTCTCTTTAAAGTTAAAATATGATTAACGAAATGTTTCTGACTGCCTGGCTCTAAAAATATTATATGACTATAACTTCAGCACTAAAAGCATATTAAAGCAATTAATCCATTAATCATAATTATTCATACCACTGTCGTAGAAACATGGCACACATGTTTAGATAGATAGATAGTTCTATCTATAAGATCAGGTATCTTCTCTGGAATTTAAAATAGTTCCATCTAGCATTTCTAGAAGACTTAAACTGCCATCTTATAATTTATCTAATAGCCTGCCGCTAGCATAAGCTAGAGAAGTAAAATATCTTAACATGTTGAACATTACTGTGTGTCAGGTGCCATCAAAGTGCTTTGCAAAGATTGTTTTGTATATTCTCATAAAAATCCTTGAGACAGAGACCACTATCACCCACATTTTACCAATCGGATTGAAAAGATTAAATAACTAATACTCCCAATCCAGGTCTGTCTGCACCGAAACTCATACTCCAAACCACTGTTAAACGGCTTCTCTTCCAAATCAGGCCTCAAAAAATTCTGACTTCCGCAACTTACCTCCCTAAATTAATCTTAAACTGACATACAAAACTTAAAACAAACAAAAAACACCCTATACAAATCATTGCTTATCCAGCAATGAATGACGTGATTCTACATTTGAAAACTTAAATTTCTTGTCTCAGAGAGGTTCCCAACATTAAAAAACAAACATAATCTGGTATTAGAGACCCATTTCCTCAAGTGTTTTGACTATGAAGCTCTCTGCTGTCACAACCTGACAAACCACCCATGTCCTTCAACAAGGGAGGACAACCCAAGCCCACCACCACCAATCTCACTGTTAGCTAATCTTTCAAACGAGACTGAGGCTTGCTACACAGACTCAGAGTATTAATCTTCCCAGTCTCCTGTGAAACACAGTTTCACATTTTTATGTATTTCTCCACAAATTCAAATGCTGTCAGGGATCAAAACCTAGTGAATTACCTGGGTTAAACACAGTAAAAATGCGACCACATTTTCGTAAGGTCTAAACGTGGAGTTGTTAGACTGCTCAGCATTTTTTGGACTTAAACCAGGGTTTTATGGTGCTAGTTAACTGTTAGGGAAGCAAAGGGACGAAACATTTGATCCCAGAGTCCTTTTATCACTGAAGAATCCGTAAAATGTTTGATTACTTTTAAAAATTACATGTGTGAATGTTTGTTTATGGAAAAAAAGGGGCTTGTTAATACATACAATTTGGCCTTAAAACAAAACAAAACAGCTCTTCCCTTGAATGTGATTGTTTTGGCAATAGTAAAACCCAACCCCATCATTCTTGCGTCGCCTGCCTTCCTGGTTCTCCTAGGTGAGGGCCGCCATCCCGCCATGATTTACACGGAGGGCTGAGAAGCACCAGCAATGGTGCAGTGTGGTGACTAGCACTTTAAAAACAAAGCCAAGCCGAACTCCGCTTTTAAAGTAGGGAACACACAGACACAGACCTTGACTCTGACAACACCCAAAAGATTCATTATAGACAATCCATTCAGACGAAGCTACAACAGCCCCAGGAAATATAAACAGTGTCCGCAAAGACAGCAGGGGAGGAAAGGAAATAAACTGATGGGAAGGAAGCTAATCATGTGAAGTTTGTCCAACTCCACAAGGTCTAATAAATTCCCGGTTTGTTTCCACTCGGAGCAGCCATTAAACGTGCCCCGGCACGTGGGCGCAGGGGACCTCCCTTCTCTCTGGTTTTTGCCCATTTCCTTCTCTATAACCTTGTTTGTATACAACCACGCCCGGTCAAGGGTGACTACGAGATAACAGGCCTCATCAGTTTCTTCTCTCGGATTCCCGGTTGTCCAAAGTTTCACTCCACGGCGGTGATTTAACAAGAATCACGAGTTCTTCTGTGAAAGTTATGAATGGCTTAAGTTTACAAGACACAAACATAAGGCGAGGGACAAGCGTCAGACGCCTTTAGTGACAATGTTCTAACGTGTTTTAAAATTAGTTTTAATTGATCTGCCCTAGCTAAAATTAAGGGCCACCCCCGGGGGGGGGGAGTCACCCTGATCCATGTAATAAGGGTCCCGACAATGCTTTAAAAAAGAAAAAAAATCCACGCAAGACTCTGAGCCTCGACCTCTCCAGGCCACCTGCAAATACAGTCTCGAGGCCACTCACTGCCGGGGGTCCCTCGCGGGGCGTGTGACCTGGGCTCTCCTCTTTGACCCGCTACTTCCCCGCTAGACCCAGCGGCGAGCGGGTTCCAGGGCTGCTCGCCCGCCCGCTAGTCCCAAGAAAGAGCGGAAGAAAGTAGGGAAGAGGGGCGTGGCGCCCCGGTCGCCCCCAGATGCCTGCCCGCCTCCAGAGCCTGGCACCACCGCAAGGAAGGGCTGGGAACACCGGAGCCTCCCAACCCCGACCGGGCGCGGGGCGCACAGCCGCGGGCCGCCCAGGGCGCGGGCGAGCTGCGAGCCCTTTCCTGCCGCTCCCGCCCCCATCCCAGCGACCGCGTCCCCAGCCCTAGCCCCGCGGGGCCCCGGCTTTCCCCGGCCGCCGCCCGTCGAGGGCCAGCGCGCAGTCCGCCTCCGGGTCTCGGCGTCCCTCGTCCTCCCTCCCCCATCCCCTTCTCCGGCGCCCAGTGCCCCGACCAGTCCCCGCCCTCCGGGACACTCTTCCCTCCCTCCTTCCTTCCTTCCTCCCTTCCCTTCCCTCCCTCCATCTCGCTTCCTAGCACCGGGAACTCGGAGGCGGCCCCCGAACTGGCCGGCCGACGCCCCGCGCTGCGCCCCTGTGCCCGCGGGGACCAGACTCGCCACCTGCGCCCGCCGCTCGGTGCCCACTCGCCTGCCGGTGCGCTCCCCCCGCCGCCGCCGCCGCCGCCGCCGGGGACTCGGTCTCCAAGGGTTCCTGGAGACAGCTCCGACCTCTCCTCCTCCTCCCGCTCCTCCGGGCGCCGGCTCCGCCTCGCTCGGGGTAGGCGGGGCGGACAGCCCGACGGGCGGGGCGGCGGCGGCCCGGGGCTCCTTCCTCAGGCCGTGGCCCTCCCTCCGGCCCAGGCACCCTGGTTGTTCTGGGCTTAGGCCACCGAACCCGTGTCGTGTCCGGCCCGCCCGAGGGGAGAGATCGGGAGCCGTAGAGCTCCACAAACGTCCGGCCACCTTGGCCGTCCCCGTTTTCCCTGCCCCGAACTCGTGGAGGCCCTGGAGTTCAAGGCCGCTGGGGCCCCTCACTTCACAGGACCCTCCACCGGGCGGCCCTGACTCCTCCAAAGTTTCCTTCGCGTGCGAACGCCTAGCTAACCCCTATGCCAACCGTCCCCTGGGTCGCGAATGTGAGCGCTGCCAACCCCCTACACAAAAGTTAGGCTCTGCTCCAGGAATTTCTTAAGAAAACAGTAAAATTTAAAGGGCCCTGGGGCCATGGGGAGATTTTGTTTCCCAGAAAATGGAGATAGAACTGCGGATTGTTGAATTTGAAGTGCATGCACCCATCACGAGCTTCTCCATCTCCCCGCCCCCCATGAAATTTGCGCTTCCAAATGCCCAATACCTGGCAGAGTTCTGCGTAACAAATTAACTGGATTTGGTTGGTCTTTACTGAATGGATTTAGGGTGAGGTAGTTTGAAGAATCACTTTTGTTTACACAGAGTTCAAACTATTCATAGGAACAACCATTCAAGGAACATTCACTGAGCACTTGCTGTGTGCTAGGCATTGATTACACTAAAGGTGATGGAGGGACACAAAGATGATCAGACAAGGCACTCACCCTCTAAAAGTCCAGAAAGAGTCAAAAAGATGGATGTGCAGAAATCTTACCACTCAGCAGACTTCCCGCTTATCCCCAGGTATCTGCTTTCTTGTTTGACAGGATGAAAACAAAAGAGAAGGTGAGGCCAAAGTAGGTCACTTGGAACCAGTGTGGGCAGAGTCCATGCTTGACATGGAGTCTGGTGGCATTGGTGAGGGATGTCTGTGTGTTGAGTTTCACCAACTGAAGCGAAGTGAGGTGCAGGGTAGCTTGCAGCCAAGGACTGCGGTTAGGACATGATCTTTACTCTTACTTTCCTCCAACCCTTACTCAGTTATCGTTCCCAATATTTGCAAGAGGGCTACTGCCAGTAGAGGCAGTGGTTGGATGCCTTGCCCTGGAGTGTGGGAGTGTGGTCAGAGACACCTGCATCTCACTGTCAGAGTACCACCCTCAGATGCCAGATTCGCTTTGCCTTTACAAGGGACAGCTGGAAGTGCCTGGGAATTAGTGTTCCTCTGCCCCACCCCACCCTTTAACCAGTGACTGAGAATGCGGGTGTAAATACTACCATCCCTGTCCCTTAGCCCCCAGTAGGGACAACTCCAGCGTGGCTCTCTGCTGTCTACAGAGCTCCCTATGAGATTGGGCCAAATACCATCCCTTCTTTGGGATTTTGCTTGCTATCACATTCTTGCTTGCCCTTCTTACCCCTCTAGGTCCCACTCCCCTACCAGTGCTTCCTAGGAACCCATTCTAATCAGGACAACTATGTGATTTGAGGGCCCCATGCAAGATAAAGAAAAATGTCCCTAACTTATCAAGAATTTCAAGCCGTCAACAGCAGAGTATTAGACCAAGTATATGGGGTCCCGTGGTTCTGCACAGATGTACAGGACTCTGTAGATGGCACATCAGTGAAGTTCATCTGGATGCTAATAAAATCACGTTCACTTGAGTCTTCATCGCCAAGTCTGCTTCTGGGGAATCCCCAGCTAAGGTGTAACAACTGTTAAAGTAAAAAACCAGCCCATCCTGTGTGAGCATAGTCACCTTACAGCATACACTAGTGGTCAGCATCCGCCAGCTTGGGAGGCTGCCCCTGGTAGGAGGAAGGCTTAGGTTAAATTTCATGTAACAGGAGCTATAGGCCGTCAAAAGAGGGAAAACAGCTGAGAATGACTTAGGTTCATAAGATGATGCGGCAGGAAGTCGGCGTTTTAGTCCCATTCTGAGGCTGCACCCAAAGTGTTAATTCAGGTGGTGTTTTAGATGGAGTCACCTAGAAACCTTACTTGAAGTTTAATTGTCAAGTAGTTAAAAAGTTACACCTCACTTGTAAGGAAGTGAGGTTAGCAGGATTGGGCAGAGGGAGAAGCTGCCTATCAATGTGGTTACAGCTGGGCCTAGAGCCCAGAGGGTACTGGAGTTGTGTGGCTCTTTAGAATTAAACCAGATTGAGTCCGGGGAAGTGGGCCTTTGTAATCTTCTGCACATCCGGCATTCCTGGGAAGAGGTGTAGCCCTAGGCAGGGCAGTTCCTTGAGGGGAATGCCTGCCGATGGACACAGCTGGGAACGGTCAGGACCAGATGTGTCAGCGCTGAGCAGAGGATCTGGGAGAAGCTCCACAGCATCACTCCAGGCAGATGATCTCTGAGATCTCACTTGGGCTTAGAGTCAGTGGTAACAGGAATACACAGCCCAGCCCAGGAGGGCCTGACCCCTCGGCCTTCTGTACGGTGCCTGGACAATTTTTTATTGCATTTCACCTTTCTCGTGCTATAGGCCTATTTAATTTCCCACTTTTCCCTTCAGACTTTTAATGTTTTAATTTTTTTAAAGATTTATTTTTTTAGAGAGATAAGAGTGCAGAGGGAGGGGCAGAGGGAGACAGAGAAACTCAAGCATACTCCATGCAGAGTGCAGAGCCTAACATTGGGTTCAGTCATATGACCCTGAGAAACCAAAAGTCAGTCGCTTAACCAACTACGCCACCCAGATGCTCCTTAATTTTTATTTTAAATAGGCTTTACCCAATATGGGGCTTGAACACATGACCCTGAGATTAGGAGTCACACTCTCTACCTACTAAGCCAGCCAGGCACCCTTCCTTCAAAAAAACCTCTTTCTTCCTCCCCTATGTTCTGGCCTAACTATTTTCTACCCCTCCAATGGCACTAGAGACAAACAAATACATACAAATAAATGAAGCAATTGCCTAAGAGTAGCAGTGTAGTGATGTAAAATATGCATCACGAGATGAAGCCTTTGGAATGAAGTCCTGACTTTGCCACTAACAAACTGTGTGAATTTAGGGCACTTAACCTTACTGGGTATTTGCCTGTCTTTAAAATAAGGAGATTGTTAACAAATAAGAAAATAAAAATACAATAAGGAGATTGTAAGATAATGGTCTCTAAGGTCCCAAGTCTATGGAAATTAATTTTTTTTAGAAGACAGGGTTTTCTCATGGGGCACCTGGGTGGCTCAGTCAACAGACTCTTGGACTCTTGATTTCCCTCAGGTCAAGATCTCAGGGTCCTGGCATCGAGCCCTCCTCAAGCTCCATCTCAGTGCAGAGTCCGCTTGTCCCTCTCCCTCCTCTCCCACAACCACTAGCAAGGCACACCTTCTGTCTCTCTCAAATAAATCAATAAAATCTTTAAAAAAGAGAGAGATGGCTTTCTCTGCTCTATGATCTCTCATGAAGCAAACAAGAGAAATGTTTTTATAACTCAGAACAACTTATTTTTAATATTAGTTGCAATTCATAGGTGAAGCACTACTTCTATGAACTTCTGTTCAGTATTCAATAACAACACCCTAACGAAAGCATCAGTCAGAAAGAGATGGGTGAAGAAAGATGAAAAAAAAAATGGGGCAAATGGGTCAGTCTGTGAGTGATGAGGTCTCCACAGACTTTGGAATAGTTTTTCTGGAATATCAGATTTGCTCCCTACGAATTTTATTTGTCCTGTTACACATGGCCACACTCTGCCTGAACCTGCCCTAGAAGTTATGGAGAGCTACCTCCTTTTGAATAGGTTACCTGGGTAAGTGTTTCACAAACTGGTTTTTCTGCTCAGTCAGAAGCTGCCATCTTCCCATGTAGAAGTTAGGTTAGGGAGAAGCACCCACAGTCTTGGAAATTCCCAAGTAACGTGTTGAAACGTGTATTGCCACAGCCAGGAGCTACGACCAAAACTGTGGGTACAGATCAGTAGGCAGTTCAACACAGTTCCATCCTCAAGTGGGTGGAAGCCTTCAGAGGCCTCGGTGGGAGTGGCCCAAAGTTGAGGCAATAACTTCTGTTAGTTGATTACTAACTCAAAATGAGCTTTTTGGCTTATTATAGAGATAGGCCCTCTAGCTCAGAAAAGTGGAAGTCTTCAGAAATTGTTGCCTAGAAGTCAACTACCTGGACTCAAAAGTTAGCAAAATTCCCATCAGTGGAGGGTTTAATCAGTGGGCCACTAGGAAATAGAGACACAGAGGCTATGGGGGAACCAACCCAAATGTCCAAGAAAGATACAGGACTGCTTTCTAAAGCACCCTGTGTGGGACACCTGGGTGGCTCAGTTGGTTAAGCAGCTGCCTTTGGCTCAGGTCATGATCCCAGGGTCCTGGGATCGAGTCCCACATTGGGCTCCTTGCTCAGCGGGGAGCCTGCTTCTCCCTCTGCCTCTGCCTGCCACTCTGCCTGCTTGTTCTCTCTCTCTCTCTCTCTCTCTCGACAAATAAATAAAATCTTAAAAAAAAAAATAAATGAAGTGCCCTGTGGAAAGATGTAGATCTAAACATATTCATATGAGAAGATGCCCTGAACATATTTTTGATTATAGAAAGCAGGTTATAGAAGAGCATGCATAGAATTTCCCACTCACATATAAAGAAGCGCACGCACACACACACACACACACACATGCATCCAAATCAGTGTATCTGCAATGATGTTTGGCAAAATGTTAACAGGGATTTTTTTCTCAGGGTGGTGGAATTTCAGGTAACCCATGTTTTTAAATACTGCATACATATTTTTTTATAGTGAATGCGTACCTTCTCTATGAATAATGTGGGTGGTTTGTGTATTATAAATGTGTCTTTTTTCATATTATAAAAAAAAGAAAAAGTCATTGTGTAGACCAGGGTTTAACAAAACAAAGTACAGCCAGAGGGCCAGATCACCAGCCATCTGTTTTGGTAAATAAAGTTTTATTGGAACACAACCACAGCCATTCATTTATCTGTTGTCTTTGGTTGCTTTTGCTTTACAAGGATAGAGTCGAATGTTGTGGAAGTCACCTTAGGGTTCACGAAGCCTAAAATATTTATCTGCCTCTTTAGAGAGATGTAGACAAGTAGACTAGAAAACTTTTTCAGTATGGAAAATTGTAGCCTAAATTTCACTAATTCTTCAGATTTCAATGCATCTGAATTTTCTATTTTAAAAGAATATAGTCTGTATAATGTAAAGTACTTCCCAGTCCTGAGTGGTGATTGTAATGACACAGCAAAGGGACATGACCAGTATTGGGGTGGTTAATGTCTGTGTGTTTTCCTTCCTCCTCCCCCTTCTTCCCCGACTCTTTTCCCAACTCCCCTTTTTCTCTACCTGCTCCTCCTGTTCTCCTCCCTCTCCTGCTCTTCCCTTTCCTTCTCATTTTTCCAATGAGATAAGGTCACACCCTGTTCTCCATTTTGCCCTCAAATGCTATTCCAGTGGAGAGAAGGGGAGGAGGAGAACTGAGCTTCTTCTCTCCTTCTGGCACGGGTCTCTCCAAGACAGAATGATTAAGAAGTTCTGGACAGAATAAATTATTCTTGGGGAGGAGGAGTGAGGTCCCAAAAAGTCAACCCAGACCTGGAGGAAAAACAGCCCGCAGAGCTGTGGAGGAAAGGAGGGTGTCAGGTTCCCTGGGAAAGACTGGGAACTGAGTGGGGCAAAGCCCCTCTCTTCCCTAATTCCTCTGTCACATTCTCCCCCAGTGTTCCTTAAAGCCTCCCATCCTGCTCAATCCATCTGGCCTCCAGGTTCACGGAGGAGGTTTGGGATTTTTCTCCTTCACATTCAGTGGCACCCAGCCTCAATGCTCTCACAGAAACCACAAGAGTGAGAGGAAGCAATGCCAGTCTAAGCAATGCCAGGCCCTCGCTCATTTCTAGAACTCGGCCAGAAGAGCTGGATGTTGGCCCCGATGTGGAAGGTACTTAGATGCTAAGTAATTAAATTGTGCAACAGAAACATTCTCTTTGTCAACCACTCACGCCAGACCTTTCCTGAAGAAAATAGAAGGCCCCTGCAGAGTCTGAAAGGGAAGCAGCCTGGTAGACAATGATTAGATTATTCATCCATCTATAGCCTATGCCACTGGGTTTCGACTCAGACACAGTCAACTCTGTGGTCCTGTGAGCTAAGTTGTGATGGGAATGGAAAGTATTTTCTCTGGCACCCTGATAACAGACCTGTTAATTTCATTTAGCTTAATATTCTGGTGAGAATGGAAAATACCAAGCCTGCAACCTCCGTGACTCTAATTTACACTGCATGGTTCTCAGAATATCCAAAATGTTTTTCGGGATGCAGGGGAATCTCAAAAAATTCAATTAAAATGACTTTTTTTTTTAGTGTTTCAGTATTGCTCTAGAAATATTGAGATAATAGAATAATACCAACATTGCCCAAATCCTGGCATTATTATTAGTGTTATTCAATTATCTCACTATTTCTAAAAATAGAAATATGGACTACTTTTGTCTTGAGACTACACAGAGAATTGCGTGCCACATTAAAAATGTGAATGTAATAAAGGTGCACTAATTTAAAGAGTGTTCTGATCACATTCCTCGCGTGTCTTAAGTCCTCCCGGTGTCTTATTGTTATTGTCCCATATCCTGGGTTACTAGGAAGGCTGGACGTCTTCTCTTGTATTTATTAGTCACGTATCGTTCCACTACCGATTTGGGCATGGATCTCCTTCCAGAGGCCTCTAATAGATTGTGCTAGATATTTTTGTATTCCTATAAATAGCCTTGAGCTTTTTTCTGGAATATAGTTAAGTTACTTGGAAACATTTATCCTTTTAGGTCTTGCTTTTAAGATTTATCCAACAAGATTAGAGCAGTTATCACTCTAGAGCTGATTTTTCCCCTACTGAAGCAAGACCTGAATGTCTACCCAGTGCTCTATAATAAGTCTTGAGGTTTCCCTGTCTGGCTGGTAGGAAGAGGTACCATTCCTGGCCTGTGTGAGCATCTGGCATTGTTACCTCTAATCCTTACAGATGGTTCTTTCCCTGGCCCTGGGTGGTTACTTCATCTGCATGAGTTCCCCATTACTCATTATTCCCATCATATGCATCATCATTATCATCAAGGGGTCTTTCTTCTGGTCTCTAGGTTCTCTTTCTGTTCAGCTCTTTCTGGTGCTCTGTCCTTTGAGTCCTAGCTGCCTTGACCTCCGTGAACTCCCATCCCCACCTTCTCAACTCAAGGGGCCCACCGGACTCTTCCTGAATTCCTTGTTCTCTGCTGTGCCTGGAAACTTCCTCAAGACAGGACAGTGGGAGACTTTGTAAGTCTCCCCTCATTTTTTTTTTTTAATTTCTCAGGGATCACTGTCCTCTTGTCACCTGAAGTACCGTGTTTTGCAAACTACTGTTCCAGATATTTTGTCTGTGTTTGGATTGTTGCAGGTGGGAAGATAAACCAGTTCCTTTACTCCATCTTCACTGAGAGCAGCTGTCTCCTATCACTCTAAATCATGCCTTAGTCTTCTTTCCACTTAATCATTATCTAACACTGTTTTGTACATTTCCTTTTTTGTATGGTCTGTCTCCCTCAGTAGGCTGCAATTTCCCTGAGGGCGTGTCTGTTTGGTTTACTGTTGTGTTCTCGGCTTCTGTAGCATCGCCTGATGTATGACAGGGCTCATGAAATGTTGAAGGAATGAATGAAAGCTAACCAAGACCATTCATGGGAGGCTCTGAACGCCAAGCAAGGAAATTAAACAAGTTTTATTGAGAGCAGAGGTTCTTATTCTGGGGCTAGATGGACATATGCCAAATTCTATTCATTTGCAATTTGAGGACATTGTGGGGTACAATGCTGGCAACTTCAGTCAAGCTACTCTGTAAATCTGCCAAAGCTTTTGGTAGATTAGGTCACATTTTTGGAATCGGCTTAGAATTCAGGAACCTGGCAGTAATAATGAATCTTGCCTTTGACCCTGCCTCTTAATCTGATTGGCCCTAAGTCCTTTACAAATATTAATTATGTTTCACAGTGCAGTTGCCACCCTGACCTCTTTTCTTAGGCTGGTAACACTGGGACCAGTGTTCAGCACTCCTACCCCATAATAGCACGCTTACTCCTCCTCCTTAAAAGAGAAAGCTTATCTTTATTAACATCCTTAAATTAGTAAGTATCCTAATGAAGAACTTGGCAAGTGAGTTATTTTCTTAAAAACTTCACTTGAGGGCGCCTGGGTGGCTCAGTTGGTTAAACGTCTGCCTTCAGCTCAGGTCATGATCCCAGGGTCCTGGGATCAAGTCCCGTGTTGGGCTCCTTGCTCAGCGGGGTACCTGCTTCTCCCTCTGCCGCCCTCCCACTCATTCTCAAAATCTCTCTCAAATAAATAAAATCTTAAAAAAATATTTAAAACCTTCACTCGATAATCACAAAAGCCTCTCCACTGTATTTCTGACTCTAGTCTCCAAGATAGAGAACTGAAGGCAAGATAAAAACATTAGAAATTATAGCTACATTTATTATGTGTCTTTCCCTTCTGTTAGTATAGTAGTTGAGGTATATAATATGTAAATAAAAACACACATGTTGCGATCACATACTCGAAGTCCTTACTGATGAAGTGCACAGTAAAGAATATTTAGAGATCACAGATCAGGTTTCCCTCCCAATTCCCCTTACGTGAGTCCAGATTACTCTTCCTAGAAGGAATCTCAAAACGTGCTCCATTCCTCTGTCAAAATAAACAAACAAGAAACAAAACCCCCAAGTCTTCTATGGCTTCAATATAAGAGAACAACTGTTATAGTATGCTGACACTGAAAAGAAGGAAGTTTTTTCATGCAGACACAGTGGTCAGTCCATAATTATTAATAAGCCCCCACATTTGTACAGTGCCTCATAATTTTATAATGCACTGAACTTTGCCTACAGGCCCTCCAATTTCAGGAGAACATGGTCTGCTCTCATGCTCTCAGACAAGATTTATATACTTAGTTCTCTATGAAGCCCGTTAGCCTCTTTTAGAGATTAAACTATGGCCCCTGAACAATAATTGCAAGGTCATGAGTATTTCCCTATACTCCATCCATATATGCTAACAGACAAAGTTACTGAAGATATGATGGAAATAAGGAACTTTAGATGTGCCAGGTTATTTACCATAAAAGTAGTTTACAGAAGTAGCAACTGAGTAAAACCTAAGCTACAATGCATAGTGTGTGTGTGTGTGTGTGTGTGTGTGTGTGTGTGAGTGAGCGGGGACACAGAGCACCAAGGCATCAGACATGAATGAAGAAACTTGTAGAAGAGAAACTTCTGGTTCTGGCCAGATATCACCTGACACCAAGTGAATTAGAAATGAACTGTCCAGTTGAGACTTTCCTGAATTCCTAACACACATGAACAAAGTCAAATATTATTTTAAGCCACTAAGTTTTGGGATAGAAGAGCTGAGAGTTGTAGACATCATCTGAGTCTGGATCTAACTCTTCCTGAAGCCAACTACCCCTGGAATCTTCAGTAAGCCAGTCCATTGCTCTTGGTTTGTTTGTTTATGCTTGTACAAGTTGGGTTTCTGTTATTTCCAACCAAAAGAACTGTGAATAATGTAGGGACACTCTCTCTTTTAACTCTGGTGCAGAAGCTTCAGCTAGTCGTATTTCTCATGACTTCCCTCAAACACTTACCCTTATTATTAATCTATGCATAGGCCTTCTTTTATTTGATTGATAAGATTCTTCATTCATACCTCCATTTTTTTTACCCTGTTCCCTTCCTTAATCTCATTCCCTTCCTATTCATAGAAAAACATTCTAATTCTGATGTGTATCTTTTTATTTGTGTGTGTCCTTATAAAATATATATTGTTGGAGTATCTGGTGGCTCAGTCGGTTATGTGTTTGACTCTTGATCTTAGCTCAGGTCTTGATCTTGGGGTTGTGAGTTCCAGCCCCATTTTGGGCTCCATGCTGGGCGTGGAGCCTACTAAATAAACGAATTAAGTAAATAAAATAAATATTGTTATTTTGTGTATGTGTACTTCAGTGTTATTTAGTGGTACTGTATACTCTATGAATAATACTTGTGAAATTTTCAAATTAAATGTTATTAATTAATTAAATGCTTTTTCCCCAAAGTGCGAACACCTGTTGTTTCTCCTCTAAGAGATGTACATTCTGATGATGTTACTGATAGTTGTTTTTGTCTCGGCATTAAAAAAAGAAAAACCTCTTTTATTCTCTGAATGCCACATCTCTCTCTTCCCATCCACCACATACACACTTTATTTTTTGATAATAAATGTTCTGGTTATATGGATGCAATACATTTTCATCTCTGGGAAAGTATTTCCTTTTTGGAGACTTTTTCTTTTTTTTTTTTTTCATTGTCTCTTTTGTTTCTTTTGAGTTTCTTTTTGTTTTTCTTTTTAAAAAAAATGCCTAGTTCCTTGCTTTTATCTGTGTCCTTCATGTTAGCTTTCCTCAAAAGCCTACTGATCCTTGGCTAGTTCCGATTAGAACGTGTGTGCGCGTGTGTGTGTGTGTGTGTGTGTGCGCGCACACACACACGCACGTGCAGGGTTTACAGACTGGTCGCAATAGGTGATGCAGCAGACATTTGGTCTTTGACTGCTGGCCTTTGCTGGTTTCTGTAGGTCTCTTCTTCTAGATTATTCAGATATACCAGAAAGGAGCTCAGATACTCTGTTTGGGGGTAGGGAAGGGTTAAGCCTGGCTGTCAGCATTCTAGGAGCCTGCAGATCTTATCAAGTTTTTTGTTGTTGTTTTGTTTTTCTTTTAAAATCTAGATTTTTTTTTTTAAGATTTTTATTTCTTTATTTATTTCACAGCGGGAGAGAGATCACAAGGAGGCAGAGAGGCAGGCAGAGAGAGAGAGGGGGAAGCAGGCTCCCTGCCAAGCAGAGAGCCCGATGCGGGCCTCGATCCCAGGACCCTGAGATCATGACCTGGGCCGAAAGCAGAGGCTTTAACCCACTGAGCCACCCAGGCGCCCTAAAATCTAGATTTTTAATTCATCTTTCTTTTTTTTTTTTTTTAAAAGATTTTATTTATTTATTTCACAGAGGGAGAGAGATCACAAGGAGGCAGAGAGGCAGGCAGAGAGAGAGGAGGAAGCAGGCTCCCCGCTGAGCAGGGAGCCCGATGCGGGCCTCGATCCCAGGACGCTGAGATCATGACCTGAGCCGAAAGCAGAGGCTTTAACCCACTGAGCCACCCAGGCGCCCAATTCATCTTTCTTTTTGAGTACCTTTACTCATCTGTGGCTCATGTCCATACTCTTTGGATTTCCAATCATTTATTCACTCAACAAACTCTTTACCTGGTATCTCCTTAGCACTTTGTGGCAGGCATACTTCTAGGTGCTTGCAATCAAACCCGCCAGCAATCAAAACAGCTGAAAATCCCTGCTCTCAGGGAGCTTATATTCTAACAGAATACATCTCCAGTCTTCTGCCTGAAGAAGGGAAAGTGGCTGGCTGGCTGGCTGGCTACAAAAGGAAGTGGCAGGGATGTGGAGGTCTTATAAAATTTTTCAGCCAATCCTATTTTGAGCCCCATTTCACATCCCTATCATCAAAAATACTTGGTGCCTCCAATTCCTGAGCCCTTCCAGATTTTGGTGGAACGAGCTGGTTCTTTATTAGCGTTCCCCCTACCCTTTGCAGACATTTGGATTTCGGCTTGCTTTCCTCTGCTGTCAGCTGCCTTGCTTGTACATGTACTCTTTCTTGCCCGTGTTAGTCTTCTAACTCATTTTCCTTATTCCTGTGACTTATTCCTTATTTTCTTATTCCTGTGACTGTGTTGTTTTTCATCTAAAGTTATTTTAGTGAGATTTGGGGAAGGAATAGAGTTAATTCTGCATTCAGTTAACTGTGTTTAACCAACCACTAACCCTCCATGTGGGCACAAATTTGCTTGCTTGACAGATAAAAATGGCGCCAGCCTGGGTAGTGGTAGTAACAGGTTCTGATTGTCTGATAGTCCCATCTCTGGGAGGCTATATTGCTTGGCTTTAGAATGAGATCCCAGAGAAGCTACATAAAATTCAGTATTTCTAGGTCTCTATTATCATGACTCATTTTCTTTTTTTCTTTCTCTTGGCCTTTAGAACATGTCTCATTTGTCTTTCTTCTTCCCTGAATCATATTTTTCTCTTCTTTTATTTTTACTATTGACCATCACATTTTTCTTGCTTTGATATCCATGATGAGAGTATTTTGGACTAAATTCTCAGTCATTGCACCTATGTGCTATGATACAGTAAAATAGTTTTTTTTTAAACTGGAAGGAAATAATTGAAAGAGGAGTAGCTAACATTTATTAAGCTCTTACTGTGTGCAAGACACTGTTCTTTGGGCACCTGGGTGGCTCAGTGGGTTAAAGCCTCTGCTTTCGGCTCAGGTCATGATCTCAGAGTCCTGGGATCGAGGCCTGCATCGGGCTCTCTGCTCAGCAGGGAGCCTGCTTCCTCCTTTCCCTGCTTCTCTGTCTGCCTCTCTGCCTACTTGTAATCTCTCTCTCTGTGTCAAATAAATAAATAAAATCTTTAAAAAAAAAAAAAAAGACACTGTTCTTTGTATGCATTATCTTATGAAATCTTTACTACCACCCTATGACGTGGGCATTGTCATTGCCACTCTGGGTGAGATATCAAGTCCTACCATCTTATATTAAAAATGCAAGACTAAGAAAGATTAAAAACTTGGCTAAAGTCTTAAAGCAAATGAGTTTTTAAATATTCATGAAATTTACATATTTCATAATCATTTCATGGTTTACATATTATCAAGGCCTTATGTATTTCTTGTAGGTAGTTTGGAGTTTGGTGTTGCAAACCTCCAAGGCTCCCTGCCACGGGAGCAAAATATCTGAATCAATAGCCAATCTGAAAACACAGAACCAGATGTATTTGATGGAATAGAAGGGATGTCTGGTTAGCTGTGCTGGAGGGTTGGGCCTGGAAGCCAACATGGGGTTTCTACTCCCTCTAGACTGGCTGAGTCTAGAACAGCAAGACCTGCGCAGAAGGTTCTAATCCACTCACCTAACCCACTGCACAGGAGGAAAGGGCTGGCCCCCACCTCACCTTCACGTTGCAGACCAAAAATCTGGACAGACAGCGCAAGGATTGCTAGGCCTACCATCAAGGAACACCCGTGCCCAGAGTGTGACTGCCACGGCATGCAGCTGCATGAAGCAGAAGAGGGTGCTGACAGGAGCGCCATTTTTACCTCCTACTTAATGGGAATGTAGAGGCAGGCTCCAGCCTCTGGGACTAGCTAGCACCTTTTGGCTTCCTCCTTGGGCCAACTGTGAGGGGGCCTATAGAGGGGCTGCAAGTGTGCATAGGAATGCTCTCTCTCCTGGAAGATGAGCAGAAGCGTTGTCTTTTTTTGTGGGTTGAGATAGAAAAGTGGGGAGAAGGAAACAAAGGTACCCTTCTGAATGTTTCTGTTTCATGGAGATAAAAATGCCAATATTGCAAACATCTCTTGTGGCTGGTTTTTTCTAGTTCATCTTTTAAATCAATGTCAGCTGCAGCCTATTCAGTTGGTTTCTTGACTCACCAGTGAATTCGGAACCTCATTTGAAAACGTTATTCTAGGAGGTTTATTGGTGGGAAAGAACTGCTCTTTTCTGTATCAGTGGACCCTTTGGTTATGCATGAAGTAAGAAGTAGGCACTCTGTTGGGCAGGAGTGGCTATGACAAAGACATGCAGTTTGATATAACTATAAAAGACCATGCAATTGAAAAGATATTTTGTCAGGTAAAGAGATTATTAACACCTAATAAAGTTGAACATCTTCTCATGTGTTTATTTGCCATTTGTCTGAGTTTGGGCTGCTATAGCAGAAAACCATAGATTGGATAACTTAAACAACCAATATTCATTTCCTCACAGTTCTGGATGCTGGGAGTCAGCATGGTTGGATTATGTATGAGGACCAAAAACCTTTTCCTAGTTTATAGATGGCCATCTTCTCTTAGTATCCTCACATGACCGAAAGAAAGGGCTACATAAAGACACTAATCCATCCCATCAGGAGGCTCTACGCTCAAGACTCAACTAAAGTGCCCACCTCCTAATAGCATCACATTAGGCATTAGGATTTAACATGTGAATTTGGAGGGAAAACAAACATTCAGTCATAGCACCATCTGTATAGAGCCTCATTGGTGAAATGACAATAGCAGCACTTTTTTTTTTTTTTGAGAGAGAGAGAGAGAGGGTGGGGGCAGGGTGGTGGAGCGGCAAAGGGAGGGAGAGAGAGAAAGAATCCTAAGTAGGCTCCATGCTCATTGCAGAGCCCCACACGGGGCTCTATCTCATGACCCTGAGATCATGACCTGAGTTGAAACCAAGAGTCAGATGCTTAACTGAGCCACCCAGGTGCCCCAAATAACAGCACTTTTAATAAATCACACACTAAAATAAAAGGGGGTAGTATTATCATTAACAATGGCAGTAATATTGGTCATAAGAGTAAGCTTTCAATCTTTTTAAAAATAATCTCCTATGCATATAACTCTGTGTTAGGCACCAAGGATACAAAGATTAACTAAACATATATGGCTCTTTCCTTCACAAAACTCACAATCATAAGGTAGGTGAAGAATTGGAAAACCTTTTTAAAAAACAAATACATGGATGTATGTATAAATGTATACAATGTATAATTATAAAAAGTAATGTCCCTTAAAAGAAAAGTTAAAAAGAGGTCATAAAAAAGAAAAATGGAGACAATTTACACTCAAAGTCAAGTACTTCTAATTTATACCTGAAAAATGAATAGGTAATAGTCAAGTGCTATAGGGCCAGGAGCAACTCAGCCAATGAGAACAGCATGTGTGAAGGTCCTGAGGTGGAAAAGAGCTGGGGATGTTATATAAATCCAAAAGACGACTAGTGTCACTGGAATGCAGAGCAGTAGTGGGAGAGTGATGTGAAATGAGTTTCACAATACAGGTAGGACCCAGATAAGAAGAAAAATCAGTTAAGAAGCTACTGTTTAAGTCCAAGCAAGAGATGGTGGTTGGAACCAGCATTGTAACCAAAGGAATGGAGAGATTCGTGGATAGCTTTGAAGTATATTTTTGAGATAGGATTGACAAGACGTTGATAAGGGACTGTATGTTGGGACGAGGGGCAGAGCAGGTGAGGAAGAAGAAGGTATCAAAAATAATTCCCAGGTTGCCTGATTAAACAACTGGGTTGATGGAGACGCCTTTACCATGATGGTGGAAATGTGAGGACTTGATTTAGTGGTAGAGGCAGTGGATAGTGGTCATGTTATTTTTAGATGAACATCAATTCTGAACACTGATGTGAGTGTACAAAAAGAATAAGCCTATATAATGGCGCAGTAGATACAAGGGTCCCACAACCGGGGCCAAAAAGGGTTGAAGCTACAAGAGAACAACTCAAGTTCAGAAGACCGCACTCTTCCCCTTGCTTCTGAGAATTTTCAGTTTTTAAGAAGTATGGGCAGGTGTCCACCAGATGGCAATATTTCTTTATAAAAGCCCAGATTTAGAAATCATACCTTCTCCACTACATCAAGGTGGGTTCTTCAGGGGCACACAGCCAGAGTCTAGTCAAATCAGTGCGAGTACAGCCCAGTCCTGAGTTCTTCCAGGAAACATGCACAGGCGGAGGCAGCTTTATGAGCAACATCCTTCTGCAACCTCTTACAAGAAGACAAGGCTTGTTGTGTGTGTGTGCGTGCATTCTCTGGGGCTAGGTGCTTCATATCCCAAAAAGTCCCTTAACTCAAAGTGCTCTTAGTCTTAGCGCATGAGTAACACTGGAAACCTCACATAACCTCTCTCTGAGCCTCTTTCTTCACTCATAGAATAGTGGGTGGACTTGCACCAAGCTTATGGGGTTAATGCAAATATGAAATTGGGTAATGCCTGCCTATGAGGGGACTAACACCGTCCTGGAAGAAAGCAAGCACTTAATTCATGGTGGTCTTATGAGCATATTATCCCCACGATGACTCTTATTTCCACTCTCCCTCCCTCAAGGGCCTACCCTTCTCTAGCCTTGGTCATGGGCAGTCTTCCAGGCATGACCTCATAAGGGTGACAGCAAGATGGCAGACTTCCTTCCAGGTCCCCTGAAGCTATGCCTCATGGCATAGCTAGGCCTCATGGCAGGTGCTCCTCTTTGATAACTTTCCCTTCCAATTGCATTTACAGAAAGACAGAGTCCTTCTGCAATCCTCTTGTCTGATTTGACAGGCAAACCATGAAGATGGAGAGAAAGGAAGCTGCTAAAAGGAACACAAACGCTGGAAAATCGGCCTCTTCCTACCATTCCGCATTGAATTCAATTACTCTGTTTAGTCGCTTTTCCTAATCTACTGAAACACATACAGTGGCTATCTGCAGACTTACAATTATATATTCCCAGCCTGCCAGATGGGAGAGGTCCAAACGCTCGTTTTGTTTGGGGGCTGATGCAATTGGAACGCAGCTCAGATTTGTCCTGGGAAGAACTCAGCTTGGTGCTCGTCGCCCCATGGGTCAGCCACAGGGAATATTTCTACAGCAGAGGTCAGCCAGCTACCCCCCGCCATATTCATCTTCCTCCTTTCCTACTAGCTCAGCCCACCAGGTGCTTCATTTTCTTTTAGAAAAGCCTAAAATACATGGATGCTTTAAAAATCATATTTTCAGAAAGTCTACCAGTTATTACTATTATTATACAGTAACACTGCTTTAGAGGTGTTTTCGGCTTCCTTTTACTTCATATGGGGACTTCTGCAGGTGTAATGAGAATGTGGTGAGAAGGGAATAGGAATACACTTTCATTATGGAGGGAAGGCAAAGACTTTTTTTGGTCTTTAGCTTGTATTGCAGGCAGGAAAAACAATTTTCATTTTTTCCTGTTTGTGTGAAAGATCTCTAAACGGGCAGGGTGTCGGGATGCAGCCATGTGGAATACAGGTCCTTCTACTTGTACACAGTGCAGCTCAGTTTAGAAGGCGCAGTATTTCACTGGCTTCTTAGGTGAATCTTCTCCCGTAGGGAGGGTTATTTCTTATATTTTCTTCAAGCGATATGCAGAAAGATTAGACAACTTGGTCCAGTCAACGATCATGTACTAAGAGCATCCATCTGCCAGACGGTGTTGTAAGCAGTGCCTGAAAGCGCTGGCCCCATGCAGCTTACATTCTAGCAGGGAACACACCCAGAGAGAAAATAGATAATATGCCAGGGAGTGATGACTGGCATGGAGAAAATAAAATGGGGAACTGGGGAAAGGTGTGTGTGTGTGTTGGGGGGTGGTGCAATTTTAAATATGGTAGTGAGAGTGCCTAACAAAGAAGATGATACTTCGGTTAAGACTCAAAAAGGTGATGGAGGAAGCCACATGGAAACCCAGTGGAAAGAACATTCTGGAAGGAGGCAAGAGCTCTGGCACGAAGAGCACTTCTAGGCAGAAACCCTGCTTTCACAGAGTAAATGAACAAGAGCGAGCCAGGAGATGAGGTCTGGAGAGTTAGAAAGAAGACTGCAAGGACTTGGTGGTTATCCCAAGAGTTTGAGGAGGCATCTGATCTAGATTTTTAAATCTAAATCAGATCTAACACTTTAAATCAGATCTGCAAGATCTGATCTAGATTTTTAAAAGATCACTGAAGGCCTTGTGTTGAGATTAGAATGTAGTGAGGGCAAGGATAGAAATAGGCTGGCCTATTAGGGGCTATTACCTGAGTCCAGGGTTGGGCCAGGGTGGTGGTGGTGGAAGCAGGAGGAGTGGTTAGATCTGGGGCCAGCACAGTTTGCTAATGAATTAGCTGTAGGATGTGAGAGAAAGACCAGAGTAAAAGGTGACACCAAGGTTTGTGGGAGGTGCTGCCATTGCCAACAGAGAAGACTAGGGGGAAGGCTTGGCAGGGGAAGACAAAGAATTCAATTTAGACATGATCAGTCTGAACCTCTGATGGGACACCTCAGTGGAGATGTGAAGACATGAGCTGGATACAGGAGTCTGGCATTCAGTGTGGACGTTCTGACTGGAGAAACACATTTGTCAGTCTTTAGTGCACAGGCATTATTTACAACTGTGAGCTTGGATGGACTTAACAAGGGAGTGGGTATAGACGGAGTAGGGGTCTGAAGACTGAGCCCTGGGGTCCAGTAGCATGTAAGAATTGGGGGTTGGGGAGATGAAGCATCCAGCAAAGGTGAAGGAAAAGCTAGTGAAGGAGGAGGAAAACCATGAGGACTCCATCTCCTTGAAGCCAAGCAAAGAAAGTGTTTCACAGAGAGGGAGTGATCAACTATGTCAAGGCTTTGACAGTTCATGTAAAATGAGGACTGAGAATGGGTCACAGGACTTAGCCAAGCAGGATGTCCCCCCAGCTATTCTCTCTCACGGTAATCTTTTCTTCTTCATTGAAAGTGTCTCCCCCCCCCCCCCACTGGATAATAACCCTATGGAAAACAGACACCATGACTGTTTTGGGCCATGATGCCTGGCACATATTAGGAACTCTCTGTGATATTTATCTTACTCTTGCCTTTTGTTTTGCCGCATAGCTTCCATCCCACCTTCCTTGCCTTCCTGACAGTGCCTCCAAATGACTTTGGGGGCATTCTTTCTCTTTCCTGTTGTGTGTCACTTCGATGGGATGATGAATTCAGGTCCTCATCTCCTACTTAAGAGGGCAAAAGGGGCCGATACTGGCTGGGCCCCCTACACCAGAGGGCAGGCTCCATCCATCAGTGGCTCCTGAGTTTGCCCAGGCTTAAGAGGAAGAGTTGACTATGAGCATCTCTGTCCTAACCAGACCCCTTCCTGGTGGCAGACTGCTGCCACAGTTCCCATTTCCTAAGCCTCAGTGTTGCTCTGGTGTCCGTTTCTCCAGCCTCTCTTTAATTCTTTGAGCTCCCAGTACCCTTCCCATAAATCTGTTGCTGAAGTTATTCAGAGCCAGTTCCTGTTCCTTTCAACTAAAAAATTGCAGCCAGTAAGCGCTCAATAAATACTTGCTGAATGAATGAAAAGTATAGTTTTCATTTCACAAATGGAAAGTCCGAAGTTCAAAGAGGTTTGGCCACTCATCTAAGACCACATACCCTCTGTATTTCACCAATTCTCTGACATAACCTTTTCACATACTCAGATCTCTGCCAGGATGTATTTTATAATCAATCCTGTCTTACAGTTAATTGGAAGTATTTTTCTGTTTTTGGTGGTTTATAAAATAATGCTGTGTCTTACATTGGTTTAGATTCAATGAAATAAGTTACTAAGTGTTGGAGTCAAGATTCAAACATACCTCAAAAGTCTACACTTTCGCTTCCCAAATAAGTTTGCTATCTAGTTGGAGAAAAAAAAGAAAATGAAAGAAACCCAAAACCCTCTCTAATGCTAGACAGAGGATCTGACCAAGGAATACATGAACTCTGAGGAGATGGGTAGGGAGCATCTGGGTGGGCATTAAAGGGATAGTTGAAGTCTTTCAACTGAAAGATTTCAGTTGAGGGGCACCTCAGTGGCTCAGTCAGTCAAGCCTATGACTCTTCGATTTTGTCTCAGGTCATGATCTCGGGATCATGAAATTGAGCCCCACTTCTTCTTTGGGTTCTGCGCTCAGCAGGGAATCTGCTCGAGATTATTTCTCCCTCTTCCACCTTTTCCTTAAAATAAATAGACAAACCTAGAAAGAAAGAAAAGAAAAGAAAAGAAAGAAAGAGAAAGAAAGAAAGAAAGAAAGAAAGAAAGAAAGAAAGAAAGAAAGAAAGAAAGAAAAACTTTGGTTAATAGGAAGGTGGGCAGAGAGGACAGGTGGGAGGCCTGCATCCTACACGCTAGGAACAAAGCAGACACTGGGATGCACATCTGAGCATGAGGCTGGGGTTGGGGACAATGGCTGCTCTGTGTCTCCCTCACCCCTTTCCTNGGTCTTTCTTCTAGGAAGACTAGACTTCTAGGAAGGTGGGCAGAGAGGACAGGTGGGAGGCCTGCATCCTACACGCTGGGAACAAAGCAGACACTGGGATGCATATCTGAGCATGAGGCTGGGGTTGGGGACAATGGCTGCTCTGTGTCTCCCTCACCCCTTTCCTTCTTCTCAAGGCCAAACTTCCTCCAGTTCTCCCTGTGTTTCCTGTCACAGTTCTCTCCTGCTGCAACGTTTTTCTGGCAAGCTCCTCCTCCCTTTTTTCCCTCAGTCAGTTCCACTCTGTGTGGTGGGTAGAGTCCCTTCTGGAACCAGGAACAAGGGAAAAGGCACTCTAGCGGGAGGGACCGCAGTGTGTAAGGGCATGCAGATGGGACAGGAGCGTGGAGAGGAGGGGAGTGGGGATGAAGGCAATGGCATAGCGGGCTGCATAGATGGTTTATACGTTCAGCACATTTGATCCAGTGCACACTGGGTACTTCTCTAGGCAGTGGGGATGTAGCAGTGAAATCCAAGCAGTGTGCCCACCTTCAGAGTTTTCATTCTGATAAGGGAAGGAAGAGAAGCCAAAAGCAAATATTATATTATATTATATTATATTATATTATATTATATTATATTATATTATATTATATTATATTATATATAATACATATATAATCAACTATATATGTATATATACATATATATCTGTTTATATGTAAATATGTACATACACACATATATGAAAAACGATGTCAGACATTGTAAGAATAATGAAGAAAAATGCTGAAAAACTTACAGAACTGATAATGATGGGATAGGAGCTGCTAATTCAAATAGAATGGGAGGGAAGTCCTCTTTGGGAATAGAACGTGTCATCAAGGGACAGGAAAGAAGAGAGGGAGAGAGTCTTGTGAATCTCTAGGTGAAAAGTGTTCCTGAGGGAGGAAACAGCACATGCAGAAGTCTGGGGGTGGCGGGATCGCGGTTTAAGGAACAGCGTGCCCACAGCAGTGTAGGTAAGGGGCAGAACACTAAGAGGCTTGTGGGGAAGTTAAGGCTTGGCTAGATCATTCAGGCCTTGTCAGCATTATGAGAGTTTGGGATTGTATTCCAAGTGCTTGGAAAGCTTTTGGAGAGGTTTGAGCAGAGGAGAGAGAATGAGAGATAGATGGGGCCTATCGTTGAGGAGCTGCAGCACTGCCCAAAAAAGTTTGAATGTGATTTTCTAAGGTCCTGGGATTTTCACTTCTGAATCATTTAAACAGAGTAGGAAATCAACCCTAATGAATAAATATGATGTTCTGTGGAACACAGAGAGGCCCCCCACCTAGAACGGATGTAATGAAGTGATAGTTTGTTTTGACAGAAACAGGCTACAGAAGGTTATGCTCCTTCCACAGTGTCTTTGGTTGTCAAGGAGATACCTCTGGAAACCTCTTATATCTAAATGTCACTGTGTAGCACTTAGATTTTTCATGTTCTGCTTTTATTATGTTATTGTAAAGTTCACTGTGTAATTTGGCCTAGGAGTTAACAATTTCATCACCCCCGACTCTATTTGTTGCAAACTACCTTTTCGGAGATTCTGCTCATTGGTCTTCCTCCCTCCTTCCCAGGATGGTTTCCAGGAGGGGGCTGCCCCTGAAAAATAATCAGGTACAGCTCTGTGAGGTCCTAGTGCCAGTCAATGAAGCCCTTCATTGTAAAAAGCTAAGGAGAAAGGGCAAGCTGATGGACTCAACCACACAGATAATACATGGTGCGGGCTGTTTTCGGCAGAGCACATTATCTCACCTGCTCATCAGGGTGGGTCTCCTATTCATTTGCAGAGAGGGAAACTGAGACTCCACGGGAAAGAGACTTAACCTGGAAGTTGATGGTCCTGCAACTAACATCTCCTTGTGTAGTGTGATGTCTACAACGCAGCACTTTTTCAAAGACAGGAGCAGGAGGCGATAGATTAATTAGTCCAGCCCCTCATTTACTCACCAGACTCTGACTGAATGCCTTCTGTCAGCTGGGCACCATTGGAGGGAGACCCTGGGGACACCCAGGTGAGTGAGATAAAGCTCTGCACCTGGGGCATGCGCCTCCAGGCCTGAGCAGACATTACTCCTGGCTGTCAATGCAGATGCACCTGTGGAGGCTGAATCCCTTATTGATCAGAGTTGGCCCTCTAGATGGAAGTCTGCTCTCCCTGGCTTAGGCATGCAGGATTCAGAGTCCAAGAGAGGACTCCTAATCAGTTCTCTCTCTGAGAGGAAACTGAGGTTTTTCAATAACTCCAGGCTTAAAGACCAGTGGAAACCAGTCTGGAGATTAAGGTGGCCATGGATATTGTTGGCCAGGGATCAGCGTCTCCCGAAGTGTTTCATAAACTGTTTAACAATTCTGGCGAGTGGAATATGTTTCTCCCAGCTTCTTCAAATCCTGTGCCATAAAGCGTTATGTCTCTATGCTATAATACACAAGTAAGGGAAGATGATGCTTCCTGCTATCACTTCCTTTCAGCACAAGGGAGGAAACAGGTTGATGTCTTTGGACTCTGAGCATGGCTTGTCCACAACATCAACACTTGGCTCTTGCCATGGGAGGTCTTAAGGGCCTTCATCTGCTAGCAATTTGCTTTTGACAAATATTTGCATCCGAGGAGAGAATGGAATTTCTACATCAAAATATCTTTTTGAAAGCCCTGTCAATAACCAACATATTTTTTTTTTAAAGATTTTATTTATTTATTTGAAACACAGAAAGAGATTACAAGTAGGCAGAGAGGCAGGCAGAGAGACAGGGAGAGGAGGAAGCAGGCTCCCTGCTGAGCAGAGAGCCCGATGCGGGCCTCGATCCCAGGACGCTGAGATCATGACCTGAGCCGAAAGCAGAGGCTTTAACCCACTGATTATTCAAATCTTTCAGAGCCCACCCAAATCAGACAAAAGAGGAAACAAAGGAAATGTACTTTGATGTTTAGACAGATCAAATAAAAATGTGTTCTATACAAATAGCTCACACTGCATTATCTGATTTTATTCTCAGGCTTTCATCCAAAATGTGTGGGTATAAGTATTATCAAGAGAGGCTCAGCTCTCCCCTCTGCCTTTAAGTGGCTCCACAGGTAGTTTAAAATTGGGCTAACAGCCACTCAGTGTGCTGGGTTTGGGGCGTCTGAGAATTTTGTCAACACAGCAAGAATGCTACTTGGGGAAACTGATTTTGGAGGAAGATTATAATTGATTTGAATAAGAGCCGAAGGCATTCTGGAAGACACGGGGCCAAGGTTCTAACTGCTCCCTGAGGCTTGGTTAGGTAGAGCTGCTGAGGAAGGGTGGGTAGGAGGGCTCCCTTTAAACCCAGGGTAGGGAAGAGCTATGAGGGTCTTAAAATAAAATCAGCCTCATGAATAGAGGACATCTAGGCTGTTGACCTGGAACCAAGACCTTAACATGTGTGACATAGAACTAGTTTCTACACAATGCATTGTTCATTCTAGTAGCTCTTCTGGACCATCAGCAGTGAAGAGCCTGAGAAGGGGAGGATCCCTGAGAACAAGGGTGTCATTTGAAAGACTTATAACCTCAGAGTCCAGATAAGGGGGCAAGCACTGGAAGGACAGGGCATAACCAGCCCCCATGGGACACAAGGTAGAAGACATGGCAGCCCCAGGCCCATCGAATGACAGCTCTTTCAGCTTGGTGGGGAGGGGCAGTTTGGAATATTGTTGCCCTGCGCGAGCTCCTAGGACTAGTTAAATTTGAGGAGTTCCCAAAATACCACCTCTTGCCAATAGGGCAGGAGGGTGTTTCAGTATTCAAGTAAAAGAAAAAGGTGATACAGACTTATTTTACTCTGAATTGTGGGACAGGACACACTGGTTTCAGTGTGTGTGTGTGTGTGTGTGTGTGTGTGTGTGTGTGTGTGTGTGTGCATGTGCGTGTGTGTGTGCGCGTGTGTGCGTGCGTGCGCGCGCGCGCCTGCGTGCGCACAAAGGAGAATTCAAATGGGATTGAGATAAGGGCCACTGTCTTTCTCATGGAAAAGTCATTGCTGAATGGGAAATTACCAGGGCGCTGTGCTGAGCACAGGCTAGAAAAAGCCATAGAGAAGCTTTAAAATCCCCGGGAAATACAAAGGGAAGAAGAGAAGACAAGAGCAGCCTTATCAGAGTGGTAGAAGATGTTAACTTTATCTTAAATCCCCAAAGTAATACGTAGAGAGTGAATAATAAGGATTCCCACTCAAACTCTGAACTTCTCAATATGGTGGAATCTCTCCTTGGAAGAAGAGCAGGCCAGATCTGATGTTGCAGAGTTCTGGGGTGTGAAAGGCCCCCTGTTACCCCAAGTGTGGACACCTTGAGAGACATGGGCTAACTTGTTGATTCATGCAGGAATGAGAACATACAGGTCATAATGAAACCCATGAGGTACTAGAACACCACAAGAGGGTACTCTGAGGAGTCAAATTATACCCATAGGAGGAAAATATTTGACCTTTGTTCATCGAGGCATACTTCTGAAATCGTCACAATAATATTTTTTTAAAAAAACATATATTATTTAAAACTTATCATATCACCAGACCTTGCTTTGAGGGTTAGGATCCTTCCATGAAAAAATTAATTAAATATAATTCACTTAATCCTCACAACTATTCTATAAGGCAGGTCCGAGTATTACATTTTATCATCTCCCTCAACTTCAGGCTCATTTGTGCCCTACTGTTGCAAGAGGGTCCATCTGAAAAGAGGGAAAGAGAGGAGACCATGTTTCTGCACCTGACACATCATCTGTATCATGTTCTTAAGACCCATAATGGTCCTTAATGTCCTCCTGGGACAAGGCGAGGGTACACATAAATGAAATAAAATACCTTTCTAAAACTCTGGCAATAGAATTGATCAAGTCAATTTTTGATTTGCCTCTTCCTCCCATGATAGTGAGTAGCCCACTGGAGAATCCAGCCACAAAAGAAGAAACTGGCAACGTTAAAAAAATTCCTTCAAATAGATAAAAGCAATAACTATGGGATACCACATGTGGCTAACAGAATAATGGTCCTTCAGAGATGTCTGTACCCCAGCCACCAGAACCCATGCACATGCTTCCTTACATGGCAAAAGGGACATTTTGCCATGTGCTTATGGACCTTGAGATGGGAGATTGTCCTGGATGCTCTGCGTGGACCTAATCTCATGGCAGGGGTTCTGAGACATGGAGAACCTTTTCCAACTGTGGTCAGAGAGAAACATTCCATGACGGAAGAAGGGTTAAAAAGAGGCAGTGTCACTGGCTTCGAAGATGGAGGAAGGGACCACCAGCCACAGCACCTCTCGAAGCTGGAAAGGGCAAGGAAATGAATTCTCCCCACAGAGACTCCAGAAAGAAAAGCAGCCCTGTCTATACCTTCTGTGTAGCCTAGTGAGGCCAGTGCCAGACCTCTGACTTCCAGAACTGTGTTTAAGCTACTAAATTTATGGTATTTTAGTAGAGCAGCCATAAAAAACAAATGGACCACACCAAGTATAGGTAAAGTAAAAAAGTCAGCCAAGTCCTCAAAGTGTTAAAAAGATGGAGAAGACCCAACTGCTGACTTTTGCTGAATTTATTCAAAATAATTGTATTCATATAGCACATAGCTATAATTACTTTAACATTTTTTATTGATGTATTATTGACATCAAATAAGTCTTTGCAGTCTTTTAAAAGAATGCATGATTTTCATGATTATCACATAAGCAAAATCAAATGATAAAGGAACATCCTGTGATATGAATTTATAAATCTATAGCTCTTTATTAAATCCAGCAGCTTGTCACTATTGTTAGTCTTATATAGAGCAGACTTTATGTAAGTGGGACAAGATCATTGCCAAGATTTTGAGCTCCCTGTGCTCTCCCTTGTGGCTCCCACTACGAATCTAATCTGCCTGCAGCCCTGTTATTTCTTCTATCGTCATGGTCCTTGCATCTGTTTCCTTTACAGCCACTCATTCAGGCCCCAGCACTCCATACACGGACAGATAAAACAGACATCTGACTAGTGGCTTTGGCTCTTGCCTTTCCCCTCTGTTCTGTCCTGCACATGCTGTCCACATTCATGTCTCTCAAAGACCTTCTCCATCGTGCTGCCCACCTGTGAGAACACACTCACACTTCTCGTCATTGGGCATGGTGGAGGTTTTCAGCCAGTAGCAGGACCTGATTAGTGGGAGGGGCTCGCAAGTGACTCATATGTATCCAGTACTGATATTCTACAATTTGTAGTGATTTCCTTTAAAAAAAAAATGGGGGGGTAAATTTATTCATTTATGTTCATTTCACATGTATTTATAATGCATTTATTAGGTATCCGGCACTACTCTATATACTGAGGACACAAGGGTGAATGAGAGAGAAAAGACCACCTTCCTGTGTGGGGAAAGAGATGATGCTCTGTGACATAAACAGGAAGTGTCCGGTGGGGTTAAATGCTATGCAAAATATTCAGACAGTGGGAAGTAATCTAAGAACTGGGTGGCTACTTCAGATTGTGTGACCAGAGTAGACTTGTGGAGGGAGGTGACATTTGAGCTGGTGGCTGCAAACATACGGGAAGTGAGCATTCCAGGAAGAGAGAAGAGCCAGGTCCAAACGGTCTCTGTAGGGTGTGGAGTATTCAAGGAACAGAGAAGAGATGGAGAGTGTGACCAGAGTGGGGAATTGAGCTGGCAAGAAAAGCAGTAGTTAGACCTTACATGTCAGGAATAGAATCCTGGGTTTTGACTTTCCTGTTAGGGTGGTAGAAAGCCACCAAGGGTTTAAATCAGGGAAGTGGCATATGCTGATATTTGTTGCTGTTTTCAGTTTAGAGGTAGAATTTAGTGATTTATCAGTTGCATACAACATCCAGTGCTCATTCTATCAAGGCCCCTCCTTCATGCCCATATCACCCAGTTATCCCCTCCCCCCACCCAGCTCCCCACCAACAACCCTCTGTTTCCTAGAGTTCAGCATCTCTTATGGTTTGCCACCTTCTCAATTTTCATCTTATCTTATTTTTCCTTCCCTTTCCCTATGTTCATCTGTTTTGTATTACCTTGATTTCAAAACCAAAGACCCCACCAAAAAGGAGAATTACAGAATTAATGTGATACACTGCATTAATTAAAGAAAGGACAAGAACCAAATAATTCTCCCAATAGATACAGAAAAAGCATTTGACAAAATACAGTATCCTTTCTTGGATAAAAATTCTGCAGTATAGGGATAGAAGAAACATACTTCAATATCATAAAAGTCATATACAAAAACTCTACCATGAATATCATCCTCAATGAGGAAAAACTGAGAGCTTTTCCCCTAAGGTCAGGAACGCGACAGGGATGTCCACTGTCACCACTGTTGTTCAACATAGTACTAGAAGTCCTAGCCTCAGCAATCAGACAACAAAAATAAATAAAAGGCATCCAATTTAGCTAGGAAGAAATCAAACTCTCACTCTTCCCAGATGACATGATACTCTATGTAGAACACCCAAAGGACTCCACCAAAAATTTGCTAGAACTGACACAGGAATTCAGCAGTCAAAGGATATAAAATCAACGCACAGAAGTCAGTTCACTTCTATATGCTAACCTTGAGGCAGAAGAAAGGAAAAGCTAATTTTTCAGAAGCTCACTTGGGTGAATGGGTTACTATGGAGGCCAGTTAGGGACCATTACTATGGTCCAGGGGAGAGACTGCTGTGGCCTGGACAAGGGTGGTGCAAATGGAAGTAGAGAGATGGGTGAACAAATCTGGAAGATATTTTGGATGATCAAGAGGTCTTGCTCATGACTAGATATGTAAGATGAGGCAAAGAAAGTGACTTGTGGGTTTTGGGTTTTTTGTTGTTGTTGTTGTTGTTGTTGTTGTTGTTGTTGTTGTTTTGGCTTAATCCACTGGGTGGTTGGTGCTACTATTCATTATGATGCGGGGGACTCAAACTATCATTATACACACCAAGTACTATACTGTGTTTTGCTGGTTTATGAGGCATCTGGGCAATTTGCCCTTGCATGAAATGATGCAAGACCGCTATGCTTTATAAGACTTGCTTCAACTTTGTATAATTCTATAGTGCCTCCCTTTTCTACTGCATTCCCAACACAGGAAGTTTCTCCCTTCTTCTGTTATGAGCTAGGTAACCAAATACAAATGTTCATTAAAATTGTTTGTAAAGTAAGAGTAAATGGGATCTGAATGAGGGCATAAGAAGTTCTCCAAGAGTAAAGGACACCTATTTTGTTTCATGAGCTGCAGGACAATAATGGAGATTGCCCAGAAGGCTTTTCTGCTTACTTATTGAGTGAAAACACTGCTGAATAAATGATCTCTGGATAGATAAGGAGTTACTGCACTTTACTTTTGATATTTTTGGGAGTTGCCTGTCTGCCTTTCCCAGAGTCCTCTATCAATAGCTGAGCCAGCTTGATCTCTTTCAGAAGGTTTGGCCCCATCCATCATGCCATACTTGCTGCTAGTTAAAATCTGTTTTGTCCCAGTTTTAGTTACTGCATTTCTATCTGCCACTATGAGCTGGTTTCCCACAGTATCTAATTACTCTATCTGTACCTTTACCTTGTTTCCCTGGGTGCCTGCCTTGATAACTTCAGTTTATACAGAACTGTGACTACACGATTTTCTTTTTCAGTCCTCACTCATGTTGGAACAGACATTCTATTTCTGAACCAAAGCCTGAAAACAGAGACTCTGCTACCGATATTATACTAGCTAGTATTTACTGAGCATTTATTATGTGCAAAACACTGTGATAAACATACTATACACATGATCACTCTTAATTCTTACAGCTATCCAGTGAGGTGGGTATTAGTATGCCACTTTTTAAAAGATTTTAAAATTTTATTTATGAGAGAGAGAGAGAGAGAGAGAGAATGAGCAGGGAGGAGAGGCAGAGGGAGAAGCAGAGTCCCTGCTGAGCAGAGAACCTGAGGTGGGGCTCCATCTGAGGACCCTGGGATTGTGACATTAGCTGAAGGCAGGCACTTAACCGACTGAGCCACCCAGGTACCCCTATTATGCTTTTTTTTTTTTTAAATAATGAAATTGAACCACAGAGAGAATAAATAATCTTCCCTAGGTCATACAGCTAGTTAGTGGGTGATAAAGTTGAGATGTAGAACCAACGGTTTCGGAAAAGTCCCTGTTCTTTATCATTAGCCTATAAATACCTACTCTAGATTGATACATAAACTTGAATCCCTTGCCTTACTTGATCTGGGAATCATTTCCTTTCCTATGTCCTCTCTGCCCCTTCTTACTGTTCCTCCATGGAGGACCACAGATCCATGATCCTTCACTGTTCCATGGTCCCTGCAGTCCCCCTTTCCATGTCAGATTGTTTTATTACATATGCTAGGTTGCCAGAAGCCTGTTCTACAGGGGCAACAGATACTTTGATTCAGCTCCAGACTTAATAAATATTAAGAAAGTAGTTAATAATTAAAGAGTACACTGGTTAACCAGGCCTATAAAGTATGCGTCATTGTTCCTATGTTCAAAATGATAAAATAAAGGTACAGAGATTAAAATTTGCTCAAGATCATGAGGATATTCTGTGCTGGGTTCTGATTTCAACCCATGTTTGACTGATTTCAATGTGTCCTCTTAATTAATTTCTGGGAACCTGTCTTCCCAATGACTCTAGCTTTGGGACAAATAGGACTCTTATTTTACATGTAGCATTATGATTCTATTTTATCTCCCTGTAAATAAATGTTATTTGAGTTTTTATAGTAATGGACATTTTTTTAATATACTTTTCATCCTCTTGTCCACTCCTTTGAAATAGTAAAATTGATGAATTGTTTCTGTTCATCTCATTTTAGAACACTGTCAATCTTTTTCTTGTTTCGGATTTGCACTTTTGAAAGTTCGTTTTGTCTGATTCTTGCCTTAGAATATTTTTTAATCTGAATATATTACTGTCTTAGGAAAAGAAGACTTTTCTTAATAAGACTGAGTAATGCAGTTTGTATGACAATAATTGCTTAACTATCCTCAAATAAACACAACATATAATGTATAATGCATTACTGAATGCTCAAAACTAGAGAAAAATTATGAAGGCCAATTTTATACAAAACCCAATAAGGTTTTAGAAATTTAAAAAAAAATTTTTTTGGCCACATTCTGTGCCTCAAAGAGCCACCTTTGGACACATACTGCTAACGGTCAACTTTAGATTCTGAACTTAATTCTATAAACTCCTGCTATTATCAGACTTAATTCTACAAACTCCTGCTATTGTCAGACTCCTGCTATGTAACTGGCTACATTTTGTGTTGGGCATGCAGAATGTAATAAGATGCAATTCTTGTCTTCAAGAAACTCAATCTGAGGGTGTGGGTGGGTAGACAACCATGACCAATAATAATCATAATAAATAACAAAATAATAATAGCTATATAGCATGACAAGTATACCAACAAAAACCTCTCTAATTCATAACTTACTCCCTCCCTGGTGCTACCTCAGGCTTTTGTATTTTCTAATATCCTTTGCTTTTGATTTACTTTTTTTGCTTTTTGATTTACTTTTTCTATATATGTTTATATATATATGTACATATATATATATAAACATATATAAAATGTTTAAGCAGTTAAACTTAAATTAACTGGAAGGACTACTTACTTGTACTAACTAATTTTTTGGATTAGCAAGAAATCCAATTTTCATCTTTACATCTTTACTTTTACTTTTTACTTTACTTTTTACTTACTTTACTTTTTACTTTTATTTACATCTTTACTTTTACTTTTACTTTACTTTACATCTTTACTTTTTCTATATATGTTTATATATATCAACATATATAAAACGTTCAAACAGTTAAACTTAAATTAACTGGAAGGACCACTTACTTGTACTAACTGATTTTTTGGATCAGCAAGAAATCCAATTCTCATCTTTATATATTTAATTTTTTTCTAGTCTCCAAAACTTTCTTTCCTTTTAAAAGACTTTATTTATTTATTTGAGCAAGCCAGAGAGAGTGAGGGGAAGAGAGGGGAGCAGGGAGGAGCAGAGGGGGAGGGAGAGGGACAAGCAGACTCCTCACTCAGCGCTGAGCCCGAGGTGAGGCTCCAGGCGGGTCTCCACACAGAACTTGATCTCACAACCCTAAATTCACAACCTGAGCCTAAATCAAAAGTCAGACATTTAATTGACGGAGCCACCCAGTTGCCCCTAATCTCTAAAACGTTTATGTTGAATCACTTGTACAATAGTTTCCAAATTTTGTTATGTGTGAGGATCTCCTTGGGAACTTGTTAAAACACAGATTCCTAGGACCCTAAACTTATCTGTAAAGTTCAGAACTATTAGGCCAAGCATAAGGCCCAGGGATATGCCTTTCAAACTGCCCAGCTAATTCTGATGAGACTGGTTTGGGGAGAACAGAGTCCCTCTGTGTCACCGTAGTCTGCCAGCTGTGGTCTGGTTTGTTGTTCCTCTGATCTACTCTGCTCTGCATCTCTGGTGGGCAAGCTGGTTTCCCAGACTCTTGTCAAGTGGCTCCCAGCTGGTTTTGGCCAATGGGAGGCCCTGGTGGGAAACTGGAGGGCAGGAGGAAGGAAGAAGCCTCTTTCTCTGCATCATGTGGAGTCTGGGAGTGGATAAATGCCCTCTGTTGCTCTTAGTGTCTGCTGAACAAGCCCACAATGAGGATTCCAGCTTCTGCCATGTTCCTGGTTTCTGGGATACAGGAACCCCAGTCCCCCACTCTGTCCATCAAGGCCAGGGGTGGTAGCTATTATTGTTAACTTCGCAGTTGCCTCCCCCTAGCCAATGCTATCAATGCTCTGCCCACATCTGAGCATGCTTGTACCATGTCTTTCCAAGCCAGCTTGAGTTCCAAAGGGTCAGCTCCTGTCAGTGTCTTTGTTAGAGGGCTATACTCAAGTTGTTGGAACCCACTTTGAATGTACAGCAGGCTGTCAGTGCCTAAGAATTAACATTCCTTGGGGGGATAATCCTAATCAATAACTGACCAGTATAAATACCCCAGCTCCCGAGCCCCTTGGCTAGGATAATTCCAAGGCATGTATTTTGCACTATTTTCCAGAGTGTCCATGTGGGATTAAGCTCCAGCTGCACGCTTTGGTATGTGGCTCACTAAGAAAGCCCTTCAGTGGTTGCATTGCCTTTCTGTCCCATAAGACTCCCCGCCTCATCTACCTATTTTTCATCTGAATACTGGTCTCAGAGCTTGCTTCTTGGAAACCCAAACTAAGACACTCACTGCCCCTGGTTGGCTTCTTAGCCTCTTCTATCACCCATAAATCGAATTCCTGGTATGGTAGTTATTGTATCTGAAACTCTTGCTGGGCTTTTTCGCATCCCGGTTAGATGAAGCTGGGTACTAGGTGCAACGTACTACGACTTGAAGTTGTACACATGATCCTGATTCCCACAGGGTGAACACACACGATCCTGATTCCCACGGGGCTCACAGGCTACCAGGGAAGACAAACAAGCATCTAGAGCAACAGCATGCAATGAAGGCAGCAATTCATGAACGTGCAGCACTCAGAGGAGCATGAGAGTTTGGAGGACTGGGCTAGCAGCTGGGTGAGATCACGGTACCTTCACAGTGGAGTTAAAAGTGAACCTGGATTTTGAAATATGGATTTCCTAAGTGGCGAAAAGGGGGGCGGGGTGGGAAATGGCCTTCTGGACAGAGGAAAAGAATTTGCAGTTACAGAGGAGTTAAACAACCTTTCCTACTTAGAGACGTAGAAGTCATTTTGTGAAAGCATGAAGTAGAGGCTGGAGAGGGGCAGTAGAGGGGCAGGGGCCAGACTTTGGAAGCCACTGCACATCCTACTCAGGAGTTTGGACCATGTAGGCCTGAGGTGGGCATCAAAGGGGTTCAGGAGTACGGGCAGCATGCCAGATTGTCCCTTCAGCAATAGGCTGTGGGGCTCTCTGGAGGATGTACAGTCTGCTCAGAAATACTGAGTGCAATACAATGAACCTAACTGAATTTTCCTTTGATGAGCAGGGCTCTTGTAATGCCTCATGCAATCCAGACTTTCAGAGATAAAATACATAGATAATACAAACAGATTCATTCAGTGCCTCCATTTACCAAATGCTTTCTCTGTGCCAGGTCTGTTCTGGGCAACGAAGAGTCCATGGTAACCTTTAATTTCTTGCCCTCCTGGGCTACACTACATGTGGGGACAGAGGCAATATGGTCTAATTTCTCCAGAGGTGTTTTTTTGGGGATGGAGACACTTGTCTCTTAAAATATCCTGCCAAAAAAAGTATTCCTTGGTAAATTAAGAAATGCTACATATTTTATCTCCTATTAAAGATTCATAAAACAAAGTTTGCTAACTAAAGGCTCTGAGAAGTCCTATAGTAATGAAATCTGATCCCTAATTAATTTTTCTGTGTTAGCCACCTGTTGTTCTTGCCTGCTAAGTGTGTTTTCCCCTTTCTGGGAACAGAACCCTGATTCTGTTCTGGGGAACTATTTTTGGTGACAGGATACAGTGCTAAAGGGCAGTTAAGATGACTTGTCCTACCCTGGCCAAAGTACAGACACATGGCCCAAGATAGGCCAATGAGATGCTTTCTCCCAGGAATCCGTATCTTAAGTAGGGTGATGCTATGATTAAATACGGTTGAAGTTCATTAATCACAGGAGTGGTGCCCTACTTCCTGATTGTTCAAACTGCTCTTTTCCTGTGCTTTTCAAATTTTGGTTAACCAGCTTTCCTTTGTACAGTTGTTTGTGTTGTGCACTACAAAAGGGCACCAAGAGTGAGGGAAGGAAAACATTCATGTTGTGGACTCATTTTACCTTCTATGAGAATGGGGGTAGATCATCTCAAAGCAGCAGGGGAAAACTCTTGGTGACATAAACTTACTCTAGCATCTAGGAATACACATTCACCTGCATGCCAACTTGTTGATGCCTGCACACACACCAGCTTGTTCTGTCCCTATGCAACTCTGGGTATTCTCTGGGCTTGCTCTGCTCATCCTTCTACTACTTTCAGATGCTCTGACAGCATCAGAAAGCACACCTAGCTAGACACAGTCCCACAGCTGAGGAGCAGGGCTGGGAGTGTGGCATGAGCCTTCTGCCAGTGGCATGTATGCTCCAGATGCAGATGTGGCTGAGCAGCCAGGAATGTGGGCACATGTATGCATGCCCTCACATCTGCTTGCCAGGGCCCTTGCATACCTCCTCTAGAAGAGCCTGGAAAACCAAGGGTGTTTTCTGTATTAGTCTGTTTGAGCTGTTATAAAAAAGAGACCAGGTATCTTATAAACAACACGAACTTTGTTCTCTCAGTTCTGGAGGCTAGAAGTCCAAGATCAGGGTGCCAGGGCTGTCGGGTTCTGGTCTTCCTAGCTGGAGACTAACAACTTCTCACTGTGTCCTCACCTGGTAGAAGGGATCAAAGGAGCTCTGTGATGTTTCTAAGAACACTAATCCAATTCATGAGGGCTCCACCCACACGATCTAATCACCTTCCAAGGGGCTGGGGCTCACCTCCTAACAACATCAGATTGGGCATTAGGATCTTGACAGAGAAATGTTGTGGGGGTGGGGGAGGGTCGAGAAACCAAAGCATTCAGACCATAGCAAAGCTCAAGCAAAAGGCTCAGGCTTTACTTTATTCTGAGTGGGATGCATACATTGGGGCCAAAAATGTTTGATTTATGGCACCAAAGCCATCACTATCCTGCCCCTCCTTTCATCCACTGACTCCTTTCCCTCCCCCTTCTCTTTCCTTTCCAGGTTAGGGAGCCACCTGCCTGGTTTCTACTTTCCTGGGATGGCCTGAGTATGGTGTTCGGTTGTGCGATAATAAATGAATGAAAAATTTGTTTATTTGAAGGAGAATCCTTTTAAATTTGTGCCAGTGGCAGCCTTGCCTCCGAGCTGCCCCCAGCCTTCTAAACTGCTTGAGCCAGTCAGAGTCAGGCAAGGTTGTTCGTGCCTGAACCTGAGAAGATGCATCCTGTGTCCTCTTTAATAATCTTTCAGCTCTTCAAAACTTGGTTTCCTGGTCCAGTGAAAAGAGCACAGGAGTAGGGAGGAAGAGACCTAATTGTACTGATGAAAAACCCAAAGCCCATTGAAAGGAATAGCAGGCAGGGCTTTCTAGGAGTACAGAGTGGAGAGGACAAATTCTCTCCCACAAAAACAACTAGAGAAAATTCTCCCAAACAACCATTTCAGGGCTCCAGAAACTGACAAAAGCAAACAACAAATTGAGAAACCTTTATTCACGAAACCCTGCTGAACTCTGAGTAAGAACAATGGGAGTCTGTGGCATTCTTGCCTGGGGCTAACAGTGCCCCGGCTGCTGCCCACCCCCCACCGCTGCACTGTGGGTGGGGCGGCCCAGGAAAAGCCCGCTTAGTGACCAGAGGGGACCCACTTGATTTGTAGTGGAGGCCAGTGGCAGTAAAATTAGAAAACTCATTAGCAAACAAATAGCAAAAGCCTGCAGCCTTTCCAGCCTGAGCCTGTGGCCAGAAATTTAACAGGAAGATCTTGAAAATTAGATGAGCCCTCCACGGCTCTCTGGCTGCAAGGCTGTGCACACAAGTCCTGGTGGGGATGAGGGGAAAGAAACAGCTGGGGCAGACTTGAAATGTGCACATATAGACATAAATATGTAAGGCATATATGGTCATATAGATTTTTAGATTTATCATCTCTGATGTTCTTATCTCTTCCTGTGGATTTTTACACACATATATATCTTAATTTGTTTAAAAGATGTAAGATTATACAAAGCAATGGTTATGATATTGTACTGCTAGATATATATCATAATTAATGTATATTATATAATTGTATGAATTATATATTATAACATCATCTTAATGTAATATATTAATGTATATTATATATAACTTATATATAAAACAGCAATAATAGCATAAAGAAGGAAGAAGGAAACGGAGCTATATTGGAGCAAAGTTGCTGTATTTTTACCAAAATTGTCACTATTAATCTGAAGTAAATTATAATAAGATGAGTACTGTAATCCCTTGAGCAACTATTAAGAAAATAACAAAGAGCATGTTGAAGAAGTGAACTGATTTGCAGTGTCACCCAGCCAGCCAGTAGGAGTGAGGAGACACTTCTGCTGTCTGTCCCCATATGTCAGTTCGGGCCTTTGATATCAGCCATACATCCTTCCCGTTAGGGTCTGATCTCCCATCTTTGATCTGACTTAGTTCTTTGGAATAAACACCCAGCATACGGCAGGATACTTGGCCTCTAGCCAAAGTTGGAAAATCTGATCTGACTGAGCTGTTGACAGTCAACTGTCCCCCTTCCCAAGCAAGACACAGACCTGGCTGCCCCTCTCTGAGGCTATAGGGCTCAGCAGTGCTGTCCAGAGGTTAGATAGCTTTGGGGCAGCTTGAGTACCCTAGGATTTTCCGTCCTCTTCCAGTGCCGTGGAACCTAGCGGGAGGCCCTGCATGGTATTTCAATCAGCTGGCAGTAGCCTCCTGCATTTCCTCTGGTTCCTGTTATTCAGAAGACGAATTTTACTGTCATACCCTCCAGCCCATACACAAACACACTGTCCCCTCTCCCCACAGCCTCCATTCTCCACAGCTCTGTTCTTAAGTTCCAACATATCGAACTCTCTACCTCAGCACCTGAGATTTCCTCACCATCAAGATGGGACTTGGGGTTGATCACACTTTGCTTAGACTAAGTCTCTGATGGGAGAGGCCATGGCTTCTGGGCTTAACCCACTTCCAGTGTTTCTAAGACTTCAGTGTGGATGGGAGTCCCCTGGGGAGACTGTTAAGATGCAAAATGACTAATTGAATACTACATCAAAGACTAATGATATGCTATAAGTCGGCTAATGGAACTAAGATTTTTTTTTTTTTAAAGATGCAGATTCTGGTTTAGTATGTCTAGGGAGAAGTCTGAGATTCTGCATTTCTAATGTGGTCCCAGGTGATGGGGATGGCGCTGTTTGGTAGACATTTTGAGTGGCTAGTTTCCAGATTAGCTGTGTTCCCGTACCCTGCCTGATGCTAAGAGTAACAAAGCATTATTTTAAGGATACTGAAACTTAAGAAATGAAAAATAGGATTTAAAATGTTACAAGAAAAAAAAACATGTAATCAGGGTTATTGACTTCAGAATGTAAACATTTTTAAAAACCAATACTAATGCCTTCTGTTGTGTTTTGTCTGGGTTTTACTACCATCCCTGGCTCCTCCTGTGTCTCTTTCAAGTGTTCAGTACCACACAGATTCATCTTGAAGCCCTTCCAAATGGTACTGATTAAGATAACAAAAATAACTCATTGTATTTATCCACCCAGCCATCTGTGCAGCCATCTGTTTAACCATCCAGTCTACCATCTCTTCATTCATCCAATGAGTCCTAGAGTCTCTGTCACACCTACGCTGTGAAGGTGTTAATGAGACAGTTTTTGCCCCCAAGAAATTTCATCTCTGGTGGAGATGACAGAATTCTTGGGATATATTCTCAAAGACGGTATTGATGTAAATGGCTAAATATTATCAGAGTGCCAGTTAAGGACTTGGCTGTAAAGCTGAGCTATCCACAATCAGATCAACCATGTAAACAAAGCTTTCAGCAACATAAACAAAACAGAATTTTGTTTTCTGGATAGGTTTAACTTTTCTAACTTTCTTCTATTTTAACAAAGGGTCAATTTAAATTAAAAAAGAAATTCCAAAGTCTACCTTCTTTGCTTTCTGAAAGATGTATTCTTTCCATTCACACAGAACTAAGGGGAATTGGCAGGGTTGCCTTTAAGGAGGTAGTTATTAGCAGCACAGAGGGTAGTGTTTGTTGATTTACTTAAATCAGGAAGTATTTTAGAGACTGCAAAATCTCTATAAAGTGCCGCCAGTTTGAAGTACAGAGTAGAATTGCAAAACTTTAGAAGGAACTTCAAAGTTCATGTCACCTGTTCCCTCCCAGATTGGTTAAACCAAACAGCCTGTTAGAGGTACATCCAGGATTTCTGCTTTCAGTCTTTCCCTCCCAGAAAAATCAGTATATGGTAACAGTGTCTCCACCAGGATTTTCATTAGGGCCAGTTAATCTTAAATTCATACATCCTTGTCGATTATGATCAACACCTCCTGCTTTGTTAATATCACTACCCACAGGCTAGCTTCCTCATCACTGTCACCTCTCTTTCCTTCACATACACACTCCTATTCATGACAAAGTCATGAAAACTGGCAGGATTTAGCTCTACAAGTGACCTCAGAGGCACAGACAAGATGTGAACATACTTTGGAGCATTCACATGAGGCAGACAAGGAGACCTTAACTCTCACTGAGGGATACTCACTAGTCCTTTCCCCCCTGATCTGCCTGGCCAATACCCATATATTGTTTGCCAGAAAAGACAAACAGAACAAAAGGAGCAAGGAGAAGGCTTCTGCCCCATCTCTGCCTTCTGTACCTTGCACAAGTGCATCTAATTGGCAGGCCATAATTTGTATCCATACCCTAGCTGCAAAGGAAATGCAGCATTTCCACCTTCCAGCTTCTGCAGTAGGGACAGGCACATGGGGAGGAGGGAGAGAGAGCAGGATGCTGAGTGGGGATCCATCCATCAGGTCACCACAAAGAGCACATGAAAGTGAGTGTCGCATCACTTCTCAAAATTCTTAGGTTGAAATCCAAACCAGTGGGGATATTAGGAGGTGGGTCCTTTGGGAGGTGATTAGGCCATGAGGGTGGAGCCCCCAGGAATGGGCCTTTCTAGGAGAAGATGTGAGAGAGCCTCCTTCCTCTTTGCTTTCTTCTGTGTGAAGATACAACAAGATGGCATTTTGTACTCTGGAAGAAGACCCTTCCCAGACCCAAACATGCTGGCACTCTGACCTTGGCTCTCCACTGTTAAGAACTGTGAGAAATACATCTCTGTTGCTTATATACCACCTCGTCTATGGTACTTTACTACAGCAGTTCAAACACACTAGGATGGGTGGGTATGTTACTCTATACTTGAAACCTTGTGCTTTAATTGTTATAAGCTAGAGGAGAATATAGGCAATAATGAAAAGTATCAAGAATGTAATAAATGTCAGATACTGGGGTGCCTGGGTGGCTCAGTGGGTTAAACCCTCTGCCTTCGGCTCAGGTCATGATCTCAGGATCCTGGGATCAAGCCCCATATCGGGCTCCCTGCTCAGCAGGAAGCCTGCTTCCTCCTCTCTCTCTGCCTGCCTCTCTGCCTACTTGTGATCTCTCTCTCTCTCTCTCTCTGTCAAATAAATAAATAAAGATCTTTTTAAATAAATAAATAAATAAATGTCAGATACTGGCTGTACATAAAAGAAACCCTGCAAAGCAACCGGAGTGACACAGGAGCCCTGTGAGAGGGGCATGATTTAAAAAGGGACAAGGTCAGCTGCCTTGGTTCTTGATGGTTTCCTTGTTCCTGTTTCAGAAAACGTACAGGAGTGAGGTTGGATCACATGACTCCTTTGATCCTCCCATCCCCAAGATTCCCCAATTTTGTCATCCTAATCAACTACATAATGTGCTGATGTCTAATAATTTTGAGCCTCCAGAGATTATATACTTCGTAACTTCAAAAATCATGTTAAGTAAAGTTAAGGTTTTAAAAATCAACCAAATACGGGCTCCTCAGTGGCTGAGTGGTTAAGTGTCTGCCTTCGGCTCAGGTCATGAACCCAGGGTCCTGGGATGGAGCCCCACATCAGGCTCCCTGCTCAGCAGGAAACCTGCTTCTTCCTCTCCCACTAATCCTGCTTGTATTCCCTCTCTTTGTCTCTCTCTGTCAAATGAATAAATAAAATCTTTTTAAAAAATCAACCAATATTATAGGAGATGTTTGGGATAGGTGAGGAAGATAGGTGGTCAGTTGAAAATAAGATTCAGGACCATAAATAGATGCATGAAAAGAAGCTCAACATCACGAATTATCAGGAAAATGCAAATCAAAACCACAGTGAGATACCAACTCACACCTGTCAGATTGGCTAGACTCAAAAAGACAAGAAATAGCAAGTGTTGGTGAAGATGTGGAGAAAGGGAGCTGTCATGCATTGTTTGTATGACTGGAAATGCGTGCCTCCACTATGGAAAACAATACGGAGAATCCTCAAAAAATTGAAACTAGAAATACTATATGATCTAGCAATTCTGCTTCTAGATATTATTTGAATATAAAAATACTAATTCAAAAAGATATATGCACCTCTATGTTCACTGCAGTGTTATAATAACCAAGACATGGAAACAACCTAAATGTTCATCAACAGATGAATGGGTAAAGAAGATGTGGTGTGTGTATATACACATACACACACACACACACACACACACACACACACACACATACACACGTAATGGAATATTAGTCAGCTATAAAAAAAGAATGAAACCTTGCCATATGTAACACGTTGCACCTGGAGGGTATTTTGCTAAGTGAAGTAAGTCAGAGAAAGAAAGACAAACACCATATGGTTTCATTTACATGTAGAATCTTAAAAAAAAACCCAAATGAGTAAACAAAACAGAAACAGACTTAGAACTGTCACCCAGAGGGTGAGAAGGACAGGCAAAATAAAGTGGATTAAGAGGTACAAAACTCCAGTTATAAGCCATGGGGCTTTAATGTACAGCACAGGGAATAGAGTCAATAATATCACAACAATTTTGAATGCTGACAGACAGTAACTAGACCTATTATGGTGATTATTTTGTAAGGTATGAAAATACTGAATCGGTATGTGGTGGAGCTGAAACTAATGTAATAGTGTATATCAATTTTAATTCAATAAAATATTTGAACAAAAAAGGGGGCCAGAGTGATAAATTTGGTAGCAACTGGCACTGAAATCGTGGTTGGAACCTACTGAGGCTTAAAAGGTTGTTAGACCATATCCTTCTCCTTCTGAATTAAAAATAGAGAAATAAAGATTTCACTAGATGGAGATCAATATTCTGTTTATTACTAACAAGACTGGCATGACGAAGTTTGCTCCAATCTGTTGCCATGGTTAGGTTTCCTAAACCTCTCCCTTCTGATTTGAAATTACTAACTTCCTTCCAAAAGCCTACATTTAAGCTTAGCTTGTGGAGGAAAGCAGAATTTATGTTTCTACCCAGATTGGTAGAAAAAGAGAGAGGGAACCGTGAACTTCAACATCTTAACCTCTCCTTATAAAGACCTGTGTAAAAATGGGTGTCAGATTTTTGCCACTCCTCGATTAGATAAATCACTCACCACTTCTTCCATGGGAGGTAAAAGGGTCAGTTCAGATGGGTTTTTCCAATAGTTTTTTTCCTGGGAATGTAAGTTCTTTATCCAGAGATATGAGGACAGGAGCATACCTTTTCTCTTTCAGAACTGGATGATACAGGGTGCCTGAATGGCTCAGTTGGTTGGGCGACTGCCTTCTGCTCAGGTCAGGATCATGGCGTCCTGGGATCAAGTACCACATTGGGCTCCTTGCTCAACGGGGAGTCTGCTTCACCCTCTGACCTTGCCCCTCTCATGCTCTCTCTCTCAAATAAATAAATAAATAAATAAATAAATAAATAAATAAATAAATAAATAAAATCTTAAAAAAAAAAAAAAGAATCGAGATAATAGAGGAGATATTCCTAGGGGAACAAAAACAGAAGAGAATCAAAATAGTCTAGAGAATTTTCCAAAATCACATGATTACAAAAAAACAGTTGAACCAGCAAAAGAGAAAGAGTAAGAATGGTGAGAGAAGCATGTAGAAAACCAGTAAAAACTGATGCTTACAAAATCAAGGGAAGGAAGAATTTGGGAAGTAGATGGTGGTCAGTGGTGGAAAGTATGAGTAAGGTGAGAACTGAAAACTGATGTCATAAAAGTAATTTACTGAGATGAAATTCACATAACTTAAAATTAACTATTTGACATCAAACCACTCAGAGGCATTTAGGACATTTACAACACTGTGCAAATGCCCCCTCTGTCTAGTTCCAAAGTGTTTCCATTACTTCAAAGTAAAACCCTATATGTACCAAGTGGCATCTTCCCAGCCCCTGGTGACCATCAATCTGTGTCATACCTCCATGGATTTATCTATTCTGAGTATTTCATACCAATGAGATCCTATAACATGTGACCTTTCGTGTCTGGCTTCATTCAGTTAATATAATGATTTCAAGGTTCATGGACGTTGTACTATTTACCAGTGTTTCATTTCTTTTTATGGCTAAAAAATATTCTATAGTATAAATATGCTACAATTTTTTAAGTCTATTCATCCATTAATGAATGTTTGAGCTGTTTTTATCTATTGGCTACTGTGAACAGTGTTGCTATGAACATGCCCGTACGTGCACTTTTTTTAGTATTTTTTTCAATTTTTTGGAGTATATATGGAGGAGTAGAGTAGTGGGGTTACATGATAATTCTATGGTTAATTTTGGGAGAGCCATAAAACGGTTGTTTGAAAACTTGCTTTTGATTTGGCAGTTTGATATTAATTGTTGACCCTAGTTAGAAGAGTTTCAGAAGAATGACTGTGGAAAACAGATGGTAAAGGTTTAAAAAGTGAATGAATTTAAAATTTCAAAACTTTTAACAGCTTTATTGATGCACACTAGACATATGATAAACAGCACATATTAAAAGCACAGGTTTTAGCCTTGTGGAAGAGTCGAGGCACTCCTCTTCTCAGATAGGAATAAACTAAGAGTGGTTTCTGTAAACAGATAAATTAGAAGTGGAGGGGAGAGATACTAAGGGATTTGACACCTGATGGTCTCTTCCCAGTAAAAGTTGTCTGAAATGAGAAGTGTGGAAGTAGAGGGCTTAGGGAGATGTGGTAGACAGATACCGTAAGACGCTTACTTCAAATCCATTCTCTCCTTCCTTTCTTCCTTAGTAAAGAGTCCTGATTTTGTTTAGATGACTGACATATACAGCCTAAAACTACATTCCCACTATACCTTACAACTAAATATGCTCCTGTGATTAAGTTATGGCCAGCAGGATATCAGTAGGAATATTTTATGGGACTTCTATGAAGGTTCTTAAAGGGAGACAACTTGGCTTTGAGGGGTGTCCTTGTGTACTTCTGAACTACTACCTTCCTGCTGTCTAGAGCATGATGACTGGTGCCCCAGCAGCCATTTTGGGTCATGAGGTGATCTTGAGGATAGAAGCCATCTGTTGAGGATGACAGAGTAGCAAGATAGATGCCAAGGTTCTTAGGACTTTGTGATGTCTCCAAAGCACACCAGGATTGCCAATCTCTGATTTTCTTTTACCTATTTGAAAAATAAACTTACACCAAGTTTAGGTCACTGCTCTATTGTGTTTCAATTATATGTACCCAAATACAATCCTAACTGAAACAAGAGATTATTAAAACTTAATACAGTCTCTAAGGTGAGTGGGAAAGGGAACTTACCAGGGTCCAGTTAAAGGGATTCATGAGCTAAGGACTCAGCAGAGGGAGTCATCAGTCAGTCTGCAAGTTTGCATGCTTTAGTCTTTCAGCCTGGGAGTGGAAGCAGAGGCACAGATTTGAAAGATACTCAAAGCACTGGGAGCAATTCCACCAGATGTAGGAGAACAATAGTCAAGTGAAGAACTGAGGACGTTATTCTTAGGTTTGAAGCATTTGATCTTGGAATCCAGGTTGCACAGGAAGGAAGGTTGAGCTGGTGAGACTGACTACCTGGTATTGGTTTCTTGGACAGGATTCTGGAATGGTTTTATGAATTGAGAAGTAGAAGCTCAGGAGGTTGTGAGTAGGCAATGGGACTAAGCCTAGCATTTCCAAGGTGGAAATCAAGGGAATGATGATACTAAGGCCTGGGTGTGGCCATGGGATAAAGAGATGGTTGCAGTGTCATTGAAATGAAATGACAGCATGAAGGAGGCTGAGAAAATGGGGCCTTGTTGGAATGGGGTATGACTTTGCTCACTGAAGTGACCCAGAAGGATATCAATTTAAAGTCCACTAAAACTAAGACCAAGAGGAACAACAGCTTCAGGTCCAGTCTTAAACAGGCAGGTCACATTGAAAGTTTCTGGAAAGAAGTCCAAAATGGGCTGATGGGTACTTAAAACAGAGCCGCTACAGAGGACTTGTGAGAAGAATGCACGAACCGCCACCACAACCAAAGAAAAGTGCATATATCTCCAATTAAATGACAGGAGCCAAGTGATGTCTGGCCAAAGATCCCTGAGGTAGACAATGACTTTTGGAAAGGCACCAACCAATTAAATAAGACATTTTCTGTTAAGCCATCTTCGGAACACAAACATTTCAATTAGTGGCATACAGGAAGGATCTTTCCTGTTAAAATAAGTGATTCTTTTCTAGCTGTCAGGTATATGATGGTGAAAGAAAAGAAACAGAACTGGGACAGGAATTCCATGTATGTTTTTGGAGAAATCACTGTGCTTTTCTATTGATTTGTACCAGAGGAAGAAAGTGTAATTTAATGAAATAATGTTCTCAGCCAGGGTAGCACGTCAGCCTGGAAACAGGGTCAGGGAAATGGTTGGTAGACCGAATTCTACAGATAATGGCTAGGTGTATGAGGTGTGCCTTTAGAGCAGAGTTTATTAACTTTTCAGCATGGACACCTTCTCCTCAGAGGGTCAGGAGGCAGTGGGGCGTGGTGGTAACAGAGTGAATTCTATGATTAGACCACCTAATTTTGAATCCCTGCTCTTTGAAATATTTACCAGGTGTCCTTGGGCAAGTTATCTAACCTCTAGATGTTGCAACTTCCTTATCTTAAAAATTCTTCTTGTCATTTCCACCATCCACACTGTAACCCTCCCAGAGGTCAGCAATATTACCAGGTGTTTTTGTTTTTATACCTCCAAAGATATTCTATGCACTTAATAGTCCAGAGATGTATGTTTTTTTCTCTTTTTCTGCTTAAAAATGGAAATACTTTTCTGTTCCCTTTCCAAAAAAAATAAATGAACAGTACTTTCTTGGAGATCATTCCACAGCATTACACAAACAGTGTCCTCAACTATATTAAGACAGCTTTCACATTCATTATCTTATTTGAAAATAACTAGTTTCCTCTCTCCTTGTTGTGCTGCAGCAAGCAAGGTTATTAAACTTGCTTGCTGACGCACAGTGAAAAAGTGTTAGAGCTTGGACCAGAATATAAAACTTCCAGTCCTATGTCTATTGTTCATTTTTTAGACCAGTCTGTATGTGAAACTGATCTGAGAATCAATGCTTTTTCTATAAGTCCATCTGGATGTTTGCATTTAGTGGCATTGTTACCCTAGCCCAGTGTGTAACTAAATATAGTTGCTCTATAAATGTTTGTAGAGTGGAATAGGATTGGTTAATTCATAAACCTGGAAGATGATTCACATTTTTATCATTAATCCCTCATGTCTCCTAGGAGATATATCATTAGCATACGTACTGAAGGAAATGTTGGGCATGGGTGTGAATACAAAATGTCCTGGTCCCAGCCAAGTGCAAATTGTTTAGCAAGCTGGAAAAATTTACACAGTCCTCCAGATCACACCAATGAGTCAGCTAGTACCCCTCCTGACCCATAAGCCCTCCAACCTGTGAGTTCTACTCAGAAATGATGTATTTTTATTTATTTATTTATTTTTAATTGTGTTATGTTAGTCACCATACAGTACACCATTAGTGTTTAATGTAGTGTTCCATGATTCATTGTTTGGCAAAGCAGGAAAAAACAGCCAATGGAAGAAAGAAACAGTGTCTTTGATCTCCAGTTTTGCCCTCTTGTGATTCCTATAACTACTGAACAGAAAATAATAAACTGGCTAAACTGTGCCTTGCTTATAAATCCTCTTTTTCAGAATCTGGAAAATGATTGCAGGAAACTCACCTAATTGTGTGTGCAAATATGTATACTGAGAGGGAGTGACACTCTCCTGTGTGGTGTGAACATATGCTCCCATGTGAGAAAGGAAGACCAAGCCCAAGATTCTGAGTGTCCTGTATCGCTCAATTTTCTGCGTGTGATGGCTCAGGGAGGTATCAGAGAGGTTGGACTGAGTTAGCTTCTCTGCTTGGCAGCTTTTTTCTTCCAGAAATTTTTACTGATAATTGAGGTATATAAATGCATGTAGGAAAATCAAGTAGACAAAACTTGGGTACCTTATTAGGGACATGGGTTACTTAATTTCCAAGCTGTTGGGAATTTTCTAGTACTTTATCATTAATTTCTAACTTATTTGCAGACGTCATACTTTAAATGATTTCAGTACTTCAAAATCAGCTGAGGCTTACTTTATGATCCAGCTTATGGGAAATTTTGATAATCCCCACAACATAACAAGATAGCTATTATTATCCCCTCATTCTACAAATACAGAAACAGGTACTTGGAGAGGTTAAAGAAACTTGCTCAAGGTTGAGTTGAAATGTGAGTGCAGGTATCCTGGCTCTTAAGTCCATCCTCTTAACCACTATTCTATAATACCTCCACCTATGAGGGGGAAAAAAGGGCAGATCTAAAAAAGGTCCTATATCTGAGATCTCATGATGTTTGCACTGGATGAGGTACTTACCACAGGTGAAATATGATGAACTTGTTTTAAGAGTCCTATACCAGGAGATGGCTATTCAAACATATTGATGGGAGAGATGAGTCTGTGTGAGGTCTTGTCCATCAGTTCAGGGTCCTCATGGAAGGAGCTTAGTTTAAGAGGAGAGGCTGTTGAAAAAGACATGTTTGGGTTGTGGACACAAGATCATTGTTGGAAAAGAAATACAACAGGGGAAATCCTACTCATACTTCGTTGGTTCTACCCACTGCACCAGAAATTTTTGTCTAAGACCTGGAAAGGGGAGTGGAAACAGAATAGAGTTACTTTGTAGGTAAATGCTATTTCCCCATTTGGCTTGAAGTGGCCATATTTCAATTTTTAGTATATGTGCTGCCAAAGCGAGCACAAGTGGCCATATTTCAAAGGAAGAGAATTATAGAAGACTCGCCAGCGAGCCAGACCTCCCAGATTGCCTCCCATGTGCCGCAATATAGGCCCTACAGATCCTCAAGGTCATTGGCGGGTGTGAGAAAGATGTATCAATCCGGACTCCAGCTATTCTGGGAGACAGAGTAATACAAGATGTTCACAACAAGTGATGGAAGAAAGCCATCTATATGAATGCTGTGTGTAGAGGGAAACATTTTGAAATTGATTGAATGGGGGGAATGGTCCAAGGGGAACCTAAAATGACTCTCAGGGGAGCAAGTAAAAAAAAGAGAGAGAGAGAGAGAGAGAATAAACATAGCTAAAAAGGAAGAGAGATGGGAGAGATCCAGATTAAACACATTAAATGTGTTTAATGTGAAACACATTAAACAAACTAATAAGCAAAAAAACCATACACAGGTTTGAAAGTTCTGAATGAAAGGAAAAGAGCCTGAAAAGTAGCCAATCACATCTAGGTGGTACAGACAGTGCTTCTAAACTCAGGGAGCATTTTCTGCTCAGCCTGAATATATGGAACCCCTTGGGGGCAAGGGCAACATAAAATCTGAGATAGCTCCTTCCTGAGCAGGTTCAGACAGAATAAAAATCAACAAATATGTAGTGTTAGGAGAGCTAAAATTGGAAATCTGAGGTTTGGGAAATGGATTTGTTATGAGTGTTAGGGTAGCGGTGTGGCAGCAAAGTGAATGGGTTTTAGAAACTGGGCTTATCCAAGGACTCTCAGTATTTACATGTGGTCTGCATATTTAATGTGAGATATGTATGTTACATAGCATTTTCTCTTAAATAAATATTTTTGCATAATTTTGTGATGGTTATTTGCCTTGTATATCTATTTCCTACAGTAGTAAGAAAGAAAGTAGGGAAATAAGCCAATAGGAACTTATACCATAGAACTATTTCAAAAAATTATTGTAAAAATGGTCCTGATTAAAGTATTATGTACATATTGTCTCGTCAAAGGTCCTGAGTCACACTGAATAATTTAGGGATTAGGTGTAATCAACCCCAAAAGAACCAACGGTAACACTTCCAACCATTCATTCCATCAGGTGCTTGTATATAGGGAGAAAATGTGGCTAAATTTGAGACCATAAGAGCCTATGAAGGGACATTTTTTTAAAAAGATTTATTTATCTATGGGGGAGAGGGGGAGGGGAGAGAATCTTCAAGTAGACTCCCTGCTGAGTGGGGAGCCCAAAGACGGGCTCAATCCCACAACCCATGAGACCATGACCTGAGCCAACAAAACCAAGAGTCAGAGGCTCAACTAACTGAGCCAGCCAGGCACCCCAAGGGGACATTTTTTTGGATCTTTGCCCTCCCTTTGCTTAGTGCTGCACATAGAAGGTAGGGATGTTTCTCTGAACACATGAATACACATGCATACAGCTTCATCTGTTGGCACCTCCTTTGCTCCCCGTAGTTCTTCACAGACTACATAGATTATGGGGTGTTTGAGGGCTATGGAGGGTATGTGCCATAAGGACTGAGATGAGGGGGAAATCCTCTCTGGCTGGGGACATCCTAAAAGGCTTTTTTAGAAGAGGTGGGGCTAGAATTAGACCTGGTGAGATGTCCATGAATAAAGAGAAATAAGGAGGAGGCTCCTTGACACTTCGGTGTCCAGAGGCTGTCTGGGACTTCAGCAGGATCCCAGCCAGACAGAGATGGAGAATGAGAGCCCTGGAAGTCACTGCCAGACTTGTAGAGTCTGCAAGGAACATCTAAAGCCATTTGTCTCTGAATAAACATGAAAATTTGAGCCTAGAGACATTCACTAATAGAAAGGAAGAGAGGAAAAGCAGGAAACAGGACTATATCTCTGGGTAAAACATCCCTTCGGTGCTGACTGGAAGAGAAGTCTGCCACGTCAAATTCAGAAGGAGGTGAGCAGAGATCAAAGCCTCATGCAGGACTGAATGGCGCTCTGGGTAAAGGAGGTTCAACAGGTTTTCAAGTGAGCAGGGAGGAGAGACTGATAGGGTTGACTCAGAAGGTCTGGGCTTCTTGCAAAGCTAAAGTTAAAAAAAGAAAAAGAAAGTATGTCCGAGGAAGCAACTGGAGAGAAAAACAAATGGATGTTCCTAGGGCCTGTCTCTCTGCACCCCCCACGTCCTCCCAGTACCCAGTAACCACTGAGCCTCTGTGTCACTTCTTGGGGTGGCACTGACTCACCACGCTCTAAAATGAGTCCCCCCCCCTCCCGCTTCATGAATACTGTGAGAAATAATTCATTTATTGAAAAGCAATTTCTTTTGGTTTTGGGGTTAGGTTCCCCAGAGAATGGGAAAATGAGTGTTCTTAGAGAAGGGACACAGGAGTCAGCAAGCACTTTTAGTGATGTTTGCACATTTCCTATAACACAAGCTCAACATTAGAGGCTTGAGCAAACCCGCATTCTGTCACTGTGACACATGAAGGCCAGACTCAATGATCACTGCAGGGATCACTGCGTGAATGGAGGAGGAAGGGACATTAAAGGTAGGGCTCCCCAAAAGCCAGGGTAGGTGACAGAAGGCCTTCCACAGCTGTGGCTGAGCAGAGGCCAGAAGACATTCCTGGGGTACAGGCAGCTATTGAGTACCATTCTCTGTTGCTAACGATGACAAAGATACTATCCGGTGCCTACAGGACAAACACTTAATGCTTCGTATATATTCACCCATTTAATACTTAGAACCTTATGAGTTGGGCACTGTCATTAAGACAATTTTATCCCCTCTCCAAAAAAGAAAAAAAAATGAAATAATGTAGATAAAGCAGTCCACTCTGACCACCAAACACCAGTCTGCCAGAATTCCAGAACTGTCTCTTTGCATTTACATACAGGCGTTTGATGGCTAGACTGTGCCCAGTTTTTTTGCACTATTTTGCATTTTTGCACTGACATAGCTGCATCTGTCTTCCTGTGTACTTGCAAGCCATTCTTCATGGTAGTGACTCAGAAGTGGAATTGCTGGGTGTGAGGGAATGTGAATTTAAAAAAAAATTTATTAACTACTCCAGATTTTATCCTCCAAAACGGCCTTTTCGATTTGTTTCCTCAACAGCAGTATGTGAGAGTATGCCTTTTGCTATCCCTCAGGAAAACCTGTTAGCAATCTTTTTTACATCCTGTGCCAATCTCATGTATGAAAAATGAGGTCTTGTTATTATTTTAGTCTGTTTTCCCTTGATTATCTGTGAAGCTGTACATTTTTTCACATTGGCTATTTGTCTTTCTTCTGCAGATTACCTGCTCATGTCTTCATTTATTTTTATTTGGGGCTATTTGTTGACTTCAAAGTCTTCTTCACATATTCCACAGGGTTGTGAGTTGTTATGTATGCTGCAGATACTCCCTCCCAGTCTCCATTTTTCTTCTTAGCCTGTGGGGTCTTCTGCCATTTCAAAGTCTGACGTATTCGAATGTATTTATCTTGCCTTTCTTGCTTTTGCATTTGAGGCCTTTATGTATTCTGCTGTATTTTATTCTATATTATTATATTTTTAAAAGCTTTTATTTATTTATTTGACAGAGAAAGAGCACAAGCAGGGGGAGCAGCAGGCAGAGGGAGAGGGAGAAGCAGGCTCCCTGCTGAGCAGGGAGCCCAACATGGGGCTCGATACAAGGACCCTGGGATCATGACCCGAGTGGAAGGCAGATGCCCAACCCATTGAGCCACCCAGGCACCCCTTTATTTTGTACTTTCATGGTTTTGCCTTCATGTTTGGCTCTTTAAAACATCTGAAACACATGAAACATCTATGGAAGAGTCTCTCTTCTTATCCACAGAACATGCTGACAGAGGTGTTAATTATAGAACTGAACCCAAATGCAAGAGGATTAGAAGCAGCCACCCTCCCATGTGAGGATGTGCCAGCAGCCTGCAGGAGAACATTTGCTAAGGCATGCATCTATAGTCCCAAACAGGTCAGAGAATCAGACTCTCCCGAATTGCCCTTTTTTTTTTTTTAGATGGACCCTGAATGGAACATTTTCCAGAGTACATTAGTGCTGTAGGATATTAATAGGGCATTAAAAATTATCACACAAGGAAAGACTTTTGTGGCCACATATGAGTGGGAGAGGTTTGGTTAAGCAATATTAAATGGATTTCTTTGGGGACAGCTCAATTAGCAAACGTTTATATTGGTCAGAGGCTACAAGCTGTTTTTAGATGGAAGTTTACAGTGTGTTGAAAAACCCAAGGGATCATTCAGTTCAGACCCAGTGTTCTCAACCTTAGCTTCATTTTCGAATAGCCAGGGGAACATAAGCAAACATGGGTGGATCCAAGTGTCCCGGCCCCAGAGACTGGATTTAATTGATCTGGGATAGAGTTTGGGATGGGAATTTTTAAAAGCTCCCCAGATGATCCTCGTGGGCAGCCCAGACAAAGAACTACTATTAGTCCAATGGCTTCACTTAGCAGTCAGGGACACAAACGGGCAGTCAAGTATCACAAGCTAGTTTGGAGACGAGCTGGAATCAGGAACAAATGTTTGGAACCCTGGGCCTGGCCTTCCCCTCTCTCCTGAGCTGCCTTTCTCCAACACATCACTGAGCATGTAAGGTCCAACCAGGACCACACATTGCAGGCAAACGCTTTGGTGTATGTCATACACTTCCTTGTAGCTTCTAAATGTCCTGTTTCCTTATCTGTAAAAGGGGCATATTAATACCCCCCCTCCCTCACTGCATAGTCTGAGAAGTGAATGAGTTAACGCATATGAAAGTGTATGAAAAATGTACACTGTACAAAAGGAAGTGATGAGAGGAGGCAGGTAAAAGCAGGTAATAGTGCCCAGGAGTGCCCTGTTTATGAAAAGGGCTTGGGAGATGTTCATTGATGGTGGGAATGAAAAGCACCTGTTCTTACAGAACAGTTTTTTTCACAAACACCTGGAATCCCTCAGGTCCCAGGCAAGTTGTCAATATTACCTCCCTCAGGGAACCTCTGATTAAGGTTACCAGCCCCAGGTGATCGGAACATAAATTTTACATGATTAACATTTGCATGCATATGCATGAACACTTATTAATTTTGCATGCTGTGTTCAATAATCTCCAACTTCCTAAAGTAGTATACCTTGCAGTTGTTATGCCAGAGGTGTCTTTCCCTGGTCTGTCCCCTGATATAAGGACAATTGTTAGGGCCTACAGAGGCCGGAGAAATGGAGGGAACAAGAAAAGTTGCAGGCAGAGGGGGAGGCATCCAGGGGCCCAAAGGGAGGCCTCACTTTTGCTCTAGCAAAGGAGTCAGTGGAGTACTGTGGTTTGCTGAGAGCATCATGAAACTCTCATGCTTTCCTGCAGAGGCTTTGGAAACATTTAGGGAGGGTTCTGCAGGAATCCAGAAAAGCAGCCTGCCATAGGCCATGTGCCTGGGAGACCAGCTCAATGTTTAGCCACGGGAGGAAGCCAGAGAAATCTGAGGGAAGCATAACCGGTCACAACAGACTTTCCCTTGAGCTATAGACCCTCACTAACAACCCCACACAGCCTGTGTCATTCATAATTCATTCAAAATATTTTTGTGTAGTCACTGGGAACATAATAGTGAATATATAGATCCTATCACTATACTTGTAGGGAATATAGTTGTCTGAAGGATATGCACAAAAAGTTAACAGAAAAATAAAAGAATCTAATTTTGCAGTGTTATGAGGGGTTGGAAAGAGATTGAGGGATGGGAGGCCCACATCTGCTTTAGTGAGGATGGTCAGGGGCAGAGGCCTGATGGGTGACAGAGGGGCATTTCAAGCAGAGGGGACAGGATGTCTGAAGCACAGAGGGGACAAACTTGGCATGCTCTGGGAAGTGGAGGAAAACCAGTGTGGCTGGAGGGTAGAGTGAAAAGGACCATGGCAGGCGAGCAGAAACAGGCAGGGACCAGATGGTTCTAGCCTTGGGTAGGGGTCATGCGTCTATAATACAGTAACCACTAGCTGCTTGGGGGATGGTCAAGGGTTATAGTCAAAATAATCAACACCTGGAAGGGGTGGACTTAGTCTTAGAGGACCTGAAGAGCTTATGTAATTTCAGGGTCCTTCTTTAAGAAAAACTCAAAATGTCATCTTAAAGTTTACCAACAAAACTGAGGTACCCTTATAAACCCATCACTAGGGTCTTTAAAAGGTGTTATACAAGGCAGGTCCTGAAGCTTAAACTTTGCTGGCTTCACAGTGAACCTCTGAAATTCATTCAGAGCAGGTTCCAGCCATAAACATGGATCAGCTGTCCTGGAGTCTCCCAGCTAAGCATCAGCAGGACAGGAGAGGCAGGTGGCTAGAGTCCTGTGGTCCCAAGAGGGTGGGGAAATACTACAAAAAGAGTCAGGCAAGGTTGTTCAGATGTTTGTGAGGGAGTGGTGACAAAGATGGCCTCCAAAAGCAGTAAGAAGGAAATGACGCAGGAGTGGATGGCTTAGAGGTGTCATGGAAGACTAAGAACTGTAGAAATCGGGTTATTAGGCAAACGAACTGAAAAGGCAGTGGTGCAGTGGGAGATCCCTCTTGGAATCTGGGAGTTAGAAGTGGTTCCTGCCCTGGGGATGACAAGGAGCAGGACAATGGAGTGGGTACTTGGGGTGGCGTGAAGAAAATGTCATTGGAATTGAGTGGCTTGAGTCGGGGCCGGCTCATGCATGTGGATGCATCAGCCACAAATAATGATGCCACTGGTTCAGGGGAGAGGAAGAAAGTGAGGATTTTGTTTTTAAAATGGAAGTGGAGAGCCCCACATTTGGGACAGCTGTAGCACTTCTTTCCTTGGTTGTTAGCTGTGCTGTAGAGGATCTGGAAAAGCATGTGTGCACAACACCTGAAGTTTTCTCCCACCGACAGTTTCCACTGTTAGGATCAGAATCACAAGCAGACAGCACTGTGGTTGTTTGGGGCCTGATTTAATCTGTCACTAATTATGGAATTGTTTGTGCTTTTCCTTTCCTTGGGGGTGAGTGCCTTTCAAATGGTCATGATCTCTATATAGAAAAGTTTGTCATTAAAAAGGAAATAAAATACTGTTTAAGTTTTTGGTTTTGAGAAGCCTTTTACATTGTTTCCTCACCAGAACATCAGAACAAACCCATAAAACAATGGGTACATCCTCATGCAAGAGGGGAAGAAATAGTCTCAGAGAAGTAACTTCCCAAATCACACACCTACAGCTTGTAATACCTAAAAACTACCATAAACACCAGAGCTGAGGCTGTATCTAAATGTTCTGCACACCCCTGGCCCCCCAGCCAATGCTTTTTCCACCATACTATGGCACCTTCCCACATGCCTCTTGTGGAGATGTCACCATCTCAGCTGCTTCTACTGTCATTTGGTCCTAATGTTGCAAGCCTGTTGGTCTCTGCCATGAGCTTCCCCTTGGGCCAGAGACCACAGGGCTTTGGGACTGGAAGAACCCTCTGTAACCTTCACTAGGAACTCATGTAAGTAAGGTCCTTACAGACTTCCTTGGCTTAGAGAGGCCTGAGTGGACAGTAGAGTTAAGTACGGGCTAGGTAGGGCTGGAAACTCTACTTTGTCACTTACCAGGTCTGATGAGCAGAATTGGTAACCTCTTAGTGATTGTCGAATGATGTCCTGCACTTATATCTACTTGGAGAGGGTTTTGTTGGTCCCCGCAAGATGGGGTTTTGATCCCAGAAGCACATCCAATGAAGATTTCCAGAAGTGGTCAGAGCATCCTGATCCTGCAGGGCATCCTTCCAAAGAGGAATACTCCATTAGCATTTGAGAAATATTACTCACTATATTCTCTCCCTTGGTGATTAGTGTTTTATCACTGCTGTAATAAATTATTACACACTTGGTGACCTAAAACAATACAATTTAGTCTCTTACAGGTTCTGGAGACTAGCAATCTGAAACCAGCTTCAGTGGGCTAAAGCCAAGATATGAGTAGCACTGGTTCCTTCTGGTGGCTCTCAGGGAGAACCCATTTCCTTGCTTTTCCTCTTCCAGGAGGCTGCCTGTATTCATGGACATGCTCTTTCCTCTATTCTCCAAATGGATCTCTCTAATCTATGTTTCTGTTGTCACATGGCCTTCTGACTCTAACTGTTGCTTCCCTAGTCTTGTTGACTAGGTCAATGGACCCACCCAGATAATCCAGGATAATCTCCCCATCTCAAGATCCTTAATTTAATTGCCTTTGCAAAGTCCCTTTTGCTGTATAAGAAAACCTGTTTATAGATTTTGGAGATTAGATGTGGACAAAGATTTGAAGTAAAAAACAAAAAAAATGACTTAACTTTGTTAACCTTATCATTTTTAAAACTTGACCCTTATGACTTTAAGTTATTTTTATGAAATGGCAATCTTTTTTCTGATTAGCTGTTGTCTCTCGGAGGAGAAAAAAGTTATTTTTCAGTCTTTGGCAAGTGCATGCACTGGGTACATGTGTCCCTGACAAAGACTTTTCCTTTTCTGAGCCCTTTCTTGTTTTTAATTAATTAATTAATGAGAAAGAGAGAGAAACAGAAAGAGAGAGATCGATCATGAGCAGGCAGAGAGGCAGAGGGGGACAGAGAGAGGAAGGCGCAGGCTTCCTGCCAAGCAGCAACCCCAACGTAGGGCTTGATATCAGGACCCTGAGATCATGACCTGAACTGAAGGCAGACACTTAACCGACTGAGCCACCTAGGTGGCCCTGGGCCCTTTTTTGACTAAGCCTCACCGTTGGGCTCTGTCCTTGGGCTACTGAGTCCAGTTTTAGCAAGAACCCTACCGGGTTAGTTTAAATAATGTGTAAATAGTATCCTTTGGATTTAAAGAAGACAGGATGACCTCTGCCACAGTATATACTATGGCATGGCAACTAAGGTAACCAACTGTTCCTTGTTGCCTAGGACAAAGGGTGTTATCAGAATGAGGGTACTTGCAGTGCTAAAACCAGGAGAGTTCTGGGCAAACCAAGATGAGTTGGTCACCCCAGATGGGGCACGCATGTGCATGCACACATACACATACACACACATACACACACACACACTCACACTTACACCATCAAATGCCAGGGCTGAAAAGTGACTAAGGGAAGGAGCAGCACCAGGAAGTAGACATGGTTCTCCTAACCACATGTGAAGAGGAGAAAAGGTGATTTGGAGGCCTTTAGAACCCAAGAAAACAGTGATTTGGAGGTCTTTGGAACCCAAGAGGCATCAGATGCCCAAGCAATACTAAGGTCACGGGCAGAGGAGGCATCCTTAAAGAGGAAATTGCTGAAGGTCAAGGATAGGACCCTGGACAAAGCAACTTTAAGGATGAAAGGAAGGTTACAGCAGTCATAACTTTTCTGCTTAGTCATTTCATCCTCAAATTATGGAGCAATAACAGCACCTAACACAGTATTTGTCCAATAGATAAACCTATGCAATTGTACATGGGATTCTATGGAGTGTAAGTATGGGCATGTGCCATACGCACTCACCATGCGAGAGCCCATGTAAAGAAATGTGTAGTGGGGGTACTGGCAATCAGGAGGCACAATGTTGCCTGAGGTGCTCTCCCTTTTAGGCCTTTAGGATTCTGTCCTCTGAAGACTAAACAAAATCAGACAGTGAGTGTCCTCCTGGGAACAGAGGAACAGTGCTCCAAAGGGCCCACGACTCATTTTGGCTTCCTCAGGAATAGAGGGGATGTGAGGAACAAAGCGTGGCCCTGCAGACATCACCAAGAGTGCCAGTGACAAGAAGCAAGGTCACCCGAGAGGCTGGTTTGTGCTCTGGCTTTTCCCAGCCACTGGCCCTTCATTTCCTCTCACTCTGGGTCTATTTACATTCACATAATTAGCCTTACATTAATATGAACTTAAATAAAATCCCTATAGGCTTAAACTAGAGGGAAATTTAGGATAGTTAATCCAGAAACCTAACCACTTAAGATTCTTCTAACTTCCTACTCATCCATCCTTACCTGGCTTGTCCTTGTGTTTCCCAAGATGGCTTGCTACCACAACAAGGCTTAATGGAGGAAGAGATACTGTTTCTGTTCATGTGTTTCTCTTCCTTTTTAGTTTTAGTGGACTAATTTTTTTTAAAGATTTTATTTATTTATTTGACACAGAGAGATTACAAGTAGGCAGAGAGAGAGGAGGAAGCAGGCTCCCCGCAGAGCAGAGAGCCCGATGCGGGCCTCGATCCCAGGACCCTGAGATCATGACCTGAGCCGAAGGCAGAGGCTTTAACCCACTGAGCCACCCAGGCGCCCTAGTGGACTAATTTTAAAGAAATGTCAGGTTCATAGCAAAGTTGATTGGTAAGTACAAAGTTCCCATGTAACTCCTTATCCCTGTTAACATGACCTATTCACTTCCCCATCAATGCCTATCAAGAGGTCTCAGAAGACACCTCTTTCAGCAGGACATTAGGATAAAATTTCTGTTTCTGGCAGTATGCAAACTAGATGCTCTGACCCTCCTGTGAAAAGAAATTGAAAACATCTTGATAAAAAACAATTTTTTTTAATTAAGCACAAGCACGAGCTGGAAAGAAAGTAGAGAATACCCAAAGTGAATAATGAGGAACAAACTATTGACACACACAAAGTAGATTCATCTCAACACCATTATGCTGAGTGAAAGAAGTTCAGGCAATAGAGTACATACTGCATGATTTCATTTCTGTAAAATTCTAGAAACTGCAAATGAATCTATAGTGATAGGAAGTAAGTCAGTTAGTGGTAATGATGGTATAGTGATAGAAAGTAGTTTCTTGGGGCACCTGGGTGGCTCGGTCACTTAAGCATCTGCCTTAGGCTCAGGTCATGATCCCATGGTCCTGGGATCAAATCCCTCATCAGGCTTTCTATTTGTCGGGAAGCCTGCTTCTCCTCCTCTGCTGCTTCCCCTGCTTCTGCTGTCTTTCTCACTCTCTCTGTGCCAAATAAATAAATAAAACTCTTTTTTAAAAAAAGAAAGTAGTTTCTCAGGGATTAGGATGGAGGAAGGGATGTGTAGCGACTGAGCAGGAGGATACTTGGGGTGACGGAAACGTTCATTATCTTAATTACAGATATGATTTCATGAATGTATCCTGCTACAACTGATCAAATATGTGCAGTTTATGATACTTCAATTATACAGCAAAACAAAAACAAAAACAAACTCCAACTAACAAAAACAAAGGGATTATCAGGAGCCCAAATTTATACTTAAGCTGTGAAGTGTTTTTCAACCTGAGCACAGACACCAATTCTGGTGATCCAGAGTTCCCCTTTCACAACCTCACAGGGCCAAGGGAAAGGGCGAAAAAGCCCAAACATTTCACAACCTCACAGGGCCAAGGGAAAGGGCGAAAAAGCCCAAACTGTTGAGTATAATAGGAGACCCCTGCACAAAGCTGGAACTTCAAAGGCCTATACCTTTAATATAAGAGTGAGCATCAAATAAACCAGACTTTCACCTCCTGCACATGCAGAGGATAGGACGTTTTAGTTATTTTATCTTGATAGCAAACACCAGGTTTCTGGATAGGAGATCAGAACAATTATTTACTTACAGCAATAACAGTGTTGGTCCCCCAGGCTCCATTTTCCCTCTGAGGGGAGATGTGGTAAGGGCAGATGTTCACCCTGCATGTACAGAGGAGTCTGTCCTCCAGGAGGGGAACGCTGGAATTAGGAGTCTACGTTTATGCAGGAACTGCGGCACAGTGGCCACCTGCCCCTCTACAGGAGAAGGAAAGAGACCTTTGCTCTCTAATTTAAACAAATCCTCTCTGGGCTGAGAAGGTCTCTAGGTATTTACAACCCTTTGAAATGCAGACAGATAGCTCCAGAAGAGATAAACTTGCAAATCTCCCCTTGGTAGTACTGTCTTCAGCTAGTGTTTGCCATTTACTTGTACTTGGGGGGGGGGGGGGGTTTTTGCTCAAGTGCAAACAAGAAAACATTCACCTGTTTCCCTATAGGGGACAGATGGGCAAACTGCCTATTTTGAGTTCAGATGCTTATGGGGAGGGAGGGGAGAAATGCCCACTTGAGCGTTCATAAGCACAATATGGCCTCATTTAGACAGAATTACCATTACCTGTATGGTAAAAATAAATCAGACAATTGATGATATAATAGTTCGTTAGGCATAGCTGAAGACAGAACTGAAAAATAAATCTGAAGAAAACCAGTATGCAGCAAAAAGACAGACGAAAAATATGAAAAAGAAGTTAACAAGTACAGAAAAAAGAGTGAAAAGATCTGATGAGTCTCATTGGAGTCCCAAGAGCAGAAAAGAGAGATTATGAAGGAGAGGCAATTTTTGAAGAACAGTGGCTCCAGAACTGATGAAAGACTCCAATCCTCAAATTGCAAAAGACCAATAAATTCCAATCAGATTAAGATGCTCCTAAGTACATCATACTGTGTATTAAAAGCAGCAAGTGAAAAAGACATATTACCTTCAAAAGAACACCTAAGTTACTAGACCAAGAAGTCAACTGATCTTTTTAAATGGAGATGTAATTCACATAGCATCTTTTAAAGTATGCAATTCAGTGATTTTAAGTTTCCTCACAAGGTTGTATAGCCATGACCACCACATACATCCAGAACATCTTCATTACCCCAAAAAGGAAATCTCATACCCATTAGCAATTACCCTCCATTCCACTCCCTTCCTCTTGCCACTGGCAGCCAACAATCTAATGTCTGCCTCTATGGATTTACTTATTTTTGACATTTCATATAAATGGGCTCATATTAATATACGTGTGTGTGTGTGTGTGTGTGTGTGTGTGTATAAAATATGTGTCTGGTTTATTTTACTTAGCATCGTGTTTTCAGGGTTTATCCTTGTTGTGGTATGCATTAGTACCATGTTCCTTTTTGTGGCTGAATAATAGTCCATTGAAGGGATATACCACATTTTGTTTGCCCATTGAACAGTTGATGAACATGTGGGCTGTTTCTGCTTTTTAGCTGTTATGAATGATACTGCTATGAACAGTCATGTACAAGTTTTTGTGAGAACCAATGTTCTCAGTTCTCTTCCTATAGGCATAGAAGTAGAATTGCTAGGTCATGTGATAACTCTGTTTAGGTTTTCAATGCACCACCAAAGTGCTTTCGTGAAGTGGCTGCACCATTTTACAATCCCAGCAGCAATGCCTGAGGATCTTGCTTCTCCCACTTCCCCACCAACACTTGTCATTGTTCATGTTTCTGATTACAGCCATGTAGTGAGTGTGAAATAGTATTTCACTGTGACTTTGATTTGAACCCTCTAATGATTAATGACATTCAATATGTTTTACATACTTATTGATCATTTATTACTTTTCTTTGGGGAAATGTCTATTCAAATACTTTATTCATTTTTTAATCAGATTGCCATTATATTATTGAGTTACAAGAGTTCTTGATATATTCTTGATACTAAATTCTTACTAGATACGTGATTTTTGAATATTTTCTCCCATTGTCTGGATTTTTTTTTCAATTTCTTGATAGTACCCAATTTCTTGACAGTACTATCAATTTCTTGATAGTATTTCTTGATAGCACTTTTTTTGAGCCATGAATACCAATTTCAGAAAAAAATATTTTAAATTGTTTTAATCTTTTCCTGATTTGCTGGTGTCCTCTATTCTTCGGCCTTCATGGGGTAAATCCTTATCATGAATGCAGTGACATACCACAGTGTTGGTAATCCTGAGCTGGTCATTTCTTCAGCCCAAGCCTTGGGGAGTATAGAATGAATGTCTGTAGCTGACCGCTTAAGAGTGGTTAGTGAGAAAGCAAGTAGCAGTTTGGGTAGATTTTTATTGCGTGTGTGCACATCGCACATGCATACGTGTGTGTACACATATGTGCACATACATTCAGACCCAGAGCTGTTGAGACAGATTAATAAAATGATGGTCTTCCCTGGGGTGGGGATCCATATTGACTACATATGGATGCTTGCTCTGAGATTCAACGTACCATTTTTTTAAAAATTTGCTTCACTGGGTGAATACAAGAGAGAGAATATAGTGATCCTTTCATTTCCATTCACATGGATAGAGAAATTCCCTTTGGGCACCTCCTGTTTCCTCCCATGTCTTCTTCTTCTTTCTCTTCTTTCTCTTCTGTCTCTTCTTTCCATCCCATCCCCACCCCCCACTATGGTCTGTCGAGTCTCAGGGATCTGGCCATCTCAGGATCTTCCGCCTCACCTTCGCTTCCTTCTGTCACTATCTCTGTCCCCTTGGTTTGGGTGATGATCATCGGCTGCCTCCTAACCTGCTCCCTTGCGGCAGTCTCTCAGTGTCTCACTGCTGCCCCAGTGTCCTTCCAAAAGCATCTTGTCATTTACACCCTGAGAAACCAACAAAAGAGTCTAGGGTCTTTTTGTCATTATAAATATTTGGCCTCAGTAAAGTTTGTTGAAAGAATATGTAAACAAACACGTTACTTCTCTGCACAAAGTTCTTCACTGGCTCCCCACTACCTTTTACCTGATGTCAAAAAGACTTGGCATGGCATCTACTGTGCCTTCCCCATCTTGCTATAATCAACATTTCCTCCTCCGTTCCCCACCATCCTCTTTTCTTTCATACCCTGTCCTCCCCTAAAGCACATCCACCATGCCTTACTCAGTGTGGTCACCAGTGTCAACTCCGTATCTCTGGGCCTTTATTCACTTAGTCTCTCTTCCCAGAATGTTCTTCATTACCTTTTTTTCAAAGCTAATTGGGATTCTTCTTATCCTTCCAGGATAAGCTCCAGCTCCAGCATCTTTTTCCTCTGCAGACTTCCCTGAACCCCTATCGGGATCGTTAGCCTCACAATACCTATTGCTCCCGTGTGCTTTGTCTACTCCTCTCTGACAATTGTTACATCCCTCCAGGCTCCTTTCTGGAAGGCTGGATCCTGCCTCATTTGATTGTATTCCCCTCAGGGCCTGGCTAATATACCTTTGCCGAATTGAGCTAAAATTTTACGAGTGAGCTTAATTTTTGGTTATATCATCCAGGAAGAAAAATAAGGAGAAGTAGGTATAGATTCTAAAATGATCTCTTGATTGCCCCCAAATTTTAGATATTTCAGACAAAGCTGGAACCCCTGCCTCATGGCATCCTTGTGCTGTTCCTCTTTCTCCTCTTTCCTTCCGGTCTCTGGCTCCTCTGCATCGCCGGTAGGTGTGGGATCATCAGCCTCCTTCCACCTCAGTTTGTTCGATGGTCCAAAAAAGAAGGAGGAAGATGACCCTCCCTGAGACCGTCCTCACATAATCCAGAATGTGACAGACAGTCGTCCAGCTGCAGGCAGGTGAAGGAATGAGAAAACGAAGCAGGTATTCAGGCCCCCTTTCCTCTCTCGTTCGATAGGGAAACTCCGGCAGCATACTGTGAGAGGAGGTAACTCAGAGCAGGGGTCCTCTAGAACTCAGAATGCTACTCCAGCAACCCATCTTTCCCCTGCAGTCTCTGACAGTCACTCCTTGACTTGGAGTGTCCTTCCCTTCATAGCCCTCCTGTTTTTCTGGCCAGTACTTCTTTATCCTTTCAGGATTCATTTAGCTGCCTCCTTGGTATTCTATGTGTGCCCCATGCTTGCCTTTACGGTAACTACTACCCCTTCCACTGGAGTTGCCTCATATGTAGACTCCCTGATACACACCTTATGTACAGAGCACTTAGCATGTAGTAAGTGATCAATAAATATTTGATGAATGAATAAATGAAGCCGTTCCCACTTATTCACCTGCCCTTAAGGATAACACTATGTTTCCTGGTGAATATAAGAAAGACCCCAAAGTAACCAGTATGTTGAAGTGCACGACTTATGGGATTTAATCAGGTTTTGTGTTTCCCAATGCCTCGTTCATTCATTCATTATTCTTCCTCTGTCCCTGGATAAAAATGTGGGCAGACCCATGACTAGCTATCCTTGGGTTATACAAACCATTTCACTTTGGTAATCAGAAAGTCAGCAGCCAAGTCCTAGCTTCCCCAGTGACTTGCTAATCTTGTTCTCTCCATTTAAATTCCACTCCTACTTTCTGTGAAATGTGTCCATTATGGGGGTGCCTGGGTGGTTCAGTCAGTTAAGCACTCTCTCTCAAATAAATAAAATCTTTTTTAAAATGTAAGTGCTCATTATGTTTCACCGGGAGTCCTGCAATAGCCTTACTGGCCTCCAAGTTGGCCTCTCCTACTTTCTAAAGCACAGGTGAACTTCCCACAAAAGTTTTCAAAGGCTCTCAAGTGTCTACTGAGTCAAATTCAAATTTTTCACCTGGCATTCAAGAGTCTCCATGACCTAACGTGAGCCCATTCTTCCAGTTTTATCTCCCACTGACCTCATGCAATCTGTGTTGTCACGATATTGTTCAGCATTCCCTGAACATGCCTTTACTCATGCTGTTTCATCAGCCTGGATGCCTTGACCTCGGTTTTTTTCCTATCAGGACCAACTCCATCCCTCAGGCTCAAATGCTACCTTCTTTCAGGGGGCCTTCCCCAGCTCCCCAGTTGGAATTACTAAATATTTTCTCAGGAATCCTGTAGCTGCAGTAGGACTTTAAAAAGGCCCAGTGCTGGTTATTATTGGCTGCTACAGGGCAGGGGTTTTGGGGGTGTGGCTTGGCAGGAAATGATCTGTGGACTGGTGAATTGTGAAAGCCTCTAGAAGAGATAGGATGTGATCCTCTCTTTTGGTAGGGTGGTGAAGGGTATTCTGGGGATAGAGAGATGGGGGACAAATGCAGGACACAGAAGACACAACAGGCTAAGAAAGTCTCCATTTCTCCTCATATCCACAGATATCCTGCACCCCTGGGTTTCAGTAACAGTGCTCAGTGGAGGAGGTGTCCCTGACGATGTAATGGTCTGCTAAACTCAGAGAAGCTGAAAATTCAGAATTTAACTTCAGACCTGTATGTCCTAAGTGAAGTCAAGGGCATTTTAAGATCAGAAATTTGGCAGCCTGGAGAAGGGGCTTGCCAAACATCTTACTCTGTTTCTGAACTTCATGTCTTTATATTATTTTAGGGTGATGAGATTTCGTAATATAACTGTGTGCCAAGATTGCTTCCGAGCTGTAGAGTGTAGGGGAAAGGGGCCCTGTCTGGTTCAACATAATAGACGGTCCCAGCCGTGGAGTTCACTCAAGCATCTTTACGGGGCTTCAGAAGCATCAAGTGCTCTCCATTGCCAGATTGCACAGCACTTACTTCATCTTACGTTTTGCTTTATAATGTTAAGCATTCTGTATGGATGTAATGCCCTGTTAGGCTGTTTACTTCTCAAAGACAGGCACCCTAGTGGGTCTGCTTTGATGTGCACACGGAGTACACTTTGCACACTCACTTTTGGCGTCTGCTTATCAAATAGTGGCTGCTTTCTTTGTTTCAGCTGCCCTGCTATTTGTGGTTGGTTCACTGAGCTGCCTGAAGCTGAAGCCTAATTAGGGCATGGCTTCAAATTCAAGCCAGGTGTGGAGATTAGTATCCTGCTGTTTCTTGACCCTCCAGGCAAAAGTGTAGTCAGCAATCAGTGATCAAATAGTGTGATAGGGATTCCGGGATGGGGATGTGGAGTTATATCAAGTAAGGTTTTGCATTCAAGGACTGGATAGTCAAGTGTGGTATAAGTAGAATTTGCTATGCTACAATGTGTTTTTATAATACCATTTAGCCCACACCCCATTGATCTAAAAAAGAGAGAGAGAGAATAGTGTATCAGTTCAAGTTGTGTTGGTTTGTGTAAAATTTTCCTGGGCAATGGGAGCTAGATTGGTGGTGATAGAATAACTACAAGTAGCGAAGAAAAAGCCCTCAGTATGGCTGCTATATTCAAAGAAGCCCTCTCAACATATTTTGGGAAAATTAAATGTGAACACCTGCACTTGGGGCTTGTTTCCCAGAGCATGCACCCCAGCCCTGCACATTTGGGGGCAGGGATCTGTCCTCCTGTACCCGCCTTAATGGCAGTGTAACTGCACAGTCACTGTCCCTGCAAGCTACCATCTGCATTTTTGTTCCATGCATTTTTAATACCCCTTCAGTGGGCACAGTGCTCTGCACATGCAGTGTTCTGATGAACAAATCGTAAATCAAAGACTGGCCTCCAAACTTCTAGATAGATCTCCCGCATTCCAGGCAAGAGCTTCTCACCAAATAATCATTATTTGACTATGTTATCAGTAACATTGCATTCAGTTCTTTTGATGGGCTAAACAAGAAGGGCACCTGTTAGAAAAGGCAAGTTTGTTCTTATGAGCCAATGCAAGACACAGAAGGATCTGAATTTAGTCTACCTTTCAGATCTCTCCCATCAGGCCCCTGGAGAGTGTGCCTTCCTTGACCTTCTTTAAAATCTAGCACTGCTACAACCTCTATCTGCCACACTTGCACTGCTCCCCAAATTAGAACATTGATTTATTTACCTGCTTATTGGTTGTCTCCACTAGAATGTATGCTCCTATTACAGCCCAGCTCTTAGAATAATGCTGGAGCATAACAGGTGTTCCATGTATATTGTCTAAGAAATGAAACATTTAAATTCTATCTTCTGGTACAAACAGGAGAATGCTTTGGTAATGCCTTCTATAAATGAACATATGCCTACTCTGCCACCCAGCAATTTTACTCCTAGGCATGCACCCATGTTGGAGTCTTCCAGTTCTTTCCCAATATCCATTCTCTCCTTCCTCCATGGAAATAGAATTTCTAGCTGGTCATATGACTGCCTGGAATAAAGACTTAATTTCTCACCCTCCATTGTAGCCAGGTGTGGCCAAATAGTTTCTGACCAATGAGATACAAGTATAAATCTGCGTAATATCTTCCAGGAACCTTCCTTAGTGGACAGGTGATATATATGCTTTGTCCTGCTTTTTTATTCTTCCTTCATCTCACTGGCTTAAATATAGGATGTCTTATCTTGGATTGTGAGGAGGACAGCCACAATCTGGAAATGGCAGCACCATGAGCTGGAAGGAGGCTGGGTCTCTGGGGAAATAGGGGAGCAGCACGGCTCCATTAGCCATGCACTACATCCATCCAGACTTCACTTAAATACATTTCTATCTGGCTTATCCCACTGTTATTTTGAGTTTTTATCACTCATGGCTGAAACCAAGCCTAACTGAAATAATTCCCAGAGAAAACCTTGCACATACACAAGAATATCCGTAGCTCAACTGTTCATTACAGAAACAAACAAACAAAAAAACCCACCCAAATCCATCAAACATTGAGTGGATAAATTTTTCCTGTAAACTCATAAAATACACTTTATGATAATGAAAGTAATTGAATGACAGTTATCTTCATCAATATAGATGAATCTCCAAAACATATGAAGCAAAATAAAATGGCTCAGAATACATACAGTATGATATGAAGTATGATATAAAGCCCCAAAATATGCAAAATATATGTTCTTCAGGGATACTGTCTCCACATAGGAAGTACACCTTCAAGACAAAAGAGAATGATTAACACAAAGTTCAGGAGAGTGACCATCTCTGTGAAGAGAAGGGTGGGGCACATGGAGACCTTCAGACATACTGGAATTTCTTTGAAACTCTGCAAGGGTACATGGCTTGTATGTTTCCTTATTACTCTTTAAATTAGACAAATAGACAAACACACTTTTTTGAATTTAGAATATGTTTCTCAATAAAAAAAGATTCTACTCTGCCCTCTGGTGACACGTTATCCTTTGCTTGCTCACCTTCTTCTATAATAACAGCTAAAAAACATCTGAGAAAACCATCAAAGACTGAAGCAGATATATTCACAACAAACATTCAATACATTGGTTGATGATGACGATCAGTACTAAACAGCAAAGTTTGAAGAGCAAATGAACGCTTATGTGAAGTGAGTTACCTTACTCACTTAACATTAATTTCTAACAGTTACTTCATTAGACTCATTTTCTTCCATTTAAAGCTTAAATCCTTTCCTAATAGAAAACAGAAATTTACTAATTTCAGCAAATTTTTAAGTTCCCACTGTGCTTTTTTACACTGCTTTACACTTCAGAAACCAGCATGCACAACAGCTACACATACAGACTCTAAAGCACCTTGAGCATAGTAAGAATCAAGAACAGTTACATCACTATTAAAATTGCCACTGTATAATTCTGAAAGCTTAGAGGTCTGAAGCAGGTTAGCATCAAAACTTCCTCGAGGCAGCCTCTCCTACCTTTAAAGGTTCATCTCTGTAAGCCTGTTTAAGTCTATGAACTCAAAACTTCCAGAATTTTAGTGGCTTTAAACGAGAGTTTATTTCTTGTTTATATCCATTCTGCTTTGGGTTGGGGCTGCTTTTCACTACAGTCATCCTCCAGGTATAGGCTCTGAGTTTCAGGCATTTTGTGATTGTGACACTTGATGTCAAGACATGATTCCACAATCACCACTGCAGGGAAGGGTAGCTTGAGAGTCTTCAATTGTATTTTGTTGGCTAAAGCAAGTTATATGGCTCCTTACAACATCAAGGGGGTGGGAAAAGAGCAATTCTATTGGGGTCTAACAGGAGTGGGTACCAAATACGTGTGAGTAGTGATACAGAACAGGTAGTATAATTAGACATTTCCAAGTGTTCTTATGTACCACCCCACCTCTGTTTAAGCAGTCAAGTGACCCTAAAGGAAGTTATTAGTATTCCCTCTGTCTAGATGAGAAAGTACACCTTGCTTGCCTATGCTGGCTTTTGGTATAAGAGGTAGAGAAAGAATCAAGATCATTAGGGTAGGACCCAATCCAATCTCTCATAAAACGAAATTAGGACACAGAGGTACAGATGGAAGACCAAATAAAGACAAACGGAGAAGATCGTGATCTATAAGCCAAGGGGAGAGGCCACAGGAGAGAAGGAACCTGCCTATAACTTGCACTTCGACTTCTAGGCTCCAGAACTGTGAGAAAATTAATTCCTGTTTTTAAGCCTTCCAGTCTAGGGTACTTTGTTATAGAAGCCTTAGCAAACCAATATACCTGGAATTTGGTAAACAAAGACTAAAACAAAATGTTAACTATTAATTTTAAGTATTCTGACAGTAGAATTCACTTCTACTGCATTACAATCCTTCACTTTAATATTTGGCAGCATTTGAAACCACATTAACTTCTGACATCTTAAATCATGGGAATCCCTTTCTCTGATCACAGGACCTAACCGTCTATGCTTTTTAAACTACTGGTCTTATAGTTTATCCTCACTGAGTACTCAACCTTTTCATAAGATGGAAAGATCCAAGATGTCAACAACCCACCTGGATTTATCTTCTTCTCAACCCAGTTTGGACCCAATGGTCAAGGAAAATCTACCCATTCTCTTTACCCTACCTCCTTGCAACTGGTTCCCAATTCTGGAGATACCCAACCATTTGCTTTCTTTGATTCCATTCCCAGATTGTCAGACAAATGCTTAAGAAAATTTACTGTGTATCTTCATGCCATATCTGCTTAAGGAATGTGGAATATGCAACAAATGCTCTTCTAGGCTCATCTTTCACAACTGTCCTTTGTGATAGCTATTCTCACCTATTAGCTAACAATAATCTGTCCTGTTGAAGGAGTACCTACCAAGAAATTTGCAGAAAGTGAAATACTAGTGTGGTTTGGTGCCCTATGTTAGGGTTAACACATCCATGATTCTCTTGGTTTTCCCTTCCTCTTGTTACCACACAAAGATGTGCTAAAGCTCCAGAATTTACTTCCTTGCTCATGGCAACATTAAGGGGAAAACTTTACACCTGGTACCATCTCTTTTATTATCTTACCAACTCAGTCCACCCTTAAATGTTAGGGTTTCTCCTGGCTCCATTTTTAGTTCTCTCATATCCTTACCACATACATATACTCCATCTGTGATCTCATCTAAGGCTTCTAGGACCAGCCACACCATGCTGATGATTGCACAATCTCTGCTTCTGGTCTTATCTTCTTCCCTGAGCTCCAGTTCCTAATCTGGACTTGGATATCCATCATTACCTTTCCAAGGGAACACGATCAAAACAAGGTTATCTCTCCCTTTCTACATCTATCTTTTCATATTCCTGATGGATGGCATTGCCACTCTCCCTTCTCCTAGTCTAGACCCATGCAAGGTACGTACCTCTTCAGCTCCCTGGCTCCACCCCTCCCTAATACCTCATAACCCCCCAAATCCTGTCAGGGTGCCCTCTGATGGCTACCATTGTGCCTCTCTCCCTGTTCCGTTTTAGCTCAGGTCCACATCGACTTTCATCTCACCACAGGCCTTCTCTTGTCCCACATGTAATTAAGTATTACAGGGGCAGTATCAGCAGAATGGCTGAGAAGGCAGAGCGGCAGCCCAAGTTCATCCTGGTTGTGCCGCCCCCTAGTCACATGACTCGGGACAAGTTATTTAACCACTCTGTGCCTCAGTTTTCTCACCTGAGAAATGGGGATAATAATATGACTTACCTCTTTGACTACTATTGTGAAGAATAAATGAATGAATGCATTCAACACATTTTGAAGAGTGTCTGGCTCCAATCCTATAAGTGTTGTTGTTACTAGCATTTAGAATCAGATATGTGTATGAAGTGTTCAGCGTTAAGTGCTGAGCTCATGGTGAAAGCTCCGTAAATGTTAACTACTTTCTTTTTATCTGTGCTCTGTCTTTCTACTGCTGCATTCAGGGTCCTGTTAAACTAATCCTGTTAAAGTAATTCTCACTGCATTTTATAATTCATCCATTAACATTTGTGTCCCTCACTAGACTGTGTATTTTTCCCAAGCAGAACGCAGACCATATTTTAGTCATCACTGTATGTGCAGCATTTAGCACAATGCCTGGGACAAAGGAGGACATCAACAGACATTTTCAAGTGCATAAGTAAGAAAGACAACAAGCAGTCTGCGTAGCTCCTAACAGTATACAAGCTCCTAATGTAGGAGTTGTTGATGGTACATCAACTCCTTTGACATAATTCTGCATCCCCGACCAGGCCTCACATACTCTACATCTGGAATTCTTCCTTGATGCCCCACACTGACAGAGCTGGATGCCCTTCCCATATATTTCCATAGCACACTGTGCCTGCTTTTTCCTATGAAAAAATATCACTATAAGGTGTGATATTTGTTGCCTCACTTGATAGATGGTCACCCCATTGTAGAGCAAGAAGAGTGTCTTATTCAACATTATATGCCCAGTCAGTGAGCAGTGTATTATCTGCCACATGGCACTCAATACATATCTGTTGACTAGATGGAGGTATGCATTAATTCTTATGACAACACTGTGAGATAGGTGTTGATATCATTCCTTTTAATATTGGAGGAAATTCAGAATTAGTGAAAGGAAATACCTCCCCAGAAAATTAGGTTGAAGACATATGAAATAAGGAAATTAAATTGATAACCATGTATAACTGCATGTGACAAATTCCCAAAGTGACAGTGGCTTAAGCAAGATAGACCTTTATCTCTCATGTCAAAGTCTGAACTGGAATGGCAACTCTGCTCCACGAAATCAGCAGGGATCCTGATACCTTCCGTTCTATGGCTCTGCCAGTCCTGGTGTTCTTAGTTCTGCTGGCACGGTCCGAGAAGGCTCTCCCCATGTCAGCAGTTCAGGCCGTGGGGAATTAGAATGAGAAAGGAGAGAGGATGCTTCTCTCCTTGAAGGCTACCATCTGGAACTTGCAAAGTTCACGGTCACTTTGCACAGATGGCCACATCTAACTGTGAGAGTGACTGGGATGTGTGGGCTTCAGATTGGCCAGTCATAGGTCTGACTTAAAAATTCCATTCTTGTGAGGAAGGACTGAAATAATATTGTTACCTCATGGTCTCTTCTCTGGATATTAAAGTTCCCCTTTTCCTGGGTGGAGAGGAGATGCTAGAAAAGAAAGGGAATCATCCTAGAGAAAGATTTCTTCTTTAAAGTAACATAACTTTGACAGAGAGAGACACAGAGAGTCTCTCTGTCAAAAAAATAAAATCTTAAAAAAAATAAAGTAACATAACTTTTTCAACATGTCAATAGTATGAAACAATAAGGGAGAGGGCACTGCTCTAGAATGAAAGGCACTTAGGAGACATACAACCAAATGAAATGTGTGGCTCTTTTTTTCATCTTAATTTGAATAAAACAACCATAAAAAAGATAATTGAGGAATTTGAAGACACCCTATATTTCAAATATGATAACCTGCTGTGCATAATGATGTCATACTTTGGATGAGATAATAGTACTTTTTTTTTTTTGGAAGATATATCCTTGAAATTACATGGCATGAAATGACATGGTGTCTTCTCCTGATTTGCAAGAGAACAGAGTAGGGAAAGATGAAACAATGTGACAGCCTTGACAATTATGGGATTATCTTACTTCGGGCTATATTAAAATTTACTCTTAGTAAGAAAGTTAAAACAGGGGGTTCCAGGATGGATCAGTCGGTTAAGCATCTGCCTTCAGCTCGGGTCGTGTTCCCAGGGTTCTGGGATTGAGCCCCACATCAGGCTCCCTGCTCAGCAAGGAGCCTGCTTCTCCATCTCCCTCTGCTCCTCTGCTGCTTGTGTTCTTGCTCTCTATTTTGAATAAACAACATCCCTCCCCCAACTAGCTCAGCCCCATTAATAGAGATCTCAGTCCAAAGATGGAGATAATAAACACAGGCGCTGTTTCTTTGAAAGTTCCAGGTCTTTGCGGAGCTCCAGGAATGGCAGGTAAAAATCAATGCATGTGTCCTTATGACTAAGCCTCACTCCAAATGCTCCCCTTGAGCTCAGATTTTTCCTTCAGACACTAACAGCATGGACGTTTTAGAAAAGAAAAGTAGCCCTACAAAACACTTAACATGCTGGACTTGGTTGCTGGCATCCAAGAGAGAAAATCAGGAAAATTCTGGCGTAGCTTGGCCCTCTCTCTGGGGGGCAGGGAGGGGTGATCTCTCCTTTTCTCCTTAGAATATAGAAATTATGTCCAATCCAGAAGGAAAATAATTTGGGGGGAGGGAATATTTGACCCACAGCAGGTCATGGCTGCCTAGTGTTTCTTCCAAAAGAGATAGGTAAAAGCACTATTTTATTTTTTTCTTTCTGGAGCTCCTCTGCTCTACTCCACAACAGACAGGTGCAAGGATGACATTTGTTGCCACTCTGTTTTTGTGGTAGCTGGGGAGGTGTAAGGCAGGCGTAGCTAAGAGGATAACAATTTTCATGAGGTAAAGGCAACCCCTAAGCGGCTCTCAGCCTCAGCAGCAGGGTTGATTTTCTCCCAATCACTGTGTTATTGCTTTTCAGAGGAAACTAGAACCAAGAAATACTATATTCTCTGTTTTGCTCATAAAAAGGTTTTCATGTATGCAGAGCTAGAAACATACCATGGCAACAGGTTTAAGATGAATTAAGTGAATGCAGTTGCTCACACACATAAACCCATTTATATACCCATGTGAAGTCAGCTATGTGTATGAACCCCTGCGCATTAAATTTATTTCAACAAACTCTTCCTGAATACCAACGCGTGCTGGGTATTACCCTAAACACTGAGGAGGCAGACCTGATCCTTGCCCTCAGGGATCTGAATGTCTGGCCTTACTCCTATTCTTTGAAGGTCAGTGCCACAGAATATTGTGAAATTCAAGCTGACTTTTTCCCTAAGGGACATACAGTGTGCCCTGCCCCCCACCCAATCCTGCTTAATGATATATAGTATAACCCCCACTGATATGGGTATTGACAGGTTGATCCTCACCAAGATTCAAAAATCCTCTAGAAGATTTCTCAAAAAATTTTAACAGAAGACCAGGCCTGTGATGTCCTTCCTGAACACAGTGTTCTGTTGATCTAAGACATACTACTCCTTCTCTTAGAGATCTGTATTCCTCATTAGTGCATCCATGTCTCCCAGCCTTTGCAATAAAGAAACTGATTTGGGGGCGATTGTGTGGCTCAGTTGATTGTCTGCCTTTGGTTCAGGTCATGATCTTGGGGTGCTGGAATCCAGCCCCATGTCTGGCTCCTTGCTCAGCCAGGGAGTCTGCTTTTCCCTCTCCCTCTGCCCCTCCCCCGCTTGTGCATACTCTCTCTCTCTCTCTCAAATAAATAAAATCTTAAAAAAGAAAAAGAAGAATGAAAACTAGTCTACTTAGTGTTTCCCAGACTCGTTTACCTTCAGAACCCTTTCATCCAATAANTCAAATAAATAAAATCTTAAAAAAGAAAAAGAAGAAAGAAAACTAGTCTACTTAGTGTTTCCCAGACTCGTTTACCTTCAGAACCCTTTCATCCAATAACCCTTTTATTTCTGTTTCATGGAACACACTTTGGGACATGTCAATCCAGAGACATCTTAAACCAGGAAAATAGTTGACACCTATGTGAAATGAATGGAATAGGAATGTGTCTAAGTGGAAACTATTCTAGCAGCTGTCTTTTTTTTTTTTAAAAAAAGATTTTATTTATTCATTTGACACAGAGAGAGATTACAAGTAGGCAGAGAGGCAGGCAGAG
>LNAC01000132.1:1155894-1168854 GCA_002007465.1 Ailurus styani | reverse complement strand
GGAGAGAGGAGGAAGCAGGCTCCCTGCTGAGCAGAGAGCCCGATGCGGGCCTCGATCCCAGGACCCTGGGATCATGACCTTAGCCAAAGGCAGCGGCTTTAACCCACTGAGCTACCCAGGCGCCCTAGCAGCTGTCTTTGACTTTTGACTTACGTAAAGCTAAAATCTAAGACACTGGAAATCTTGTAAGATCTATCTAATAGGCATCTTGTTATTAGCTTTTTTCAAGTTGAAGATAATCTTACACTTGGCTTCCCTGAAGCTTTCTTTCAAAATGAACTGAATGTTAATGAGAGCTGAGAAGTGTATCAAGCAGGGCCACTGTTGTTGCATTGTTTTGGGGGCTGGAGGGGGGTGCGGCGGTGAGGGTTACTATTCACATATTGCAGTGTGACTGTGTTTCCTGGAGTCTGTAATCTTCTGGAGATTGCAGAAGATTGTCTGCAGACACACAGCCTGAAGATTTCTAGTTTCGATGACAGGATGCACAGGGAGTAGTATATGATTAATAAAGGCATCAAAACTGCACCCCAGCTACACAAAAATTGAGGTATTGAGTAAAAAGGGAATGTCCTCTGTTAACAAAGAGTTAAAAAAGAAAAAAAAAAACCAACCCCCAAAGCAAAAGAGTGATTGATCTCTCCTCTCTCACCTAGAGGTAAATGTTCCTCTGCCCCAAATCACCCTGGGTTGATACCGTCTTTGGATGCATGGCACGAAGAACTGGTTCACCCACCATTTTTTCCACACCTCCTTTCTTCCTCCTCATGAGGACCATTATGTCTGTATTTTTTCCAACATTCACTGCTTATAAACCAATTTGCTTTATCACTGGCTATGTCCTTCTCACATAAACACAAGTCTCCTTTACTCTAGATCCTTTTCTGTCTCCTGCCTAGTTATATCATGAAATTCTCTCTCTCCAGACTTGCCATGAGTGCAAAAATGGCCCTAATTACAAATGATGGGCATAAGGATACTCTAACAACACTCTTACAGCTAGGAAGAAGAGAGCTGTAAGTGTTTGGGGAAAATGAAGACATTATAATAACAGTGCTGTCACTTTCAAAGTCCTCCAAAGTCCTCAGAAGTCTCCTTCAGAATCTCCTAGAAAGTTTCTACCTCTTTATCTTTCTCTATTCATGCCTGTCATATTTCAAGTAGCTTTATACAAGATAAGTATATTCAAGTATTTTCTGATACCGTTTGATCTCTGGGAAGGACTTTAGAGATACGTCATACTGACAAGGAAATGAAGACTCAGAGAAGTGAAGTTACTTCCTGCAGGACACACAGCTAGCAGATGAAGGATAACAGAATATGCTACCCCAAATACACCACTTCAGCATAAGGATTATTGATTATTATTGTTGAAGGCAACTGAGAAGCAGCAAATGGAAGAAAAGCTCTCTGCCTTCTCCCCAGTTGTCTAAAAGCAGGACATAAATTTACAAAGATGCCCCTGGTCCCCTTTCTACCAAGAATGATGAAGGTTAATTCCTGGAGACAACTTTAGACACTTTTCAGTAAGAGAAGGCACAACACAACAAAACTTATTCTTTTTTACTTTGCTTTTCCTGATAACCTCTCTATAACTGGTATCCTCTATACCTTTCTTTCTTTCGTCTTTAGCAGAAGATAATATTTGAGCCAAGATTCTAAGCTACCTCAGAGAGTTAGTTATTTATTTTCCCCTGGGTATCCCCCATGTACACATGAGAGATTTACATGAAGTAGACATGTTAATAAACTGCTTGATTTTCTCTTGTTAATATATCTTTTATTACAGGGGTCCTAGCCAAGAACTCAGAAGGATAGAGGGAAAATTATTTTTCCTCCTCTATGGCAGTGACAGGGGATTTGAACTAGGCCTCCTTTGTCTCCTCTGAATGCTCATTCTAGCACCTCATGCTGTTTTCTCATACCCCAGTGCCTAATTTTTCTGTCTGATTTAGTAATACTGGTGGCCAACAGAGAGTGTGAAGGAGCAATCCCCATGGGGAAGGGTTAAGAGTCAGAGGGTAGTTGGGGCATGGGGTGGAGTGATGTGTCTGCCTGTACTACTAAGGCCCCATCAGAAAAGTTGTCATTGTCCAGAGACCAAATTCTAGGTTTCCCTGGACAGACACTACACTGGGAGTCCATTCCTGGCAGCAATTTGGGGGGCATAGAGAGCACGAGCTCAGAAAGACCTGGGCTTGAATCTGAGGTTGGCCACTTACAGGTGTAGTAGGTTAAAGAGCATCCCCCCCAAAATTCATGATCACTCCAAACCTGTGAATGTTTCCTTACTTGGAAGCAAGGCGTTTGCAGATAAAATCAAATTAAGATGAGGTCATATTGGATTAGGTGGGGTTCTCATCCAATGACTGGTGTCCTTAGTAGCAGAGAGAAATTTGGACACAGAGACACAGAAGGAAAAGATGACCATGTGAAAACAGAGGCAGAGATCTGAGTTCCGCTGCCATAAACCAAGGAACACCAAGGATTATCAGCAACCTCCAGAAGCTAGAACGAGCAAGGAAGGAGTTGTTGCTAGAGCCTTCACTGAGAGCATGCTGGCGCCTTGGTTTTCTACTTCTAGCTTCCAAAACTGTGAGAGAATTAATTCCTGTTGTTTTCAGCCACCCAGTTTGTGGTCCTTGTTTTACAGTTAATTTTCATACTGAAGTGAACATAAGCTATGCAGTCAAAACTTCTCTGAGCCTTAGTTTCCCCCTCTAGGAAATGGGAATAAAAGCAGGGATCTATTTATTATAGGGTTATCTAAAGCCTCTGGTTCAATCCATGTGAATTCTCTTCCAGGTGATGCAGAGGGAAGAGGTGCCCACAGCAACCCTCTGTGGGTCTCTAGACTATCGTCAGGGCTTTCTTTCTTTCTTTTCTTTCTTTCTTTCTTTTTCTTTCTTTCTTTCTTTTTTAAGATTTTTATTTATTTATTTGACACAGAGAGAGAGAGAGATCAGATCACAAGTAGGCAGAGAGGCAGGCAGAGAGAGAGGAGGAAGCAGGCTTTCCGCTGAGCAGGGAGCCCGATGAGGGCCTCGATCCCAGGACCCTGAGATCATGACCTGAGCCGAAGGCAGAGGCTTTAACCCACTGAGCCACCCAGGCGCCCAAGACGTCAGGGCTTTCTGAACGGCCAGCAACTCCTGAGAAAATTAGCTCTGGTCTGTTGGGGTGAGCATTCTCCTCTTTTCAACACTGTGGCTCCCTTCTGGCTCTTTCTTTCCAGACAGAGAAAACCGTCTGGGGGCACCAATGGTTCTTGGAAGCAGGACCAGTTTTAGCTGGTGATAAATGGATTGCTGCCCACAGAAGAGCTTCAGGCTGACGTCAGAGATGACTGGGCACTAATTAAGGGGTTACTGTGTTTACAAGAAGAGGGGAAATAAATGTCAAGACTGTAGCGTTCCAGCTGCTGCTTCACAGGGTTGAGGCCAACCATGACGCCTTTCCTCTGAGAGGGTGGCAGGTCCAACTGCACAGGGCCACCCAGGTTCCTCACGTGGCGATGGCAAGCCAGGCCTGGTGCCCAAGGAGGGGAGGTCTCTCTTGCTCTCTCTATTCTCACTGCCTGTCATCTTTTCCCCACTGGTACTTTGTTACAGACAAGGGAAAAAAGAAGGGAGGAAAGTTCTCTCTAGTTAATTGAAACATTTATAAAGGAGCCACGTTTCCAATCTCTTGCCCTGCGGCTCATGATCCCCTGCAATCCTACTGTTGGTATTTAGAACGGATAAATCTTTCTAAATAGGTCCTAAGAGGCTGCTTAGATGTAGAAGGCCAGGAAATTAAAGAGCCTTGGGAGGGCAGCTGTCAGCCTCCGCTTCCACCACGTCCCCATGTCAGGCAGTGGCTATGGCAGGAGAAAGCCGATGAAGGAGCAGAGCAGGGAGTGGAAGGGGGACAACTGGCCTTCCCATCACTGCCAAAGACCCAGAAGAGACCCGATCTAAGACTGAAAGCTGCAAAATAGGAGTTGATTGCCCAGTGTGCCTGGTCTAAAGTTGGCTATAAATCAAAACCTCATGCCTTCTGCCAGATTCTCAACCAGGAGTTTATTATCTAGAAGGAACAAAAGGACAGACCCCCTGCCCCACACTGCAATCCCTACCTATGGTTCCTAACTCTGGAAGACTTTTGTGGCACTGAATTTTTGTAGCCTCTGAATTTCCAACACAGAGCCCCAGGTTCAAAGGGATATAGGGACATGAGAGACGGAAATGGTGCTGGAGGGGTAGAAGGCAGCATCCCAGGGAAAAGCAGCCCCCAACAGGGCACAGTCCTGGGAAAGGGGCTCTGGTTAGAAAAGAAATCTGAAAGCCTATTTGGATCCAGTTGAATCAAACTAAAAAAATTAACTGCAGACATGTTTCCAAAAATGCTTCCACTTTTTTTTTTCACATGGGAGGACTAAAAAAACTCTGCAAGAATTAAAATGATAACTGTTATAGATACCACTTACTACATGCTATTACATGCCTGCAAGTCCATACATTTCGTATATTCCTGACAGTAACTCTGCAATGCAGGCGTGACTGTTCCCACTAAATAGATGAGGAAACTGAGGCTCAGAGTTGCTAATTAAGGTGTCTGATATCATACAGTGAGTAAGTAGATGAGTCTGGAATCAAATCACCCTGATTCCATGGTCCATGATCTTTCCCTTCTCTTGGTGTTCCAGTTACCTACGGCTGTATAACAAGCTATCCCAGAAATCAGTCAAGTCAAACAATAGCTGTTTGGGCATGTTCATGATTCTGTGGGTAAGGATTTAGGCAGGGCTCAGTGGGGATGGGTCATTTCTGCTCCACAATGACTAGGGTCAGCTGGGGTGATGCAAGACCTGGAGATTGTGAGCTCTTCTGGGACGCTATGTCCGGGGTTGCACTTTTGACTTTCCACTGGATTCCCTAATTTTTCTCCACATCACAACTGTTGATGGGTTTCTTCACTCACACATCTGGCACTTGGATTTGGGTGGCTGAAAAAGCATCCCTTTCTCTCTCCACTCAGCCTCTCCATGTGGCTAGTTTGGGCTTCCACATAGTGTGGTGGTCTCAGGACAGTCGAACTTTTTACATAACAACTGGCTTCTCCAAGATTGACAGGAAGAGACAGGGGTTAGAAGATGCTAGTTTCTCCAGTATTGAGCCGGAAAACTGGCACAGTATGACTTGCTGTATTATGTTGGCCGCATGAGTCACAGAACCTGTCCAGATTCACTACTATCTCATTAGATCCTTTGTGAGCATCATCTCTATACTTGATACCAGCAGGCGTGCAACAGAGGAGCTCTTTCCCTTAAATTATACTGTTTTGGATGATAATGATAATGCCTCAATTTTGCTTAGCTTTTTAGATTTACAAAGAATATCCAGCTGGCTCTTTTACTTGAGCCTCACAATAAGACTTTGAGGCAAGCAAAGTGGGTTGTATTATCCTCACTTTAAGAAAATGAAGCTTTCAAAGAGCAAAGAGGCTTATTCAAGGTATATGGTAGGTAAACTCCCAGGCCACCCAACTCCGTATTACCCCCCTGACTACAGTTGAGAGCTTTTCTGCCATAGCCTCTGCCCTGCTAATGTGCTCTGATTTGTCATATACTATTATTCTGCAGCTTAAAGAAAAAAAAAAGGAACATTTCCAGAGGGCTTTCAGAATAATAGCTCTGTTAATAAAATACAGAGCTGGGAATGGTAACTCCACTTTACTGATTATGACTAAAGAAAGTTATGTATTTTACCTTAACTAATTAAATATTTGTCTTTTATTGAGGTGAAATTCACATAAAATGAACGATTTTAAAATGAGCAATTCAGTGATATTTAGTACATTCACAATGTTGTACAAGCATCATCTCTACTTAGTTGCAAAACTTTTTTGCCATTCCTCATACACACACACACACACACACACATTATATAAACTGTATATATAATTTTGCCCTGTACTTGGAATCAAAATGCATTGTAGGTAATTATTAATGCTAGGCTTTATTAAAATGCAAAATGCTCTGTCTTTGGACTCACACTGACCTGGACTGAAATCACAGTCCTTCAATTTTCTATCTGTGTGGGTCTCAGAAAGGCATTTAACTGAGCCTGTTTCCTCATTCCTCATAAATGGAAATAACAATGTCTACTTAGAAAGGAAATTGTGAGGACACGTGAGGTAATGGGCCTTGAGCACGTCTTACAGGGAATGAGTCTTTGTGGTTGCTTAAATGGTGGTAGTTGTTATTCACAGTATTAATAACCAGAAAAGAGTTATAAGACCTAAGGAAAACCATTGTGACCCTCTGGGCCTCAAACTCTAAGGCAGAAACAAAAGTGTGGGTCTAGACAATTTCTAAGCTCTGATATTTAAGGTAATAAAATATCTAACAGGTCTGTCTTCCTTCCCCATCTTTAAAAAGTCTCCTGCTGGGGCACCTGTGTGGCTCAGTCTGTTGAGCATCTGACTCTTGATTGTGGCTTGGGTCATGATCTCAGCATCTTGGGATCAAACCCATACATCGGGCTTCACACTCAGCGGGGAGTCTGCTTGAGATTCTCTCCTTCTCCTTCTGCCACCCCCACCCTCTCTCACTGTCTCAAATAAATACATCTTTAAAAAGCCTCCTGCCACTTTCCTCTTCTCCCCAACCCCTGACAAAAACACATGCATGCGTGTACACACACACACATACCCCATACACACATACGCACACCTTATTTATCTTTAGATAAAACTTCAACTTTTTGACACTTTACTGACTATACTTGACATAAAATAAAATGTACATATTTTAAGTGTACGATTTGATAAGTTTGAGATATGTGTATGTCAACAAAGTTTTCACTACAATCAAGAAGATGATGTATTACTACCACCCCCAAAAGTTTCCTGTTGCCCTTTTGTAATCATCTCTCACATCCCTCCCCACCTCCTAACTATCTGATGCTTGAAATATCCCCATACTTGGTATTTCTGTTATCCGGAATGTGCAGAAACATAGATTCCCTTGCGCCACAGACTATGTGTGTTTTGTTCATTATTGCATCCCAGCAACTGGTAGAATACTGGAAAACAGGAGATGCTCAACAAATATTTGTTAAATGAATGAGTAAGTTCTTTGTTCCTTCACTTCTGATGCAGAGATACTTAAGCTTTTTTCTCTGAGTGCTATGGTGATTGATGCCAAGGCAGAGAGAGCTCTGGGGGCTGGAGTGGCTGGGAGCATTTCACAGGGGGAAGAAATTGCCTCGAGGCTCCAGTGATGAAAAGGGGTTGTTGAGGAAGGCAGAGCTAATGGCTTGAACACAGGCCAAGGAATAATATGGGAAGGATGAGAAAGTAAGGAGTGAACTGGAGACAAAGCAGTGACTGACATGATTGACAAATGACAAGAATCAAGCTCCCTGGAGCTATGGGAAACTGGAGCCTCTGTGAAATGTTAAAACAAAAACAAAAACAAAAACAAAGCAGGAACTGCTGGTACCTTGGCTGAGAATCAGGAGATGTAAAAGTTGGCATAGATATTCAGGATTAGACAAATGCCCTCTGATGCAAATGAAAAGATGAACTCCAGAGAAATGAAATAAATTTCTCCAGCTCCCACAGTAGATTAGCAGGAGAACCAGGAAGAGTCCAAATTTCTTATTCTCTGCCAGCTTTATTCGTTCATCTTTTAATATTGATTTCTTTACTTAATTTATTGACCTTCTGCAGTATGCAAGCACTGTGCTAGCACTGGGATTATGGGACAAAAAATCTAGTTCCTGGCCGCAGGGAGCTCATAGTCTAGTGGAAAAGATCAGAATGATGCAATGTGAGAAGAATTTGACCTGCTGATCATGGCTTTGAAGATGAAGAGTCCACGAGTTAAGGAATGTGGGCAGCCTCTAGAAGTGGGAGAGGGTGAGGGAAACAAATTTTTTTTTTCTAGAGCCTCCAGAAAATAATGTAGTCTGCCGATACCTTGATTTCAGCCCAGTGAGATCCATCTTGAATTTGTGAACTACTCAACTGTAAGATAATAAACCTGTTTAGTTTGTGGTCATGTGTTACAGCTGCTGTAGAATATTAATGCAACCCCTTTCTAGCTATAGAGCCTTAGATTTACTTAGAGAAACTGAACAACAGTTTCCTCAATATATAACAATGATAGTCTTTAGCTCTTGGTTTATTAAGGAATACATGAAAGAATCAAGATAAAGTCAGTAGAGTAATGCCTGGTGATATAAACTGAATTGTGTCCCATTCCCACTCCATTTGTATATTGAAGTCCTACCCCTTACCTAAGAATGTGACTGCATTTGGAGATAGTACCTTTATTTGTTATTTTTATTTTCTTAAAAGGTTTATTTATTAGAGAGAGGGAGTACCAGTCGGGGTGAGGGGCAGAGGGAGAGGGAAAAGCAGACTCCCTGCTGTGCAGGGAGCCGTACACATAGGACTCAATCCCAGGACCCCAAGATCACGACCAGCCAAGGCAGAGGCTTAACCAACTGAGCCACCCAGGCACCCCTGGAGATAGTCCCTTGAAAGAGGTGATTATGTTAAAATAAGACCAGTAGGATGGATGCTAATCCAATCTGACAGATACTCTTTTAAGGGGAGGAAATTTGGGCACACAGAGAGACATCATGGATGTGTGAACAGAGGAAGGGCCACATGAGGACACAAGAAGGTGGCCATCTGAAAGCAAAGGGGAGAGGTCAGGAGAGTCCAACCTGCTGAATACCTTGATCTCGGCTACCCAGCCTCCAGAACTGTGAGAAACTGTTGTTTAGCCACCCCTCCCAGTCTATGGTACTTGTTATGGCAGCACAAGCAAACACGGTGAGTATTGGTCTGTGGGGCAGACCTAGAAAACTTGGGATTCAGTCTGCATCTGTTTCAGACATCCATCCTCTGATACAGTTGGAACAATTCGATCTCAGAAGATGTGCTGCTCATAAACAGACTCCTTTTGAGAGACACATTTTGGATTGCTGGGCTGCAGAGAGAATGAGGAGACTTCAGCCATCCATCCATGCATGCTCTCCTCTTTAGCTACACTCAGAGGATCTAAAAACCATCTGGCAGATGAGGGCCCTGGCGGTTACCATGGTGAGGCAGAGTGGAGCCTGGAGACGGAGGCATGTGCGTGTCACCGCCTGACACTTGAGCCTAGTGAAATGTCAGCCTGGCTTGTGTTCATTTTGGACAATATTTTTATCCATCTTTTTCCCCCCACAAAGTCATTTAAAAAACATGCATGTTCAGTTCTGATCACTGGGGGTTTTCACCTACAGATGAAAAGCTCTTTAACGAAAGGGACTGGAGAGTGTTCCCATTTTCCTCCTTCTTTCTGGGTCTCTCTTCTTCCCTCCTTCACCCCCCCACTTTTCCCACAGCATTGAAACCCATGTCTGACGCTCAAAAAATACTTGTTGGGTTGAACTGAATTAATTAACCTTTGGGGAAACTTTGTTTTCCTATTTGCTGCTGATTTCAAAAAGCACTGACAATTATTTCAGTGGGAGGGGATAGTTCATGCAAGTGGCAGGCTCTAATAATTTGGTTTAGAGCTGCAGCAGGATTAAGATGTGAGCAGGGGATGGGGCCAGTCCCAGGAACTCAGTGCCCAGACAGGGATTGAGAGCAAGGGCTCTGGACTTGGTCAGACCTGGGTTTGCATCCTGGGTCTGCAGCCAACTCCTTGTGTGACATGGAGTCAGAGATTTCACTTCTATGGCCTTTTTCATTGTCCTCAAAATGGGGGTCCTGATCATACCTGATTCATGGGGTTCTTCTGAGGCTTAATAGAGATGGTGCAGGTAAAACCCTGTATCTGGATTGTATTCAACTGCTAATACTCTAGCTGTTATTACAACACTATTACACGTTTTCATTTGGGCTCTACCCCCATCTACTCAAGTTTGGGCACTTACTTCCTGATTTCCAACATTCTGGGAAATGTTCTTTCTCACTAAGGTCATGTCTGGAAGCTGGTGTGGATAGACCAGAGACCTGCACCTCCTCCCAGGCCATCTATGGGTTCCCTTCAATAATCACAGGGAGTCTGAGGCTTCCAGAGTCAGAGACATTTGGGGAAGGCAAAAGGCTGACCCTGGAAGGGAAGGGAAGGGACGTGACAGCCAGGAGGGAACTGGCTCAGACTAGCTTGGTGGATCCTCATGGACGATGCAGCCACTAGCAGGGCTGGCTGGGAAAGGTGGCCTCATTCACAGGCAGTGCCAAGCTCTGGAAGAAATCAGCCAGGGGGTGGAGACTCCAGGGCTGCTCATAGAGCCAGCAACAGCATTGTGGAGACAGTGTCTTTGCCTCTCTGCAAGCTCAGCCCTGTTTCTCTCCTCCCTTCCCTTCTAAATTAAGCTCCCTGTTTTTGGCTTATGCAGAAGCTGAAAGTTGGGATCTGCTGGACTCCTTCATGTTATGACAGGTCTCCTGCCTTAAAGCCCCAAGTGGAAGCTTCCATTCCCTTCCAGCCCTGCACTCTCCCCATCCTTGCACCTCCCATCACCCCACCCAGTCACTCTCTAGTCACAGATGGGCTCTTGGGGTAGGTGGAGGGAGCCATCAGAAAGGGGGTTTACTGGGTGCTTCAACCACCCAATAGCAAAATCTATCATTAACTGCACATTTACTATGTCAGGCATCTTGCCCAGTGCCTCACACGCTGAATGTCAGCATATGTGCCCTAGGGAAGTACTTCTTTTCAGCCCCCATTTTGAGGAAACAAGTCCATGCAACCTAGTGATATGCTTGAGGTTTTAAAGCAAAGCCAGGATTTGGACCTACCCGTCTAGCTTCCAAGGGGGTGCTTCTCAGTGTAGAGAGGCAGAATGAGAAGAGCAGGGCTTGGGAGACATGTTAGTTTGAAATCTGGACCCACCCTTCACTGTGTGAGCAAACTTGGGAATTGATCTCTCTGTATATCATTTTCCCTTCTATAAAAATGGGGATAATGATAGTACCTCCTTCACAGAGCTGTTAAAGGATTGTATGGGTCAATACATGTAAAGTGCTTAGGTCAAAAGCCACCATATAGTTGGCACTCTTTGCACATTTGCTATATAATAAGTACACCAGTGTGCATCTGTGTCTTGGTGACTTCCCTGCAAAGCTGCCTGAAATCTCTACATCAGAGAGAGCCTGGAGCTTCCCCAGATCACAGGGCACTCACCAGGATGCCAGGTGCACCTTCTCCAACAATCCTGGCCAGGACATGATGAGCCTTCCCAGAGGGGAGGATGAGGCTGGGGTAGAGGGATACCTTATCCTTTCTCTGATCCCTTTGCTGTCTTTGCCCTCAAACACACTTAATCCTGGAAAATTTTTTAGTAAGGAGAGGAGCTGAATTCCATAGACCTAGATTTGCACCTTTCATAAGCTATGTGACTTTAGACAAATTAGAAGATTTACACACTTTAGTTTCTTCATTACACACTAGGTACATGAAAGAATGGAGGGCAACAAGATGGAGAAGGGCCTGAGGGGGGAAAGGTGGCCCCAAAGTCACTGCCTTCATAGCAGATTTGCCCTAGGTGCCATAAGAGCTCCTTAGTACCTGGAGGGGTCAAACTCTGTGGTCTCTTTGGCTTCACTGAGTCCCAGACACTTTGGTCAAATTTAAGGTTCAGTGTTCAGCATCACTAATTACCAGAGAAATGCAAATCAAAGCCAAAATGGGCTTTTACCTCACACCTGTTAGAATGGCTGTTATCAAAAAAGACAAGAAATAACTTAAGTTAGAATGTAAACTGGTGCAGCCATTGTGGAAAACAGTATGGAGTTTCCTCAAAAAATTAAACACAGAACTATCACATGATCCAGCAATTCCACTTTTGGGTATTTATTCAAAGGAAAGGAAAACACTAACTCAAAAAGATCTCTGCATTCCCCATGTTTACAGTTGTATTTTTTTATGATAGCCAAGACATGGAAACCACCAAATGTCTATCAACAGATAAAGAAAATATGATATGTGTGTGGAGGTATATATCTCTATCTATATCTACACAGATATATANGGATTTAATGTACAATCCTGGCTTTGCTTTAAAACCTCAAGCATATCACTAGGTTGCATGGACTTGTTTCCTCAAAATGGGGGCTGAAAAGAAGTACTTCCCTAGGGCACATATGCNACAGATAAAGAAAATATGATATGTGTGTGGAGGTATATATCTCTATCTATATCTACACAGATATATATATATACCTATATAATATATAGTTATATAATAAAATACAATTCAGCCATATAAAAAGGAAGAAATCCTACCATTTGTGACACTATGGATTGACCTTGAGGGCATTATGCTAAGTAAGTCAGACAGAGAAATGAGTGACCTCACTTATATATGGAATCTAAAANTGTCTATAAAGAAAATATGATATGTGTGTGGAGGTATATATCTCTATCTATATCTACACAGATATATATATATACCTATATAATATATAGTTATATAATAAAATACAATTCAGCCATATAAAAAGGAAGAAATCCTACCATTTGTGACACTATGGATTGACCTTGAGGGCATTATGCTAAGTAAGTCAGACAGAGAAATGAGTGACCTCACTTATATATGGAATCTAAAAACAAAAAAAACAAAAACAAAAAACGAAACCAATATTGCCAAACTCATAGATACAGAGAAGAGACTGGTGGTTGCCAGGGGCAGGGTGGAGGGGAGGACGGTGGGTGAAAAGGGTGAAGTTTTTCAAAAGGTACAAACTTCCAGTAATAAATTAAATAAGCCCTGGGGATTTAATGTACAGCATGGTGACTATAGTTAATAATACTGTGCCATATATTTGAAAGTTGCTAAGAGAATAGATCATTTAAAAAAAGAAAAATTCGGGCGCCTGGGTGGCTCAGTGGGTTAAAGCCTCTGCTTTCGGCTCAGGTCATGATCTCAGGGTCCTGGGATCGAGGCCCGCATCGGGCTCTCTGCT
>LNAC01000132.1:996489-1155831 GCA_002007465.1 Ailurus styani | reverse complement strand
AAAAAAAAAATCTTTTAAAAAAAAATAAATAAAAAAGAAAAATTCAAGGTTCAGAAGAATGGGTGATTTTAGCTTCGAATTTATCATAGATGCAAACTCAGAAAGCTGCTTATCAGAGATGTTAAGATGGAGAATTTCTGGCCCCTGTAGCTTGATTCTCTTTAAGAGAAATTTTGACTCTAATGAGAGACAAAGAAGGACACTATATAAAGGAAATAATCCAATAAGAATATATAACAATTGTAAATATTTATGCATCCAACATGGGATAACCCATAAAGCAGATAATAACATAAAAGAAGTAATTCACAGTAATACAGTAATAGCAGGGGACTTTAACATCCCTCTTACATCAATCATGCAAACAGAAAATTAGTGAGGAAACAGTGGCTTTGAGTGACACATTGGACCAGACGGATCTAACAGATAATATTCAGAAAATTCCATCCTAAAACAGAATTCACATTCTTTTCACGTGCACATGAACCATTCTCCAGAACGAATCATGTATTAGGCCACAAAACAAGTCTCAACAAATTTCAAAAGGCTGAAGTTATACCATGCATCGTTTCTGACCACAAAACTATATAACTAGAAATTAACCACAATAAAGACCTGGAAAGAACACATATACATGGAGGTTAAATAATATGCTACTAAACAATGAATGGGTCAACCAAGAAATCAAAGATGAAATCAAAAAATACATAGAGACAAATGAAAATGAAAACACAATGGCCCAAAATCTTTGGGATGCAGCAAAAGTGGTTTTAAGAGGGAAGTTTACAGCAATATAGGCTTACCTCAAGAAACAAGAAAAATCTCAAATAAACAACTACTTTTATACCTAAAGAAGTTAGAAAAAGAGCAAACAAAATCCAAAACTTATAGAAGGAAGAAAATAATAAAGATCAGAGCACAAGTAAATGAAATAAAAAATAAAAAATAGAACAAATCAATTAAACCAGGAAACAATCAACAAAATGGATAAATCTTTAGTAAGCCTCATTAAAAGAGAGAGAGATAACCCAAAATCAGAAATGAAAGTGGAGAAATAACAACCAATGCCACAGAAATACAAAGGATTATAAGAGAATATTATGAAAAATCATATGTCAACAGATTGGATTACCTTGAAGAAATGCATAAATTCCTACAAACAGAACCTCCAGAAACTGCATCAGGAAGAAACAGAAATTTTGAACAGACTGATTACCAACAATGAAATTGAATCAGTAAGCAAAAAACTCCCAACAAACAAAAGTCCAGAACCAGATGGCTTCACAGGTGAATTCTACTAAACATTTAGAGAAGAATTAATTCCTATTCTTCTAAAACTATTCCAAAAAATAGAGGAGAAAGGAAATCTTCCAAATTCATTCTATGAAGGCAGCATTACTCAGATACCCAAACCAAATAAAAACACTACAAAAAAAAAAAAGAAAGAAAAAAAGAAATACAGGCCAGTGTCTCTAATGAATATAAATGCAAAAACTCTCAACAAAATGTTAGCAAACTTAATCCAACAATATTTTTAAAAAATCGCCATGATCAAGTGGGATTTATTCTTGGGATGCAAGGATGGTTCAATATTTGTATATCAATCAACATGATAAATCACATCAACAGGAGAAAGGATTAAGACCACACAATCATTTCAATAGATGCAGAAAGAGCATTTGAAAAAGTATAACCACCATTCATGATAAAAACCAACAAAGTAGGTTTAGAGAAAACATACCTCAATATAATAAGGCCATGTACTAAAAACTCACAATAAACATTGTACTCAATGGAGAAACGGAGAGTTTTGTCCCTAAGATCAAGAATAAGACAAGGATGTTCACTCTCCACTTTTGTTCAACAGAGTACTGGAAGTCTGAACCACACCAATAAGATAAGAAAAAAGAAATAAAAGGGGAAAACAAAGAAATAAAAGCCATCTGAAATGGAAAGGAACAAGTAAAATTTTCACTATTTGCAAATAACATGATACTATACATGGAAAATCCTAAAGATTCTACCAAAAAACTACTAGAATTGGTAAATAAATTCAGTAAGGTTTCAGAATACAAAAATCAATGTACAGAAATCTGTGTGTTTCTATACAATAATAATGAAGCAGTAGAAAGAGAAATTAATAATCCCATTTACAATTGCACCAAAAATAACAAAATACCTCAGAATAAACTTAACCAATGAGGTGAAAGACCTGTACTCTGTAAACTATAAAACATTGATGAAAGAAATTGAAGACAACCCAAATGAAAAGATATCCTATGTCACGGATTGAAAGAACAAATATTGTTAAAAAGTTTATACTACCCAAAACAATCTACAGATTTAATGCAATCTCTATCAAAACGCCAACAGCATTTTTCACAGAACTAGAACAAATAATCCTAAAATCTTTATGGAACCACAAAAGATCCCAAATAGCCAAAGCAATCTGGAAAAAGAAGAACAAAACTGGAGGTGTCTTAATACCAGATTTCAAGATATACAACAAAGCTGTTAAAATCAAAACAATATGGTACTGGCATAAAAACAGACACAGAGATCAATAGAATAGAATAGAGAAACCAGAAATAAACCCATGATTATATGATCAATTAATCTCTGACAAAGGAGGCAAAATAGGCAATGGGAAAAAAGTCTCTTCAACAAATGGTGTTGGGAAGACTGGACAGCTACATGCAAAACAATGAAATTTTACAACTTTCTTACACCATACACAAAAAATAAAAATGGATTAAGGAGCTAAATACAGGACATGAAACCATAAAAATCCTAGAAAAGAGTACAGGCAGTAAATTCTCTGACATGGGCTATAGCAACATTTTCCTAGATATGTCTCCTGCGGCAAGGGAAACAAAAGCAAAAATAAACTATTGGGACTACATCAAATAAAAAGCTTCTGCACAGCAAAGGAAACAATCAAGAAAATTAAAAGACAACCTACTGAACAGGAGAAGATATTTGCAAATGACCTACCTGATAAAGGGTTAGTATCCAAACTATATAAAGAACTTATACAACTAAACACCAAAAAAAAAATCCAATTAAAAAATGAGCAGAAAACATAAACAGACATTTCTCCAAAGAAGACATCCAGATGGCCAACACACACATGAAGAAGTGCTCAATATCGGGCGCCTGGGTGGCTCAGTGGGTTAAAGCCGCTGCCTTCGGCTCAGGTCATGATCCCAGGGTCCTGGGATCGAGGCCCACATCGGGCTCTCTGCTCAGCAGGGAGCCTGCTTCCTCCTCTCTCCTCTCTCTGCCTGCCTCTCTGCTTACTTGTAATCTCTCTCTCTGTGTCAAATGAATAAATAAAAAAAATCTTTAAAAAAAAAAAAAGAAGTGCTCAATATCACTCATCATCAGGGAAATGCAGATCAATACCACAACGAGGTATCACCTCACACCTGTCAGAATGGTTCAAATAAAAAATGCAAGAAACAACAAGCATTAGCAAGGATGTGGAGTAAAAGGAACCCTCGTGCACTGTTGGTGGGAATGCAAACTAGTGCAGCTACTGTAGAAGACATTATGAACATTCTTCAAAAAGTTAAAAATAGAATTTCCACATGCCCCAGTAATTCCACTACTGGGTATTTACCCAAAGAATAATAAAACACTAATTTGAAAAGATATATGCACCTCTATGTTTACTGCAGCATTATTTACAACAGCCAAATTACAGAAGAAGCCCAAGTATCCACCGAAAGATGAACGTATAAAGATGTGAGATATACGCATATATTGGTATATATGTATACACACATGTGCATGCGCACACACACACACTGGAATACACCTCAACCATAAAAAAGACTGAAATCTTGCCATTTGCCACAATATGGACGTATCTAGAGGATATAAGGCTAAGTGAAATCAGTCAGAAAAAGACAAATACCATAGGATTTCACACATACGTGGAATTTAAGAAACAAAACAAATGACGAAAAACTGATACACCAAAAGAAACAGACTCTTAACTATAGAAAACAAACTGATGGTTCCCAGGTGGGGGGATGCGTGGATGGGTGAAAGAGGTGAAGGGGATTAAGAGTACACTTATCATGATGAGCACTGAGTAATGTACAGAATTGTTGAATCACTGTATTTCACACCTGAAACTAATACAACAGTGTATGTTAACTTACTGGAATTAAAATTTAAAAATGAATGAAAATTTAAAAAATAATAAAAAAAATTAAAAAGAGAAGGCTAGGCAAAGAGAGAATAGTGTTAAAGGACCCAAGCTAAATGACAGGAGCTGGCTCCTCTGGATTTATGCTCCCTTGTGGCAGATATAATAATGGCCTCTATCTTCACTTCAAGTTGACCATGACCACCACTCAGAAGAGGGGATGGCTCAGCAGCTGACAGGGTATAGAAAAGAGCTGGGGAGGGCCTGGAGGGCTAGTGGATGTCTTCTCATAACCTCTGCTAGTTTTACTCACCCAGGATGAGTTTTAACATTGTCTTTTCACTGGACTCTAAGTTCCGTGGGGGGATATTACACTTGTCTGGCTTCTCCCCCACTTGTGTTCCTAGTTCCTGGCACAGTGCTTGGCACATGTCTGAGGCTCGGCTGATATTTGTAGGATGATAACTGAATGAACGTTAGCTATTGTTATTATTACTGAAATGAAGATTCCCTTTTCTGTAGTATAAACCTGCTTGCAGAGCTTGTGATCTGTTAGAGAGATAGCTTGGTGGGTGTAAGCCTCAATTTTCCATATTCACAACTGGATAAAGTTTTCCCAAATGCTCTTCTATGAAATACAAGTATATTATAAAGTAATAAAATAAATATCTGCCACATAAAGATTATTTGGTCAAATAAGATTAGAAAGTGCTATAAATCACATTTCTTCCCCCTTACGTCTCAGTGTATTAATGATCTAAATGTTCTGAGAAGCCCTGCAATATAGAAATCTGCCTATCTTTGTTTACCAATTGCCCATGGAACCATTGTCTCATATAACATGCTTGGAAATCTCTTGCTATACAATCATTTGGAAACTGCTGAATTACACTTGAGCTTTTTGAAGGCAGGAGCGATGTATCTCCTAAGTGTCTAGCAATGTTGTACACATAAATGTTGGTCAGGAAGTGCACACTGATAGACTACTCTAGCAATTCTGTATTTTTTTCTTATATTTCTAGGGTTTATTTCCAAAAGAGCAATTTATTTTACTTTTTCAGCGATCCAAGATTCATTGTTTATGCACCACACCCAGTGCTCCATGCAATATGTGCCCTCCTTAATACCCACCACCAGGCTCACCCATCCCCCCTCCTCCCTCCCCTCCATAATCCTCAGCTTGTTTCTCAGAGTCCACAGTCTCTCATGGTTCCTCTCCCCTTCGAATTTACCCCAATTCACTTTTTCTTCCCTTCCCCTAGAGTCCTCCATTTTATTACTTATGTTCCACAAGTGAAACCATATAATTGACTTTCTCTGCTTGACTTATTTCACCCAGCATAATCTCCACCAGACCCATCCATGTTGATATAAAAGTTGGGTATTCATCCTTTCTGATGGCAATTTGTAATGATTTATTTACAAATATAATGGAACCTTAGATTCAATTCTTATTCAAGCTCTGTCATTCTAGCTCTGTGGCCTCAAGCAAGTTACTAATGTTTGGGTCACTTAAGAGCCCTTGATTTCTACCTGCCAAACCCACTCCTTCATAGTTTTCTACAACTCCAAAAATGGTGCCATCATCAACCCATTTTTTCCAAGCCAGAAACATAGGTATCATTTTGTATTCCTGACTCCTACCTCCGTCCAATCCGCCACCAATTCCTATTGATTCTACCACAGAAATACATTATATCTCAAAGCTATCCAGTTCTCCCACTTCCATTGTCTGCTAGACGGGGTCACCAAACATCATCTATCTCCTGTGGTAACTAGGAACCACTTCAATGGTCGTTTGCTACTTTTTTTTTAATCACCTCCCTCTATAATCTATCACAGTGTCAGCAAGAATGATCTTAGAATACGAACTAGATTATGCCACTCAACTGTTTAAAAGTCCTTCAACCTGGGGCATGTGGGTGGTGCAATCAATTAAGTGACTGACTCTTGGTTTCAGCTCAGGTCATGATCTCAGGGTCTTGAGATCAAGCCCTGCATCAGGCTCTATGGTCAGCAAGGAGTCTGCTAAGTTTCCCTTTCCCACTCCTCCCACCCCTCCCCACTCGTCTCTCTCTCTCTCTCTCTTAAATAAATAAATCTTAAAAAAATAAAAAAGTCCTTCAACCTTTCCACTGTATTCAGAAAACAATCCAAACTCCTTATCATGGTCTGCATCTTTGCTATCTTTGCTGCTGGTGCTGCTTGTCCATCCTCTCTTTGTTTTCTGCATCTCTAATACGTGACTTGTCTTTCGTTTTTCCAAACAATCCAAACTTCTGTCACATCAGAATCTTTACATATACTGGTGACGCTACCTGCAGTAGTGGTCCATCCACTCTTCACACACAGGGCTCTTTCTTATACTATCAGTTTCAGCCTAAATGGTACCTCCCAGAAAGACCTAATCCAACTCCCCCCACACTATGCAAAGCAGGTGCCCCCAACTTCTCCATCTCTGTGTTTTGTTCATTTCTTTTAGAGGAGCACTTGTCACTGTTATTGTTCTCTCTGTGTGTGTGTGTGTGTGTGTGTGTGTGTGTGTGTTGCCAATGGACTGAAACCTTGATGAGCGAGAGACCATGTCCCTTCCTCATAACCCCAGCGCCTAACAGAATGACTACAGATACAGAGAAGAAACAAGGTTTTTCTTTCTTTCTTTCATTAAAAAGCCTTCATTTTCAACATGAATGAATATACCTTGTCTTATCTTTGGTTGAGCCTTACCACATACCTTTAAACTTGTTCTAAAAAAAATGCATGAAAGAAGTATTTACTGAGTCACCACTATGTGCAAAGCACTGAGATAATAATAAACATGATACATCTTTTTGGAGTCGGAAAGACCTGGATACTACCAGCCACCTGTTGACTGTCTGACTGATGGGATCTTCGTGCCTTTCCTTGACATGTGGCTCAAAGGACAACCCTGTCATCCTGCAGGGTGCATCTGACAGGGTGCACCCTGCTCAAGGGTGACAAACAACCACAGCTTTCAAAGTTCTCCTGAGCTCCAGGCAGACACTATAAATTGATCATGCCATCTTTGCTGCTAAGCCTGGCCTCTGCCTCAAAATCTTTATCATCTACTACCATTTGATGAATGCTCTCATGACAGACAAAGCTTATTTTTTTCTCTCTCTGCCCAGCCCTCCCCTGTGCCCTGCAGCGAAGAAAACTCTACTGCCCATAAGTGCCCTCGCAGCAGTTCCCCTGACCTTCCATTCCCAGTATCAGCAGATCTCCCTACAAAAGAATCCCTTCTTCTTTTGCCTGCTCATGAGCCAATCCTCCAGGAGATTGTTTAATTGTTCCAGACCATGGGCCATAACTTTTCCTTTTATCCTTAGTGTACTTTTTTATGGGGTCTTAGTATGTCATCGTGTCTTTAAATTCCTCTGTGCTGGTTCAAATCTCTACATTTGATCCACGTGGAAATAAGGTGCTCCAGTAAATTATCTGGTATAGCAGGGAGAACTCAAGATTTGGAATCAAGATGGGAGTTCCTGATCCATCCTTATCACGCTGTGCAACTATCTGCAAATCATCCCTGTGCTTCAGTTCTCTCCCTTGCCAAACGAGAATACTAATTTATGTCCTTCCAACACTATATGTTTCATATATACTAGCGTAACATATAATGTTACAAGGTATCGTTAATGAACATTTGGAAAAGTTAAAACTCTCAAGTGTTCAATAGCAGTGTGTGGTTATTTCTTGTTCTACCAAAGGGGGGGAATCTCCCTCTTTTTTCAAGGGTGGCTGAATAAACAGGGCAGCTTTTCAGAGAAGCAGGCATAGCATACATTCCATTATGCTAATGTACATTCACTTAGAATGTAAAATTCCAGCCGTTGGCGTTGAGGTGTTAATGAGTTGCCACTTAGAAGGGCCAGGAAGCAAATTAAATGTGCAGTATATATATAAAGCCTCAGAACTGCCAACTCTCTACCTGACTGGAAGCTGAGCTGCTCAGGTCCTTGACCTCTGTTTCTCATTGCTCAGTTTAGAAGTTCCAGCTGCCACATCCACTCCATGTACATAATATCAGTGACTTTCCTGCCATCCTACCCAGAACCATCTCACCCCAGGCCCCAGCTAAGTGAATGGAATTGACATGTCCAGGATTTGGTCTCTTCAGCAAACGGATGGAGGTGGCTTGGTTGCAAAAAGGCAAAGATACCTACTTCCTTCTCACTGGGAAACATGCTTTAAAAACTTCTCGATGAGTGTCTTTGCCAGTGTACAGGAAAGAGTTTGGGGAAAAACAAAATAGAATGCTTCCTGGAATGTTATGAACATTCAAAGAGGTAAAGTAAGTAGTAAGAATAGAATTGTACCCCTGAAACTAATATATAACACTGTATGTTAACTACCTGGAATAAAAATAAAAACTTAAAAAAATAAGAAAACTGATGGCGATGTCACATAGAATACCTGCTAAGCACCAGACACTATGCCAACACCTATACCTAGTCTTTTTAAAGTTTAAGTTCATTTTTTTAAAGATTTTATTTATTTCACAGAGAGAGAGAGAGAGAGAGAGAGAGAGAGAGCGAGCAAGAGATCACAAGTAGTTAGAGAGGCAGAGAGGCAGGCACAGAGAGAGGGGGAAGCAGGCTCCCTGCTGAACAGAGAGCCTGATTCGGGGCTCGATCCCAGGACCCTGAGATCATGACCAGAGCCAAAGGCAGAGGCTTAACCCACTGAGCCACCCGGGCACCCCTAAAGTTTAATTTCAAATAGGGGCACCTGGGTGGTTCAGTCGATTAGGAATTTGACTCCTGATTTCGGCTCAGGTTTTGATCTCAGTGGTCATGAGTTCAAGCCCCACTTTGGGCATCACACTGGGCATGCTGCCTACTTAAGAAAAATTAATTTCAAATTAAAAAAAAACCTGGATAGGTACATGGTTTTAACAGTTAATTATTTTTACAAAGTTTGTTAAAGGAACATCAGCCAGCCTGTCATACTCATGCCACTTCAACAAATTGTTCCTATCACCCGGAGACAACTGCTTTGAACCTTTCAGCAGTTTCTTTGGTTATTTATCTCCACATTTCTTAGTAGCATGCTTACACTACTATCCCTTCATTGCCTTTTTAATGGGGCTGAAGGATCAGGAGAAAGCTACATATGTTCCATCTACCATTATTAACCAGAAAAGAGAAAACATCTATACAAAAAGTTGGGGGCACATATGACACCTATGTCTTGACAAGATGATACTGCCAGGGGTCCAGAGACAAAAGTAGAACTCAATTTTTTCACATCATCTTTTTTCCTAAATGCAATTTCACTAAGTAGTACTATTTTCTGAATTTATTAATAAGAAACAGCTCATGATAAGAATCCACTGGGTGTGGTACATAAACAATGAATCTTGGAACACTGAGAAAATAAAATGAAAAATAATAAAATGTGGGGAAAAAAAGAATCCACATTACTGACTTCTTAGTATGATTATATGTTCAAGTGTGCTAGGGCTGCCAGAAAAAAACACCACAGACTAGGGGGCTTTCACAACTGAAATGTATTTTCTCACAGTTCTGGAGGCTGGAAATCCAAGATAAAGGTATGAGCACACACGCCCGATGTCTCTCCCTCTTCTTATAAGGACCCCAGGCCCATTGGATTAGAGTCCCACCCATATGACTTCACTTAAACTAATTACCTCTTTAAAGACCTTGTCTCCAAATACAATCACATTTGAGGTACAGGAGTTAAGACTTCAACATATAAATTTGGGGGAGGGGAGAGACACACAATTCAGTTCAGAATATCAGGCATTGTTCTAATCACTTTATTTGGATTCCTTCACTTATTCATCACAATAAGCCAAGGGATAAGTGCTATTATTATTATGTTGAGGAAACTATTGTTCAGAGAATTTAAGTAGCTAACTCTAAGACTCTCTAGCTAGAAAGGGGTTGCATTAATTTTCTATTGCTATTATAAACACATTATCAAAAACTTGGGGGCTTAAAACTATACAGGTTTATTATCTCACAGCTGCATAGTTCACAAGTTTGAAATGGATCTCACTGGTCTTCAATCAAGGTATTGACAGGCTTTGTTTTTTCTGGAGGCTCTAGAAAAAAAAATGTCTCCTCATTCTTTTGGATTTCTTGAGGCTGCCCACATTTCTTAGCTCTTGGACTCTTCCTACTTCATTAAACCCATAACCAGCAGACCAAATTCTTCTCACATTGAATCACTCTGACCTTTTCTGTCTTCCTCTTACAAATGGAAGGGCTCTTGGATTATACTGGGTTCACCTGGATAATGCAAGATAACTCCCTACCTACAGGCCAGCTGGTTAGCTATCTTAATTCCCCTTTACCATATAAGACAGTCATCTTATGTTGGTGCTAAATTATATTTTACTTTAAACACCGGGAGGGAGTTTGGCCTAATGGAAAGAGGACTGGAATCAGCACTGGGATGTCTGTGCTCTGTTTTTGACTGTACCAATCTGCAGTTCATCATCTTTGTCAAGATACATTATATCATATATGCTCTGCATCTTTTTGTGTTGTGCTCTATCTTCCTGTGGCAGTGGTTCTCAACCACAGTGATTTGACAGTCTCTGAGATATTTTTGGTTGTCATGACTAGGGGAAGAGGAGGTGCTGCTGATGTCTAGTAGGCAGAAGCTAGGATGCTGCTAAATAAAACACAACACACAGGATAGTCCCCCAAAACAAAGAATTATCAGGCTCCAAATGCCAACAATGCTGAGACTGAAAAACCCTTGCCCACTGTTATGGGGAAAATGGACGGCAGAGCTGCAAGAGAGGAAGATGGGGAATGAGTTCAGAGGCAATGACCATGGTCCAGGTGGAGGTAATAGTGCTTTAGACTAACATAGTAGCAACAGAAATACAGAAGTGGTGGGATTTAAGTTCTATTTTGGAGATAAAAGTGATAGGGCTTTGAGATGAATTGTATGTGTGAGGTGAGGATGGTGTCAAGGATGATTGTCAGGTTGCTTTTCTGACCTTCTGTGTAGATAGAGATGCAGTTACTGAAATGGAGACTTCCAGAAGAAAAATAGATAATGCTTAAACAGATCTTATTTTATGTCAATTCCAATCTAAGTATATTAACTCATCAATCCTCATGACAACCCAGTGAGGTAAGTACCATCAACATACTCTTTTTAAGAATGAAAATAAGGAGGTAGAGGGAAATGAAATAACTTCCCCAGGGTCACCCAGCCAGTAGTAAGTGCATTTTGAATGAATAATATCAAATTCCAGAGTCTGTGCTCTTCATCATTGCATAATCCTACCTTTTGGAAGAGCAGATCAGGGGAGAAAGATCAAATCTCTTTCCATGTCATCATATCCTTCACTGCTAAGATCAGAGTACATGCTTGATGACTTCAACACTCCTTTGCAGACACACTCATTTCTCTTTTCTTGTGATGCTTCCAAGGAATTCACAGGGCAAAACTCCCCAACTTGAATCCGTCAACTGTATGCTTTTTCTGCTGTTGTACTGGAGGTGCCAGGTGCTGTTAGAGAAGTCCCCAGAGCTTTGGGAATTACTACAACTACAAAATCATGGCCACCATGGTCCACAGCAATTCACCCCTCTATGTTTCTCCAGTGTACTTCCTGTCCCTCTCTCCCCATGGCCTTCTCCAACTTCTCTCTGCTCACACCCCACCCCATCTCTTATCTGGACATTCGGTGGATATCCCTGTGCCCTATTTCACCAAGAAAATACAAGCCCTAGGTTGACACTTCCTCATCCTCCAGACAGCCCCTAACTATAAACATCTCCCTATTCCTACCCATTCTATCCTCCTTTTCTTCCCATTTAAGTGGGAAATACATCATTCTTCCCAATTAAGATCAATCCATCTCATCTTGTGCTTGGAATTCAGACTCCTCAGGAACCTCTTTCATGAATTAGTCTAACATTCTCCCAATATGTCCAACTTCTCTGACTTGTCCTGCACCTTCCCAGCATTTAAAGGCATTCAATGCTGGTTAGACATACACAAAGACTCATTCTTATTATGACTTTTGCTTAGTTGGCGTCAGATACAGGACAATAATATCCGGGGCACTGTGGTAAACGTGAATCACAAACATTTCAGTTCCTTTGGGTACAAGGCAGTTTTTAATTGTAAACTATGTCTTTATGATCATTTATATAAACATAATTAAAAGTTACTGATTTCTTTTCCAGTGCTGGAACAACTGTTCAAGTCAAATTTTTAGAAAATATCCAATCATATTTCTTTCTCAGAGAGAATAATTTCATAACCATAAGGAGGATGTGTGCCCTTAAACTTAGATCTCCTCTGCTGTTGTATCTCACCTTCACCCCTCAGGTTCTGGTCAAATGTACGTGTGCACAAAAGGAAATACAGTGCAAGAACGAAGACTAATTCCACCAGTGAGCCATGGAGGAAAAAGGCCACTCTCACGTTTTTTAAGAAGTATGTGCCCTTTCCTTCATTTACTCAGTCATTCAGAAACAGTTATTGAGTTCCTGCTTTGAGCCAGGCCCTAAGAAAAACAAATGCTAAACCTGACCTTAACATCCTGTGGAGATGCAGTGTCTTTAACAGCAATCCTAACACAGGTCTGCAATCCCTGAGCCAATTTTTAGAAGTATTTTTTAGAAGTGGGCAATACATGTTTGTCAGCAAACCTGATCAGACTGACTTAGAGCCATTTATAGACTCTGTTCCAATTACTGAAACATATGCCACATACTCAGACACATCACTGAAGGATATGCATATGTTAGATTTATAGCCGAGGAGAGCCTTATGAAACACAAGTTAGGGCCTTATGAAGGTGAAAATTCTGAAACGCTTCTGGCTATAGGAGTTTCTAAGTATGGATTATATGTCTGTATAAAGAGAGGCTCATATAGAGAATAAAACAATTATTGAGTACCCCACTGAGTATCGAATACCATGCAAATTCCTTTGTAGACATCATCTTACTTAAACCTCAGGACAGCTCAGGGAAATAGGCAGAGCAATCTCCATTTTACAGATCAAGACAGTGGGTCTCCAGTACTTTGGAGATAAGGAAGGGGCTTAGCCAGGATTCAAACTCTTATCTGTTGATATATGTATGTTGATATATGCACCAAACCACTCAGGAGTGACCAAGGGGGAATATTTTTGTCAGAAAGTGGTTGGTCACTAACTCATGTTGTGTCATAAAAGACACAAAAACCATAAAGTCTCATATGTTTAAAAAGAGGCCTAGCAGGGCACACAGAGGAGGCAGACACACATATTGCCTCAGGGATTTAGGAAACACATCATAGAAGAGGTAGAATTTGGCCAGATTCTTACAGAGTCAGAAATCATTTTGCTTGTGAGCGGGTAAGCATGTTTAGTCTTCTCTGCTTGATGGTAAAGAGACCCTGGAATGCGTTCTGGCATCTTTTTATGTGAGTTTCCCCCCTGGATTCCTCCTTACTGTGCTCTGTGACAGGAGAGTGAGCCAGGGCTCATGGTTACGCATCAGCCTGTTTCCTTTGGGGTTAGGAGTGGGCCTCTAGGCTTAGAGCTTGCGTGGTGGGCCTGGCTACATAGATTTTAAAGCTCAGCATCCAGGCTACCAGTTCAAGAAGTGACTCTGGGGAACTTATAAAATATATTTTTATTTGAACAGAAGCTTATTTTGGTCTTGACCAGTTATATATCAAACTCCTTTCATAGGTCTTGAAACAATGAAAAGGGTTTATCTTGGCTTTGGGGATTTTTAAGGGCCTAACTTCCCTATGGGACTTACAGAACACTGGCCTTTGCCCCCCGGGGCAGGGAACAAGCTTCCATCATAAGTATCTCCCATGGCCCATCAGTTTTTCACCTGAAGGGAGCCTGCAAATTTAAAGACTTGGTTCACAAGCTGCTATAGCAGAATGTTTAACATATCTGTCTTAGGATGGGGCAGTGGGGTACAGAAAAAGGACACTGTCTTCATCCTAGGTGTTAGGGTGTTTAATGAGAAATGGGAACAAACAGAAAAACCAAGACCAGTCACACACAGGTTATAATCACAGCTGAGAACTGGAAAAAGGGGTATTCCATAGTACAGTCCCATTCTGGGACATTCCCAGCTGGGGCTGAACAGCCTTGAGGTCAGGAATGCTGGCTTCTTCTAGATGTACCAATCGGGGTCTGTGACCATCTTACCCTACACTGTTCAATAAAGGCAATGAGGTTCCATCTAAGCTGATAAATCTTTGTAACTAGGATTCTAAGGTTTTAATTTCACACTTAAAATATTTAAGTTATAAAGCCAAGCCAAGGCCGGACATACATCTTTTTTTCAGATAACATATATTCACATACAAATGTCTATGTTCAGACACAAATATTCACAAATATCCACTCCTGAGTGGTTTGGTGCATATATCAGCATACACATATCAACAAATAAGAGTTTTGGGCGCCTGGGTGGCTCAGTGGGTTAAAGCCGCTGCCTTCGGCTCAGGTCATGATCCCAGGGTCCTGGGATCGAGGCCCACATCGGGCTCTCTGCTCAGCAGGGAGCCTGCTTCCTCCTCTCTCCTCTCTCTCTGCTTGCCTCTCTGCCTACTTGTAATCTCTCTCTGTGTCAAATGAATAAATAAAATCTTAAAAAAAAAAGCCTTAAAAAAAAAAACAAAAACAAAAACAAATAAGAGTTTGAATCCTGGCTAATCCCCCTCCTCAGGCAAATTATTTAACCTAGTGGGAGCCTAATGTCCTGATTTGTAAAATGGGGATTGTAGTGCCTACATCCCTGAGCTGTTCTGAGGTTTAAGTAAGACCATTCATATAAAATGGGGAGGGGGGAGGCAGAGGCAGAGAGAAGTCACTGGGTAGAGTGTTTGGTAGAGGACCACCAAGTGTGCCTGTGATGGAAGAATCATACTGCGAAGGGTTAAAGCGAGCTTCAAGTCCTGCTCTCAAATGACCACTCTCTCTAATGAATTTAATAAGCCCACCGTGTGGTGTGCCTATTCCATCTGCCAGACTGGGGCAGAGTCAGCGGCAGGCTTTGGCTGCCAGCCTAGGGATGATTATAACCTAGCCAATTACAGATTGGCCTCACTGTGCACACCTGTAATGGAAAAATCACTAGGCAGTCTAGTTTCAGAGCTGACACTGAGTGGAGGTTCATTTCACCTTTGGCTTTTCCCATTCCCACTCCAGGTCTGTTCCATCTAGCAATAAATCCTGGCTAATAACAACATCTGAGAGCCAGAGCCAACCTGGTGTCTTTGTGGGTCAGCACTTGATCTCTTTGGACCTGAGGCTTTGCAAATATCCCATGCTCCCTCACGATGATGGGTGGAGTATGACAGGATAGCAAATTGGAAAGTGACTCTAAAGGCACATGAATATGTATTATTGCATTTAAAATGTCATTCAAAAGTCATAAAATGATGTAAATAACACTGCTAATTTAACTGCAGGGTCTGAGTAATATTTGATTTGAAGCAGCCTGTCCATTAAGAAGTTCTGAGATGCATCTACTCTCATTTCTCAAACATACATGGATCACCTGCATGTGCTAGGACAGTGCTAGAAGCAGGGATTGCCAAATGGAGCTGGATTTGCCCTCTGCACTCGAGGGGCTTATAGAATTAAGGGGAAACAGACCTATAAAGAGATCATTATAACACAATGTGGTGAGTCCTTTGCTAGGAAGGGATGAAGTGTGTTGGAAACATAAGGAAGAAACAAGAGATGGATTTGGCTAAGTGTGTATGTATATGTGTGTGTGTGTGTAACATGCTAGCCTGCCCTTTGTGAAGGTACAGATATAGCTGAAGCTTGAAACTTATTAGATGATATATTTGGGAATGAAATCCTATAATTTCAGGCAAAGGAGCAAAATTGCCAAGACACAGTATGTGTATTGTGGAGTAAGTAAGGAGGAGAGGTTCATTCATTTGGCAGACAGTTATTCATTACTAGCAAGTGTGAGATACTGAGAGAAGGCTGTTTCCTAATGGGGAGCAAGAAAACGTAGTTCCCATCCTCATAGATTTTATCTGTCAGTTGGGGAAATAGACCAAAAATAAGTAAACAAATAAATAAAAATTGCAAACTGTAGTTAAGTAAATAAACAGATAATATGGATCTAAATTAATGCCATGAAGGAAACTTGAAAAGGGCTAAGACAGAATCATGAGGGAGATACCTGGAATAAGGTATTAGCTACTAGAGGTCAAGTTTGCTGACACCAGACATATCAGGACTCTATCGTGAGAAAAGTGAAGAGCATCCAAACATTAATGAGGGCCTGAGGCGGGAAAGAAGACTTTGAAGAACGAGGAGACTGATGTGGAGGAGGCAATGAATAGCGTAATGACAGAGGAGGAGCGTGGCATCAGTGAGGTGGAGGGGAGAATGTCATGTATTCCTACCTTCCACCCACCTCCAGACCTTATCTGCTTTTAGCTTGCTTGGCTGGCTTCCCATACTTTTGCAATAAAACCCAAAGTCCAATCAGGTCTCATTGACCTCCCCTGACCTCTCCTTGCTAGCTGTCCCCCCCTGGCACACTCTCCTTCTTGGTTTTGCTTGAACTCTGCAAGCATGTTCCCATACTGGAGATTGGGTGCTGCTCTTCCCACCACTGGGAATGCTCTTCTCCCAATCATTACCAAGATTCACTCTCTCAGTTCATTCCCATCTTTTCTCAGATGTCATCTCATTAGAGAGAGGCCTTACTTGACCATCCTAGGAACAGTAGATACACCCCAACCCCTGACACTGTCTCTTTGCCTTGCTCTATTACCTAGAATACTTCATTATCATTATTAGTATTTTAGCATACATTTCTTTGCCTGTTCATCTTCTGTGTCTTCTACCGGAATATAAATCTCATGAACTGTACATGTTAGACCGGGGCTGGCTTCATGGATGTGAGACCTGTGCAGTCGAATAGGGACCCATCCTCAGAAGATTTCTGTGCTTAGTTTCATCCTCTGCTGTTACAATCTCAAAATTCACAATAATTTTATCCTTGAACTTGTGTACTCTAAGTCCAATGTATCAATGATGTATGCACAGAAGAGTGGATGTGCAGGGGAGATACTCTGGACAACAGTACACACATGCAGTTCTGGTCCAGCAGCAATGCCATGCACATCATTGGCCGGGCCACTTGATGTGCATCGTGTATACCATGGGGTGGCCCAAGGGCTTTGGGAGACCTCAGGCAGTGTCTAGGGACAAGATGAGGCTAATATTCATGGTAGTGACAGTGACATCAGTAGCATAAGCAGCAGTAGCCATGGTTGTAGGAGAATGGAGAGATTCTACATGGAGGAACAACTCTAGAGTACCTGGTAGGAAGCCAGCTTGCCCATTCATCCCTGCAGCTTGTCCTTAAGACTGTACAGATATCAATGCTTCAGCCTAAGCGCCAGGACAGAAATTTCTGGTGCTCAGAGAGTAGATTTCGTTAGCAAATAATTACAAAATAAAAGCATACACATTAAAATTGTAATAAACCATATCAGTGAATTATTATAATTCTACAGAGTTTGGAATCCCTGGTTTGAAAAACTGCTACAATATTACAAATATGTATTCATAAGCTTCAAAATAGAGATTAAATGTAAAGGTTGTTGCATCTCACAGAAAAGAACACCATTTTTATATGAAGCTTCAGATGAACCAATTATTAATAAGGAAGATAATTTTAAAATTAATTTTTCCTTCTAGTTGAAGATACAGTGATAGAATACATAAACAGGCATCCTGCATTATATACAAACCATGAAGTCACTTTAAGTTTCTTATACAATCTTCATAACTTAAAGTCAGAGGAAACGTTAAAATACCATTGTGTAAATTAAACTTAAAATTAAATGTAGAGGGGCGCCTGGGTGGCTCAGTGGGTTAAAGCCTCTGTCTTCAGCTCAGGTCATGATCCCAGGGTCCTGGGATCGAGGCCCACATCGGGCTCCCTGCTCAGCGGGGAGCCTGCTTCCTCCTCTTCTCTCTGCCTGCCTCTCTGCCTACTTGTGATCTCTCTGTCAAATAAATAAAAAATCTTTAAAAAAAATTAAATGCAGACTCCCACAGAACACATTTCTGTATGAAGAGTTAAATCTCTTTGGAAAAATTGTCCTATAAGAATCATCAGCTCTAAATGTAATTAAATTTATACTTCAAAATAATTTGCTTGAAATTTATCCCAATGTTGTCACAACCTACAGAACACCTTTAACAGCTCCAGTAATAGCTACATCAGCAGAAAGATCCTTCTTGAAATTAAAAATTTTCAAACATTTCCAGCCATGCATTTGCCAAGTGATTGATGTTTCTTCAATTTTATTTCTTGAAATGAAGCTGCTAAAAGTATATATTTTGATGACCTAATAAACTGATTTGCAGAAAAGTGAGCCAGAAGAAATCTTATGATCAAGATGTCACACTGATATATTATTTATTGTACTATACAAATTTTTCTATATGTAAGTTTATATTGTTACTCATGTATCACTATTACCCCAATACATAAGTCATAAAAATATTTTTTAAAGGAGAAAGCTTTATATTTTTAGTACCTTTAGTAACACTTTCCTTTTTCTGCTTTTTGATAAAGAGCATTTTCATTTTGCACTGGGCCTCACAAACTGTGTAGCCAGCCTTGGGTCAGGATCCTAGCAGAAAACACAGTGCAATTCCAATGGTTCAAGAGATGTGAATTATGGAAATACAAAATGAGAAGGTTAACTAACAAGGAATATTGAAAGATCGCTTGACTGGCAGTGATAAGAAGATGTTGTCACACTTAGAGTTGTAGGAGCAAGGAGAAAAGTATTACAGATGTTAGTCAGAACTGGAGCCATGGGGGTGGGGGTGTTGCCTACCAGGAGCTTGTGGTCCAGAGGGAGGTAGCCATGACCAGAATCCATGGGCCAAAACCCTGGGAGTGAGAGGTAGAAATACCCTGATGTCTCTCACCTCTCACCTTCCAGTCTCTTGCTATAACTTCTATTGATGGGACCCTACCAAAAGCTAAAGGTCAAGGCAGGAGGGGTGGGGCAGTCTCCTGGAGCACAGGGGAGGGCAGAAGAGAGCAGAGAAAGGACTGCTCTATATGTATGTGTGTGTTTGTGTATATGTGCCTGTGCCTATGCATGTGTTTTGACATACAGAGGATAAGGATCTTGTCTGTTAAAATCACTGTTATATCCCAAGAACCTAGAACAGTGCCTGATACATGTGAGTGTTCAAAAAGATACCTGTTCAATGTAAGGAAGAATAGATAACTCCATGTCTGATTAAGTAGTGTTAGTAGCTTTCCACAGATCAGCATTCCTTTCTTTCTTATGAATGCTTTTCCTGCTAATGTGCCTCACTCCACTGGGTAAGATTTATAGGAGGAATCTCTGAAGACTCAGATGTCAAGACCCCACAGTGCACACAACTACCTTGTAAGAAAAGAATCCCAGCGGGCTTGGTTCTCTTCCGTATGCTCCTATGACTCAGGCAGTGCCCTTGCAGTGAACCCTGCCCTGACACCTTAGCCATGGATGACTGGACCAGATCAGTGTGTGACCATGTAGCAAGAACTCTGCCTGGGGTGGGGGGTAGGGGGTGGCTGGAAGAATGTCTGCCCAATAGGAGCACTCCATACTGAGAGGCAAGTCAGTCAGATCCTCCTTTTGGGGTAGTATACCTACTGAGTGAGCAAAGAAGAAGTAGAGAAGTGGATCTTTTCTTACTGTTTCATGCCCTACACTAAGGACTAGAAATTGGGCAGAGAAAAACACTAACATTTGTGAGAAACTACTATATCCCAGATATTTCATAGCTGTGAGAAGCTACAATGGCCATATCACATCCATGATGTCACAAGTATAAGGACAAAAAGCCAATAAGCTAAGCACAGCCCAGTAAAAGGACACGAAGGATTTTGTTGATGTTACTGTTAAGCTGCTGAACCAATACTAGTCATCACCTACCTCAAATTAATTGTTATATGAAAAAAAACCCCTGTATTTATTTCAGCTAATGTTTTTTGGGTATTGTATTACTAGCAGCATTCTTAAAGGATATGGTGGTCATTGTCCCAAGATATAACCCTTTACTTTTCTCTATTTTTTCTTCTCCTTTTATCTGCCATTGGCACTTAGAGGCACTGCCTCATTTCACTGGGAGTTCTCATGGCTAATGAATTTATAGGTCTCTTGTATGGAATTCCATCTTCTATACTAGTATTTTGGGGTTGGAGGAAACACCTATTAAATATGTAAGGTTACATTAACATTTTATTCCTCTATTTTGCTACATTGAAATCAACTTTGTATAATAATTCTCAACGTGCTTAGTTTTAGCTGTGTTTGTGTGTGTGTGTGTGTGTGTGTGTGTGTGTGTGTGTGTGTGTGTGTAATTCCTAGAACAACAGGTTTGTTTAACCCCCTATTTGACTACTAGATTTATAAAGGACAATGGAGTGGGGAATGTGCAACCTAAGTCTTAACAGCAGGGCAAGTTGAGATAGGAACATGAAGGACACAAGCAATCAATATGACACTTTGAAAGTTTTGTGAATGTGAAGTTGTTTGAAATTATCCTTGGAAGCAAGAGATAAAGAGAGAGATTAGAAAGGCAATGAAGGCTGAGGAATAAGGAAGTTGTCTCCCAGTGAAAACTGAACAGCCATGTTTTGTCTCTAGTGGCCAAAGAAAGTTACCTATTACACTGCACCCTATGAAATTGCTGATACTTGACTTTTTTTGACCTATTTTATCAAAGATAGTTAGAGCCTCAATTATCCTACACTGTTCGTAGGAATGCAAGTTGGTACAGCCGCTTTTGAAAACAGTATGGAGGTTCCTCAAAAAGTTAAAAATAGAGCTACCCTATGACCCAGCAATTGCACTACTGGGTATTTACCCCAAAGATACAGATGTAGTGGAAAGAAGGGCCATATGCACCCCAATGTTCATAGCAGCAATGTCCACAATAGCCAAACTGTGGAACAAGCCAAGATGCCCTTCAACAGATGAATGGATAAAGAATATGTGGTCCATATATAAGATGGAATATTACTCAGTCATCAGAAAGGATGAATACCGAATATTTGCATCAACATGGATGGAACTGAAGGACATTATGCTAAGTGAAATAAGTCAAACAGAGAAAAACAATCATCATATGGTTTCACTTATTTGTGGAACCTAAGGAATAGCATGAAGGACATTAGAAGGAAGGGGAAAATGAAGGGGGGTGGGAATCAGAGGAGGAGATGAACCATGAGAGACTATGGACTCCAGGAATCACACTGAGAGTTGTGGGGGTGGGGGACGAGTGAGCCTGGTGATGGGTATTAAGGACGGCCCAGAATGCATGGAGCACTGGGTGTTATATGCAATGAATCATGGAACACGACATCAAAAACTAATGATGTACTGTATGGTGACTAACGTAAAAAATACCAAAAATAAATAAATCTTAAATAAATAAAAAACTAATTTTCAGAAAAAGTGAAGAGGGATAATTTCTTGCTACTAGTTACATACTATTATGTATTTGTTATATAAGAAACACATGTTTCCTGGATAAAAAGAAAAAATACAGATAAATAAAAAAACAGTCACATATATATGTGTGATATTATATCTATGCACATCCTTTTTGAGTCTTAGAATTTCCATCTCTCTGCTTATACTGCCCATCTGTTCTTGCATACTGTTTACTTTATCCACTAAGCTTTTACTGTGTTAATCATAGCTGTTTAAAATTTCTGATCTGATTTTTGGGCGTTGAGCTTGAGAAGTTCTTTACAGATCTTGGATATCAGCCCTTTGTAGGGTCATTTGTGAATATCTTCTCCCATTCCGTGGGTGCCTCTTTGTTTTGTTGACTGTTTCTAATGCTGTGTAGAAGCTTTTTATTTTGATGAAGTCCCAAAAGTTCATTTTCGCTTTTGTTTCCTTTGCCTTTGGAGATGTGTCTTTGCTTATATCAAATCTTTGTGCACAGCCTTAATTATATTCTTAGCATGCATATCAAGGAGGCCCCCGTTTTGCCTGCAAGTGACCAAAAAATCCAACTCAAATTAACTTCAACAAAATGGTTAAGTAAATAAATAGAGATTTAATAAATAAACAAAAGTATCAGCTCAAACAACTGCCAAGTCCAGGGCTAGAGGTGGTACTGCTTGATCCAGGTACTGAATCATTTCTTGCAGGATCAGTCCCTTTCTACTCCTCAGCCTTGCCTTTTTCCATATTAGATTTATTCTCCAGTTTCACATGGTCATAAAATGGTTCTAAACCAAGTCCTCCTGCATTCCAGTCCAGAAAAAAAGAAAAAATTTCTTATTTTCAGAACTGGATAAAAGTTAAAAGTCCTTGGCCTAACTGACTCCTAAGGACCAGATTGAGTCATTAACCTGTCCCTGATTCTGTGACTAGGGCAGGATGGGTGGAAAGCATTGAATGGCTCAGCCCTGGAGCTAGAGAGGTATCAGCCTAACCTAAATCACTGGAAAGGATAATGAGGAAGGATGGCCTCACAGAGGAATTTAAAATACTAAAAACAACAACCAAAAAAAGGAAAAGGAAAAGGAAAGGAAAGGGTAAAGGATGCTGGGCGGCCAAAAAATAGAGATGCCTCTATTGATTACTTTCTCAGATGGGTTTATTCCTCCATGAAAAAGAATGTGCATCTGTTAAGACTCTTGATAAATTTTGCCAGTTTTATTCCTTTAAAAAGGTTTGTAGCAGGGGCGCCTGGGTGGCTCAGTCGTTAAGTGTCTGCCTTCAGCTCAGGTCATGATCCCAGGGTCCTGGGTTTGAGTTCCACATCGAGCTCCATGCTCAGCAGGAGGCCTGCTTCTCCCTCTCCCACTCCCCCTGCTGGTGTTCTCTCTCTTTCTGCATCTCTCTCTGTCAAATAATAATTTTTTTAAAAAAATTAAAAAAAAAAAAGGTTTGTAGCAATCTGCTCTTTCACTACTATTTCCTGGCACTATAGCCAACGCTGGTACTGTCATAAGAAAATGGTATTTGTCAATCTGCTAGTACATAATATGTCATATATGACTATGACCTTTTAATACATATCATGTACTACCATCTCACTTTAGCCATTAGTTTGGATCATTTTGCCAACCAACATCTTGTGGGAACTGTGTCTGCATCTATTATGTGGGGTATAGAAATAACTACAGCTGAGAAAACTCTCAGAGGACCTGAAGGTTCTGGTGCCAGTCTGGAGTCCAGAGACCTGGGCTCTGGCCTGACTTAAATCTCAGGTAAGATCCTACAAGAGTCACCCAACTTTTGAGAGCTACATTTCCTCATCTGTAAAATGATGGCTTTGTACCAAATTATTCTAGACTTTTTACTGTGTCAACATTCTGGGAGACTCCTGAAAAGTACTAAGATGAACTGATAAATTTATCTCCTTCTTGGCCTTGCTAATCCTTAGTGAAAAACAAACAAACAAACATTAAAAGTCAGGGACCAAGAGAAGGAGCCAGAGAAATAAGATGCCCACATAATCTTTAAACTCAATATCTAATTCCTAAAGATATGATCATTCTATAACAATGATGTACAACGTAACAGAGCCGCCACCTGTACTCAGGCGACAGGAATGAGCTAATGTCATGTCAGCCTGGCCTTGGTGGCTCTTTTTGGCCCAGATAATGTCCTATTTGATTCTGTCTTACTACACACCTGCCTCTACTGCCCTTTAAGAAACAGAATCTGAAGGAAGGAACAGGGAACAGAGTAGCACAGTGTTTGTTCACTGAATGAATATTTATGGGTCCCATACTTACGCAGTATTCATAGTGTTCCAGACCCTGGGTTTGCACCAGTGTATGGACCAGACATAGTCTTTTCTCTCCAAGTGGATGACAGGTATTGACACAAACACTTATGCAATGGACTATTTTAGCGACTATGATAGAAATCTCAATTAGATATTGCATTTAATTCTGCAAGAATACCTCAGAAAGGCATAGAATAACTGAACCTGGCTCTGTTTCAAAAGGCAAAGGTGGAAGAACATGCCCAGAGAAGGAACAGCAAGAGCAGAGGTACTGAGTTTGAAAGAGCCGGGAGGGGCTGCAGGTCTAAAATGCTGGCACGAGGGGGCATGATATAGGCCACAGAGGTGGGCACAGGGAAAAAAAAAATTAAAGACACTGAAACCATGTTAAAAGTCTGTTGGAATTTACCTTGAAGTGAGGGCTGTGGAAGGGCTCTAAGTTAGTGGTATGGTGTGGGCAGATTGGCATCTTAGAAAGACCACACCAGCATGTGTGTGAAGCATGGATGATGGGTGAAGATTTGAGAGGGGGGACAAGGAGCTAGGGTAGAAGAGAGCTGGGTCAGCCAGATGAGAACTAAGTCGTTTCTGAGACGGCAGATTGGCTTTCTGCTGCCACATAATAAAACAGCAAACCTCAGCAGCTGAAAATAGCACCCATTTGTTAGCTCACAATTCTGCAGGTCAGAAGGGGCCTGCTGTGGGGTATTCTGTGGACAGGGTCCTACGAAGCTGAAATCAACATGCCTGCCAAAGCTGCAGTTCTCAGCTGGGGTCAGGGGCCTCTTCCATCCTCACTCAGATTGTGGGCGGAATTTATTTTCTTGCCTTCGTAAGACTGAGGTTCTGGTTTTCCTGCCAGGTGTCAGATGGCAGCCACTGTTAGCTCCCTGAAGCCATCCTTCTCCATCTGTAACCCACGACGTGGATGTTGGGCTTCTTTAAGTCAGTTGGTTGTGTGTCTGACTTCCTTCTCTATGACCATCCTAAATAGACTCTCCTTTCAAAGACCTACATGTTTAGAGTAGGTCCACCCAGATAACTTCCTTTTCTTAAAACCAACTGTGCCATATTGCTAACCTAATGACAAGAGTAAAATTCATCATATTCACAGTCCCAGGGATTATGCAGGGTGTGTACAGGCAGGAAATCTAGGGGCCATCTCAGAATTCTGCCTGCTACAGATGGTATAAAACAGCAGCAGCAGCAAAAACTAGATGGAAATCTATTCCTAAGTGCATGAGGGAAAAGGAAAGACTAAGAGACTTTGGGACCTAGGTGGCTTGGTTCACTAAGGTAGAGGATAAAAAAGGACATAAAGGGGGGCTCCTGGGGGGCTCAGTTGGTTAAGTATCCCACCACTGGTTTCAGCTCACGTCATGATCTCAGGGTCATGGGAGAGGGTCCTGTGCTCAGCAGGAGCTTGTCCCTCTCTCCCTCCCCCCGCCCAGCCCCCCTCAACTCTGCCCCTGACCTGGTGCACCCATGTCCACGCTCTTCCTCCCTCAAATTAAAAAATATATATACATTTTTTTAAAGAGGACAAAAAGGCCTGGGATTCCACTTTGGACTTGAGGTTGACGTGTCATGGGCTATGTGGGTGGTCCAAGAGACAACAGGCATGAAATACAAGAGAGTAGTTAGGAAAGAAATACAAGATTTTTAGTGATTAGTAGAAGATACCAGAAAGACATGGTACTGATAGGCTTCGTTTTATTTTAATTGTATAAATTTCCATGAACTCCTGGATTAAAGTTCCTTGAGAGCAGGGTCCATGTCTTTTCATTTCTGTATGTTGGGTGCCTTCCCTATAGTATGTACTCAAAAATCAGATGGATGGATGGATGGACACATAGATGGTTGAGACTTTGCAGCAAAAGCATGCCAATCACTGTATATAGTTTACTGAATCCTCAAAAACAATCCCACAAAGTACTTTTCTTATACAGAAGAGAAAACCTGGGCTCAGAGAGATTTTTTAAAACCCTGGATCTTATATATGGTCAACAGGAGAGATGAACTATAAATTCTGGATGTCTGATGCCAGAGTCTAAGCTCTTAAACACTAAATAATCCAGTTCTTTCCCCAATCTCCCCATCTTGCTGAAGAAAATACCTCCTAACCAAGAGAAACAGAAAACCCAGGGAAAGAAATAGCATTTGGCCCCTGAGATAGGAGCTGGACAGTGGCAGCCGAAATGAGGAACCTGGGTAAGGTTGCCAGATTTAGCAAACAGAAACGCAGGATGCACAGTTAAATTTGAATTTCAGCAAAAGAGCAAAAAAATGTGTTGTGTAAATATGTTTTCATTATCTAGCATGCTCCAATTGGGCCAGGATTTTTACTCTCTCATGTAACTTTTTACCTCCATACTTCACAGCTTGTGCTAGTCACCTTTGTGGGACTGCCTACCCTTTCTTTTAGCCAATCTTAACACCAAAATCTACTTTTCAAGTTCCATCCATATTAACTATCACTTGCTCAGCACTTTCCCACCTACAAAATGCATTCATACAGATGACCTTGTTTGATTTGAATCAACCTTGCAAGTGAGCAGGGTATGTGTTATCATTAACCCCTTTGTACAGGTGAGAAAACTGAGATTTGGATCCAACTTAGACAGATCACTCATTCACATACCTGGGACTCTGGGGTCTTGTGACAGCAACTTCATTCTTTTCCACTTTTCCATAGGTACCTCTTCTTCTGCTTGGCCTCTCAGTTTGGCTCCTGATTTAAAGTCTACTCTTCCTGTTCAATATATGTACATCTTACTTTTCCAGTAATACTTAAGTTCTCTTCAGAAAGGAATCTGCCTTGTGCATCTTTTGCCCCATTCCCCCTCTCATGCATATCCAGATCACACTGATGAATTTTCCCAAAATCCTGTGGAATGCTCTGGAAAAGCCCCCCAGGTCTGAATAACCTGTAAACTTGCGGAGTCCTTGGCAGGGTGAATTCCAGTAACTCGTGACTAAAACTCTTTGTTTTTCATAGAATGCCAAAAATTGCTTCCAAAATGTAGCCAAATATTCTTCGTTGCTATCTCCCAATTAGTGATTTCTTCTGGGTAGACATTCCCATCAACCACAAAAATGTCCAGAACAAACAGCCAAGGAATAGGCTAGTTTATCTAATAATAATTCATTCTTCCACCATTCATTTGACAACACTTGATGACCCCTGCAACGTGCTAGACATTGTGTCAGGCAGTGGGGATTGAAAATAAGTGAAACATGGTCCTCTGCTCCAGGAATTCAGTCTATTAGAGGTGATTTCATTTTATACAAATGCCAGACTACAAAGCATACCAGATAAATGTGGTGTAAGTTCAGAGGTGGAAGATATTTACCTTCAGCTTGGAAAAATAAGAAAATATTACTTTCATTTTTAACCTGAATCTGTTCTAATATCCATACAGCCAGTCTTGATATATTAATCATGTGGATTATAGCCTCAGAATAAGTACTGTGATTGTCTCGAGAATTTTAAAAAGGACTAAACGCTAGTGTAGAAAAAATGGTAAGCTCAACAAGAGGCACCGGAGGAAGACATTAGGTACAGTGGGGAGGAGTTCCCCACCCATACTCTATCTTTAACTCCTCCTCTGCTCCAGGGAGAAGCAGCATGGCTCGCTCACTCTCTTTCAACTTCCTCCTTTGCACCATTCATTCCCCATTCATGCCAGCCAGGGCAAACTGGTGTCACTGTAATTTGGCAACTGATGTTCAACAAATGAGTACTGGGTAACTAAACTACCAAATAATACCACTACCTTGCACTGGTGTATCACCTTCCAGGTTTTTTTTAAAGATTTTATTTATTTATTTTGAGAGAGAGCACTAGTGGAGGCAAAGGGAGAGAGAGAATCTCAAGCAAAATCCATGCTGAGTATGGAGCCCGACTCGGGGCTCTATCCCAGGACCCTGAGAGATCATGACCTGAGACACTTAACCAACCGAGCCACCCAGGCGCCCCACTGCCCAGGTTTTTAAGTGGTGTCTTGATCTCATATTTTTCCCGTTTTATTGAGATATAACTGACATACAGCACTGCATTAGTTTAAGGTGTGCGGCATAATGATCTGATGTACATATATTGACATGAATACCACAGTAAGTTTAGTTACTATCCATGACCTCATCAGATACAAAGGAAAAAAAGGAAAAAGAAAAAAAATTTTCCCCTTGTGATGAGAACTCTTAGGATTTACCTGTTAACAGCTTTCATATATACCATACAGCAGTCATCGTGTGGTACATTACATCCCCAGTACAGATTTATCTCATAACCAGAAGCCTATTGATTATTTTATCTCTTTAATACAGACTCAGAACTCAACTACCAAAAATCGGAACAGATGTCAGTGTCTCTCGGGCTCCTTAAGTTAACAATCTATTGCGATTCCCCCACGTGCTCCTCAATAGGCAGCCCAATCTTCCCACGCCTGACAGTGAGACATAACCCTGGCCTTCCCCCTCCTCCAATGGGTGTTGATGGCATGGAGGTTAGCCCATCCAACCGTCACTGTTCTTAATGTATGTGTCCTCAGTAATTGGACTATTTCAGAGAAGAGTTACCAAATATTATGGAAAATAGGCATTGTCCTATCTGGTCCTATTACAGATCTATCATTGTGCCAAATAGCCGAAGGAGAGATGCCCTAACGATCACTGAACAGGTTGCTTTAGACTTAGATATCTTCCAACTCTTTTTGCAAGGATGTCTTTGCATTTATGGGACCTCATTATTGCATTTAATAGGCCAGGTTGTCAGGCTGTAGACATAACAGACCTATTAACTGCACATAAGTGTTGTAGATGACACAGTGTACCCAATTCAAGGGAAGAGTAGTTCCCATAAAATTTACAATTGTCACAATGACAATAAAAAATCAAAACAGGGGTCTCTCAAACAACACCCCCATTACAACCCCATTCCAAATTTTTGGCACAGGAGGCTCAGGGATTTAGGATTCTTCAATTATTTGATTTAGGGAAACCACTTATACAACAAATTTCTGTTCTTTTGCAGATCTACAATATTCATCTTAATTACTCATCATCCTCTCTAGTCAACATCCAACCTCTGTACAACCCCCAGCACTCCCTTGCCTCACCACGTGCTTTCCCATTAACCTTCCCTTTCCAGGCTCCTTGCCCTTCCCAGACTCCCCCACCAATCAATATTATATATAGTGTGGTCCCCCCCCGAAACCCCACTGAGATGATTTCGCTCTCACATGTCTGCATCAATATAAATTTGCCCACCAGAAACTCTACACTCTAAGACCCTCAGGCTACTGGTTTTATGGCATTATTCCTGCTCAATAGGGACTCATGCTCTCCTCCTCCACCCCACCCCTTCCCACTTTATGCAACCTGGCCTGTGTTCTGCCACCATATAGCACTCGGATCGCTCTACCTCTAACCAGAGAATTCACTTCTTTCATGGAGCCTTCCCTCAAAAGGGCCACCTTTTACCTATTATAGTGGACCTCATCACATCTTTGGTACAACAGGCATAGATTTAGGTATTTTCAATTCTGTAACACAGACTCAACTCAGAGAGGCCACAAGACAATGTCACCGCTCCTGGAAGACCACACACTTTAAACCGCCCAAGCCATAGATGCCATTAATGAAAGACAAAACTCTGGTTGCTAGGGTAGCTAATAACAGATTGGCATTTGACTACCTACTGGTATCTCTAAGTTGTGTGTGGCTTGAAGTGAACATCCTAATACATGTAGGTCAATAACACAGAAAAAGTCTGCAGAAGAGTCCAATAAAGCAAAAAATTAAAAGAGTGTCATTACTAAAATAATCTAAGACATCCCTGGGACTCCATTCATTTCTTCTCCTAGCTATCTCCTTCTGCCCGTGGCAAGTAATGCCCCACTATCTTTCAGGAAGCTATCGTAACAATTGTTGGTCTTCTTATTCTGGGTTGACTTTGCAAATTTGGTTCCTTTCAAATACATGTTTATTTATAGGAAAACATGTTTATTTATAGGTTGCTACATTACCCTACATATCTCAGATATCTGAGTTGTTAAGAGCATAAGAGAGAAACTGGGACATCCCTATCAACTGACATTCCTGTGTTACAAGTCCTTCTACAATAAGGTTCACACTCTTCCACTCCTGTCCCTTAAACTCAGGTGTGCTCTTTCTGCTTCTTTCAAACTTTGCTGTAGCAGGTGGGCTCTCCTCCCACTAGGAAGACTTTCTCTCGATAAATGCCCATGCAAGCTCTACACTCTCTCTGGACCTTCTCCTGAAGACGCATCCCCTTTGTCCCTCACCTTGAGACTTCCCCACGTGTGTGAGTAATGGATCTTTCTCTGATCATACCAAAACAAAACCCTAATCTTAAGAGTTGTGACACTGGAAACTAACCTTGGGAGGAGGTTTCCCCATGTTATGATGGAGTTGCTCTCACATATATTATAACAATTGTTTTGCTGATGAGTAAACAGAGAAACTTTGAAGCCATTCTAGATGATTAGACCCTACCTGACAGTTAACAGTAATATGATCATAGCCCTTTCATAAAGCCAAATTGTTTAGGATAAACTTAAGGCTACAGATCTTTTGGTATGTGGTAGAATTCCAACCGGAAGATTTATTTAACTGGAAATGATATCTGATAGCTGTGGCAAGAGCTACAGCTGTGGCAAGAGGGAAGGTTCTAAACCACCTAGAAATGTGGGGTGGGTGAATTGGAGGCTTGCTCAAGGGTTCTCAAGTTCTGGTGCTAGGAGATAGCCCCTCAGGAAGTCATTCTAACTCTTGCTCACTGTGTGGCCAAATTCTTATAATCACTTTGTGTGACCATCTCTCCCACAGGAGAAAATGCTTCAGCTTTCCTACGCCCTGACAAATGGTTTCTTGGGTGATCAAGTACACAATAAAACCACAGTCCTCAGAAAACTCAAGTCATGACGACATTCTGGAATATAGGACATAGCAGACATAGCAGAAGAACCATATTGCTCAATCTTTGCTATCGCTTCTCGGCCTTTTGGCTAAGATCAAGTGCTCAATCTTTGCTAGTGCAAAGTTCTGTAAAATGCACTAATCTTCTTTTCTTCAAAGAGACTGTCTGTATCTTTTTACCCTCATGGCACACAATAACATGATACTCATTTCTGATTCAACTGGGATGTTAGAGGACCCTAGAATGATAAAGGGATGTCTATGGGCTCCAGTATATACTGTTAAATAGTAAGATAATGATGGCTCTCTTATCCTGAGCATCTATGGTGTGTCAGGCAATTTACAACCATTATTTCTTAAATCCTTACAGCAAGTCTGTGAGGTAGTTACTATTACCATCCCCATTTTACAGAAGAGGAAAATGGAACAAATTTCAAGATCATTTAGCTAGCAAAAAACAGAGCTGGTATTTAAGTCCACATCATTCTCCAAATTGCAAATTATAACCAGTGTATTTCTTTCCTTTGATATTGGTGATGGGCAAAATGATGCCCCCCCCACCAATAAAGATGTCCACATCCTAATCTCTAGAACTTGTGAATATGTCACAAGGTAAAAGAGATTTTTCACATACAGTTAAAGAAAAAAATCTCGTGATGGATAGACTGTTCTTAGGATTACATGTATGGGCTTGATGTAACCACAAGGGTCCTCATCAGAGTTAAAGAAGGAGATGTGACAACGGAAGCAGAGCTTGGAGAGAGAAGGCCATGAGACAAAGAATGAGGGTAGTCTCTAGAGGCAGGCATAATCAAGGAATGGATTCTCCCTTACAGCCTCCAGAAGAAGTGCAGCCGTGCTGACACCTTGATATTAGCCCTATAGGCCCATTTCAAATGTCTGCCCCTTTAGGACCATGGAATAAAAAATTTGTATTGTGTTAAACTCTTAAGTTTCTGATATTCATTCCAGCAGCAATAAAAAAACTAATAAATGTCTCATTGCACTCTGTACTCTCTGATATCACTTTTTATCTTATAGAATATAAACATATATAAATATATAAATATTCCAACCAAAATTTATTCCAACAAAATTTTAACTTTTTTTTACTCCTCTATTCCTCCTATATTCTACCAAATCTTTCCTTTTTTTCAGTGTCCATGTTGTACTAGGCACTATCTTAGAAAATTTACAAATAGACTCATTTTATTTTCTTAGCCACCTTGTACAGTTAGCTTTTGATACAAAATGTGTGCTTCCCTTCCATTGTACAGAGAGTTGTTTCTAAAAATTGCTTGGTCGACCAGGGACTACATTTCTTGTAAGTTTTCTTATCTGCAGGTGTGACCACATAATTCGATTTCGCTAATGAAACCTGAGCAGAGATGGTGTGGTTAGGAAGCACGCATGCCTTCTCTACTCTTCCTTTCCCCTCTGCAGAGCCCTAGGAAACTATGTGTTAATAATGAGGGAACCATAAAGTGAAAGGCGGCTTGGTCTCTTTTCATCATTGTAATCTTTTAAGAGATAGAAATAAACTTCTATTTGTGTAATCTACTGAGACTTGGGGATTTATCTGTTATATCACCCTGTGTGATTTTAACCATACTCCAACCCTGTGAGGTGTAATTATTAACCTCATTCTTAATGGCAGTGAAGCTAGGGCTCATGATGATAAAATAACTTGACCAAGGTAACAAATCTGAAAGTGGCAGAGGCAGAATTATGACTCCAAAGACCATTGCATTTCCACAATACTACATAGTATCCTATATAAAATTGCTGTTCAATTGTCTCTTGAACAAATCCTGTATTTGAAAAAAACAAAGTCTCTGAATCACAGATTCCTAGCTAGAAGGCACTTTAGAGATTATCTCCCCTAAATCTCTTATAGAACTTCAGAGATAAGAGAAGGGAGGCCTCCAGAGGCCAAGTGACTGCCCCATGTGATGAGACACAGCCCATTCAAGAACATTTTCATTACTCAAACATTCCTGTATGTTAGCTTGTGTTTTAGTCAAAACTGGTTTTCAAACATTTTTAGGTAAAATCACCCATGACCATTAAGGTACAATCTTTTATTTAGAATAAAAAATAGAAAAAAAATAAGTGTATTAAAAACAAACCAACCAGCACAAAGTTATTCTCTCTCTCTCTCTCTCTCTCTCTCTCTCTCTCTCTCTCACACACACACACACACACCCTGCTCTGTTCTTACTCTCTTGTTCTATTGAAACTAAATTATCTTCAAGCTATAAAAATAAAAGTGGCAGAGCACTGAAACAGATGGAGAGAGAAAAGAATGAGCTGAGGATTCCACATCTTGGCAGCCTGAAAATATGTTCTACTACAGTAAACATATTTTTAGCAAACATAATAGCAATCCATATGCTGATCTCTCACTAGAATTCTCTAGTTTGGCTCATTTGTCCTCTAAGTATAGCTGAACTTCTTTGCAATAAACAGCTATTTCCTGCACTTTCTTAACCTGGGAGTTTAAAAATGCCAGAGAACTGGGTAAAATTTCAAACTACAATTACGATTTTGCACTGGGTGAAATTTTTCTAGTGAGAGCAGAATATGGGCACTAGGATGAACTAGCCTGATTTCTGCTACTGACCTGATTTCTTAATTTAACATGGAAATTCTAAGACAGAACAATTTCCCCCAAAAGCTATAATTTCCTTAATATTGACAGCTCTGGGGCATGGAGATTTGAAAATCCGAATATGCAATATGCCGTGAGATAACTGCAGATCCACTGTGTTTGTGATTCTCCATGATAAATTTTGATTTCAACCCAGCATCTTAGCATCAGCAATTTTTCGTAGCCAAATGGAGCTTGGGGCATTGAACAAAAGGTCTCCCCGGTTTCTACTACCTGGGAATTAGCTTACGGTTGTAGCTGCATATTAATACGTTTTTCATTCCTTAATAGTTTTTCGGTTAAAATCATTTTCAAGTTAAAAACTAACTTTTAAGAAATTATCAGTTTTCTTGAGGTGTAACGTATATAACACAAAATTCACTCATGTAAATTAAAGAATTTTGAGTGAATTTACTAAATTGTGTAAGCATAACCACACCGGAATTTTAGAACATCTCCACCCAAAAAGGATCCCTCCTACTCATTTTTGCTCCTGGCTCCCATTCTCGGCCCTAAACAAACAATAACTTACTTTCTGTTTCTTACAGATTTGCCTCTTCAGGACATCTTGGATAAACGGAATCCCACCGTATGAGGTCTTCCGCGCCTGGACTTGCACGTTCCCTTCCAAGCCGCTCAGGTCCGCCAACCGAAAGCGGGGCGCAGGGCAGTCCCCGGATGGGCGGACGCAGGCGCAGGAAGCCCAGGTGAGGCCCGGGCGCCGCGGGTCCTCGCTTGCGGTCTGAGGCCTCCTGTACCAGATCCTTTCGCACAGCACGGGGAAGAAACAACCAATTTTGATCCTTCCGCCAGTTCGCCTACGGAAACCTTGTCATGACAAACTTCTTTTACAAAGTCAAATTAGACCGTCCGAGCTCGCCACCGGGGCCGTGGCTTTTAGAGGGGCCAAACAGAATAATTTAAAAGCAATAAACAGGGCGCCTGGGCGGCTCAGTGGGTTAAAGCCTCTGCCTTCGGCTCAGGTCATGATCTCAGGGTCCTGGAATCGAGGCCCGCATCGGGCTCCCTGCTCGGCGGGGAGCCTGCTTCCCCCTCTCTCTCTCTTTGCCTGCCTCTCTGCCTCCTTGTGATCTCTCTCCCTCTGTGAAATAAATAAATAAAATCTTAAAAAGACAAAAACAAACAAACAAAAAAAATAAACACTCTGGGCCCAGGAAACAGTTAAGCATGTCAAGGATATTCTAAGAGGCAGGGGGAAGAAACGAGAAATTCTGGGAGGTGCATCCGTGTTGTGACTTGCCTCAGATTTTCATTCCGTGTCATTCCGGAGTGGTATTCTTGTACATGTATGTACCACACAATGGGATTATCTGTACACCAACTGACATCTTGCTTATCCCTTCACCATTTGATGAACGTCAGAATTGTCTCCTCATTTTCGGCTTTATGAGTAAAGCTGCTGCTATAAACATTCATGTGTAAGTCTTTGTGTGAAAATGTTTCATTTCTCTTGGATATATATACCTGAGAGTGGAATTGCTGGGTCATGTGGTAAATGTAAGTTTAACTTCTGTTAAAAAATCTTCAAACTACTTTCCAGAGTGGCTGACCATTTTGAATTCCCACCACCAGTGTAGGCCAGTTTCTCCACATCCTTCCCAGCATTTGGAGTTACTGCCTTTTTTTGTTATTTTAGAATTTTGGTTGGGGTGTAGTGATATCCCATTGTAGGTTTTGTTTGTTTATTTGTTTGTTTTGTTTTGTTTTTTTAAGATTTGTGTATTTATTTTATTTTTTTTATTTATTTTTTTTAATTTTATTTTTATTATTTGCCCAAGGGGTACAGGTCTGTGAATCATCAGGCTTACATCTTTCACAGCCCTCACCAAAGCACAAACCCTCCCCAATGTCCATAACCCATCCACCCTATCCCTACCCTCCCACCCCCCAGTAACCCTCAGTTTGTTTTATGAGATTAGAAGTCTCTTATGGTTTGTCTCCTTCCCCATCCCATCTTGTTTCATTATTTATTTTAGAGAAAGAGTGTGTGTGAGCGAAAGCAGAGAGTGGAGGAGCACCAGGAGAGAATCCCCAAGGTCTCCACATGGGACTCTATCCCAGGACCCATGAGATCATGACCTGAGCTGAAACCAAGAGTTGGGTGCCTGACTGAGCCACTCAGGCACCCCAATCTCATTTGTGGTTTTAATTTGTATTTCCCCAGTGACTAATATGTTGAACATCTTTTCATGTGATTATTTGCCATCTGTAAATCTTCTTCGATAAATGTTTGTTCATGTCTTTTGCCCACTAATTATTTTTTTAAATGTTGAGTTTGGAGAGTGCTTTATATATCCTTGATAGAAATATTTGTCCAATAGGTGATTTACAAATAATTTTCCTCCAATCTGTTCATTTGTCTCTTTATCCTTTTAATAGTTGTTCACAAAGCAAAAATGTTCAATATTGATTTGCGTGTTGTTAAAATGTATTAATTATTCCTCTTACAGAGTAGACATTTATGTCAAGTCTAAGAGTACTTTACCTAGTCCTAGGTTACAACGATTTTCTCCTGTGTTTCTTTCTGAAAGTTTTATAGTTTTGCATTTTCCATTCAAATCCATGATCCATTTTACATTAATTTTTTTGTACAAAGTGTCGAGTTTACATTGAAGTTCTTTTTTCTTTCTTTCTTTTTGCTTGTAGATGTCTGTGTTAGCACAGGCTGCCATAACAAATTATTACAGACTGCAGTGTTTCAACAACAGAAATTAATTTTCTCACAGTTCTGGAGTCTAGAAGTCTAAGATCAGGGCTGCATTCTTGGGGAAGTCCTTCTTCCAGGCCTGTGGACTGCATCTTTCTTGCTGTGTCCTCACATGGAAGAGAGAGAGAGCCCTCTCTCTTCCTCTTATTATAGGTCCACGAAACTTAGCAGGTTAGGAGCTTACCCTTATGATCTCATTTAACATTAAACACCTCGTAACAGCCCTATCTCCAAATACAGTCACACTGGGGCGAAGAGCACAAATGAATTTTTGCAGGGTGGTAGACAATGTGGGGGACACAATTCAGTTCGTAGCAATGCTCTATCACTCCAGCACCATCTGCTGAAAGGACTATCCTTCCTACATTGAATTGTTTTTGCACTTTTGTCAAAAATCCGTTGGGCAAGCGTGGGAGTCTCTCGTGGGACTCTCTGTTCTGTTTCCTTGATCTGTGTGCCTATCTCTTTGCCAATATCACACTGTCTTGATTACTGTAACAATATATTAATCATTAACATTGAGAATTAACACTGAGATTCTTTATTGTTTATTCTCATTTATTTCTCTTTTTAAAAATTTCTTTGGCCATTCTAGCACATTCTCCTTTGTATACAAATTCTAGAATAAGCTTGTCTATGTCTCACAAACCATGCTGAGGTTTTTATAGGAGTTGCATTAAATCTATAGATCAAGTGACTCCTATGGACTGGGTAGATGCAGGCACAAGCCTAGAGAGAAAGTGCAAAGTGTGCAGAAGTAGTGTAAGAGGGGCAGGTGGCCTGGGATGGGTTAATGTGTGTACATGGTGGGAATTCTGCTTTGGGCCAAATGCAGCTGACACTGACTCTGTCTCCACCCTTGCTTCTAGAGCCTTCTGTCAGAGTCTGCAGGAGTCCCAAACCAACCAACCATGAGACTTGAATTTGAGTCCTCCTTGTTTCTTCTCTGTGTGGCCCTGGGGAATAGCAACTCTCAATTTGGGACTAATCTACCCTCAAAGACAAAGCAACCTCATTGACTGTAAGTTGCCAAGTTTCGTAAAAGAAAACATAGAGAAGGAGAACATACGTAGAGAAGGAGCCTGGGAAAATGGACTCTCTTTATTACTAGCTATGGTTTACACCTAATCCCTCTCTGGAGCCCTGGGTCCCAACGAGCAGAGCTGGGAAAATGTTGAAGACTCTCTTTGTCCTTTTAGCTTTAAGTCTAGACGGGAAATGCCTCCGCAGACGGATGAAACCCCCCTTTCCCTGAGCCCCTTTATTGGTACCCTTGTGGTGTCTACTTGACCTTCCCAGGGCTCGGACAGCCCTCCTTTAGCCTCATAGGAGAAGAGTTATTTCCAAAGCCCAATATAAGAAGGCAAAAGGGGGAAAGCTAAAGAGACACCATGGCATTTGAATTCCAGGATTGTTATTGTTTTGAGTCATTTTCCTTATCACACCGGAAGCTCTGCCCTGGTCCTGTGGCTTTATTTTCCATGGCCTTGATCCAAAAATCGACGTTTTACTGTTCCATAGAGGTGGAGCTGGGGCGATGGAGGGGGTAGGCTGCCTTTCCCTAAGCGCTCCCTCACTGCGCTACTGAATCTGTCTGCCTATATTGGTGGAGAAATTGAGTTTCATAAATCATCATGCAGTTCACATGGGCACTAACGTCAGATAAACTGCCTGCCAGCCCGGCCGTGACAAATCACTGCTTGTTGCTATGCTGCTCCTTGGAGCCCTGAGAGAAAGATTCCATGGTGCAGTAACAACCAGTTATGTGTCTCAGAGGCAGCCAGAGCAGCGACTTTCACCTTCCTGTGCCTTCGCTCGTAGCATTGCATTTTTTTAGAGCGATCCCTCAATCCACCACCAGACCCAGCTCGGCCACTATCTGTGATGTCTATCCGCCCCCAGCAGAAGGATCATGAATTGCTCCCCTCACCTCGCCCTAACATGCCTCTTCTCTTATTGTACCTCTAGCATGATTGGTTTTGTTCCTTATTGGGCAATAAACCGTGGCCAATGGGGGGCCAGGGGATATTTCTGAGTAGGGCGGAAACCCCGTCAGATGTGTGCTTCAATCGATAAGCCTGGTGCTCATGGAGCAGGGAATAGTTGGGAGAAAAACCCGAGGCTCGGACAAACATCTGAAAGGTGGTTCTTACAACGTGAGAAGTAATGAGGTTGGAACCAGCGTGGGGATAGTCTGAACAAAGAATAAGGACTTTGATCCCAACATGTCGATAGGTTTTACCTGAAAAAAAAAAAAGTAATTTAGTTCTCTTAATCAACCGAACAGGGAAGGGATTGCTGTGGGTGGATTGAATGAGATCAGGCACGTCCAGCACGTTGCCTGAAGCCTGGCACAGAATAGGCGCTCGGGAACTCTTGCCTCCCTTCCTCTCCCCTCCCCCCACAGTTCTGGATGGTCATCATGCCGGGAGAGTCCAGCAGGTGGAAGGGTGATATGGAAGCAGACTGGAGCGGAGGACTCATCAGTTACAGGGGAAAAAGACTGACTTACACTGAAGCAGATGGATGAATGGCCTTATTGCTCTTGCAGCCCAGTCGTATAATGGATCTTCTCACCTGAGATTTGAAAGTTAACCATGGACAACAAGAGGCCAAGTTTCCACACTTACTAAAGAAGGTTGTTAAAATTCATGGAACAAAGCAGCTCTTGAAGACACAAGATTCATGATGCTCTTTTCACAAGGAAGTGGAACTAGAAAATTTATTACAAGCAAAGGTGCTAAATGTATGTTGTGCCTGATGCCCTCCCTCCTTAGAGCAGGGGAGGGGAGAGACACCAAGGGCAGTCAGGTGATCTCCTTAAGTACATCTCTGTTTTCTTTGTCTCTGGCTGTTTCCAGCCAAGAGAGGCCAGAATAAAGTCACCTTGACCATCAACAACTTGTTCATGCTCTCAGAACCTTTGCTTGCTTATTAATTAATTTATTTATAAAGATTTATTTATTTGAGAGAGAGAAAGCATGGGGGGTGGAGGAAGGGGCAGGAGAGGGAGAGAAGCAGACTCCCCACTGAGCATGGAGCCTGAAGCAGGGCTTGATCTCACGACCCTGAGATCACAAACTGAGCTGAAATCAAGAGTCCAAAACTGGGGCGCCTGAGTGGCTCAGTGCGTTAAGCCTCTACCTTCGGCTCAGGTCATGATCTCAGGATCCTGGGATCGAGCCCCGCATCAAGCTCTCTGCTCAGCAGGGAGCCTGCTTCCCTCTCTCCCTCTGCCTGCCTCTCTGCCTACTTGTGATCTCTCTCTGTCAAATAAATAAATAAAATCTTTAAAAAAAAAAGAGTCCAAAACTTAACTGAGTTACCCCAGCACCCTGAACTTTTGCTTTTTAAATCCACAGCTTGGAAATGATCATACCGTGATTATTCGGCCCACAGGAATATTGTTAAGTTTGAGTTAAGGAAAAGGGAACTATGACCTGTGGGGGGACAGAGAGTGAACAAGCAAGATAATTGCTTGTGGTGTTTACTGCGAAGGCAATAAAAGAATAACGGGAAAGGGAACACCAGGCTCCCTGGAGGGCGGCGGTAGCATGGGAGAGGGCAGTATACATTGATTAGATCACTTTTTAGGAACCTGAGTTGTGTGTGGCAGGGATGAGCTCTGTAAACTCAGGAGAAAAAGGAAGGCCTGGGGCACAGGGACAGGGACAGAGAGAGAAATGTACCATAATTCAGAGAGGAGGGTGAGGCAGGCCATCTAGAGCATTATCAACCATGGGTGAGGGGCTCAGATATTAAGTATAAATGAAAGCCACTGAAAATTTAAATTTACATTTAGATTTTAATAAGATGACACAGGAGAAAATTTAAATTTACATTTAGATTTTAATAAGATGACACAGGAGAATGGCTAGTAGAGGTGACAGAGAGAGTACATGGAAAGAGAACTTCCAGAGATTTCTCCAGGAGGCAAGATGGCAATAATCATGGTTCCAATGAGGATAGTATTGGTGGAATTGGAGAGACTGGGTATATTTTAGACCTGGAGCCTGTAGACCTTGTTCATGGATTGGATGGTGGTGTGAAGAAAACAGAGGAGGTAATACAGAGAGTAAGGAAGGAATAACCCCAAGAAGAAGTTAGTATTTCAGTGTCTGGCACACTAAGTTACTAAGTTACTTTTATCAGATTTCCCTGATCCACAGTTCTGGTCAGAGCTTTAAACTGGTTCCTCCTAGAACAACACACAGTTTTCCTTTGTAACACCCCCAACATTTACCTTTTGTCATTATTCGTTCAAAATAATTCCCTCACTAGACCTGGAGGGAAGAACCCACCTTTCTTTAGTCCTTTCTCTCCAATGCTTTGCACAATGCTTGGCAATAGTTGTAGTTTATAATATAAAGTAATGTAATGATATTAACAGTACTTAGAGTAATTTCACAATCGCCAGATACGATTCTGAACACTTCACATATGTGTATCTACTCATTTGATTTCCACAACAATCTCCCGAACTAGATACTATTATCATGATCAGTTGACAGATACATAAACTGAGGCATGGGGAAAGCGAGTAATCTTTCCTAAGATCATAGAGCTTGCAAAGGCCAATAAATGCATCAAGTTATTTTACAAGCACTTTAATTTATACTGCAGTGAGGTATGATGGCTGGGTTCCCATTTTCGGCTTGAGGCAAGCCAGCCAGACCTGTTAAAAGGGGTCGATATCGGGAAGTGGAGTCAGCAGGATTGGACTCTCCAGAGGCTCATCCAGAAGAACTTTCTTAAGGAGGCAGCACAGCACGGTGTTTTGAGAGCACTCACTTGAAGCCCAGGACTGACTTTGTTGGAAAGGCATCTCTGCATCTTACTGTGTATGAGACCTTGGCCAAATTACTAAAAGTTCTGTGCCTCAGTTTCCTTTTCTGTCAACTGTGGCACTATTAACAGTGCCTATCCTCATTTGGACTGACTGTAGTAAAAGTCTGAGGAGCACTTACAATTGCATCACTGACACGGGAAGGAACTGTAGTTTGCCCATAGGAAATGCCAAGGAGAGGGGGTCTTTCAATTTTTACTCCCCCGCAAGAGAGCCCTTAGCTTGAATTAATGTACCCCCTTGTGCTCACCGTGCAGATAAGCAAACTGGGCCTGGCAGTGAGGAGGAGCGCTCTGAGATAGGACAAAATCCCGAGTCTGTTGGAGAGACAGGAGACCTTCTATACGCCAGAGGTTTAGAAAAAGTTGAGGCATACTACCCAGAGTTGGAAAAATTAGGCATCTTTTGTGATCGAAAGAAAAACTTTCCCAATCATTTCTAAGACAATCTTCTGATTTTCTGTGATTTGGAGATCAAAAAGAACAGGGTTGGTGAGAGTGTTCACTTACTTTCTAATTTTATCCTCTCACCAATCAAAGAAGCAGCGTGGGTGGTTTTGATTTTCTTTTCCTTTTATCCCTTCTTCCAGTCCTCTGCTGGAGGTGTTAATGAAAAGTGCGTTGACCAAATCCCAGCTCATCAGGAGGAGACAGAAAAAGGATAAAAATTCAGGGTCTTCAGGCCCCAAATAATCAGGATTGCTTATGCTGAAGCTGATTTAACAAAAAGGCATCTGAAAGGTCAGGCCTCTTCCCGTTTCTTTAGTTTTCTCCAAGCTGCATCCCTGTCAGGCCAGGAGCTTGATGACGTCAGGCCTCATTTCTACTCCCACAACATAAACAGTTACTTATCTCATCCCCAGCCCACTGCGCAAACCTGGTTTCAAGAAAGAGCTGTCCTGATCTGATACATAATCCAAGTCAAAATATTTGAAATCCAATTTGATACTGTGGTCTGGCATCATCGACCTAATTCAAGGCTAGATGCTTACAAGCTGACGCAAAATGTGCTATCCACTGGTAGAACTTTTCCCAGGGCTGGTAGACATGCAAATTGGTGCAGTCTTTCCAAAAAGCAGTTTAGAAATAGAGATCCAGAACCTTAAGAATGGTAATAATACCTCCAGAAGGCTGTAATTTCATTCTTAGGAATTGCACTCAGATCCTCAGCAACGAGGACTAAGGTTAATGTATGAAACGGTTCTCTATAGCATTATTTGCGATGACAAAAACAAGACAGGAACCAAAGAAAACATCCAACAATAGCAAATTACTTAAATTATATCATATTTCAATCAACCAAGTATGTGGTAGTTTAAAGAAATGTTTAAAAGTTTGTGTGTGGTGGCACCATCGGTTAAGCGCTACCTTCGGCTCAGGTCACAATCTCGGGGTGAGATGGAGCTTCCCGTTAGGCCCCTTGCTTGGCAGGGAGTCTGCTTCTCCCTCTCCCTCTGGTGCTCCCCCTGCTTGTGCTCTCTCACTCACAGTGTCTCTTTCTCTCAAATAAATAAAATCGTTAAAAACAAAAAAATAAATAAAAATTTTACAAACAAAAAACTGTTTTGTGTATGTGCATATACACACACATACATACAACTACATACATATCTACACACCTATATACATATCCATACATATATAGCCTCATGAAATATGTTTTGCTTAGAAAAGACATTTAGTTTTCATAAAAGATATGTAATTCGTGTGAGTACAAAATAGGTTTATTATTCTTATTTTACCTTAATAAACACATCTTTTAAGTTTTTCAAAGTTTTAACTCAATACTGTAAGTACCAATAGATATATCCCACATAAACAAAAACTTTAAGGGATCCTCAATAATTTTTAGATTTATAAGGAGGTCCCAACTCTTAAAAATGTGGGAACTACTATTCTAATCTAATGGAAACACCCAGAGTGTCCCAGAGTGTCCCAAAGTGTCATGCTCCCTGTCTTTCTCCTTCAACCTTCTTTTAATGACTCTGGCAGGAACACCTTTCCCCTGTCCCCGCCATCCCTACCTAATACGTTCGCATATTTCAGTACCCAGCAAGAGAGTCAGTCCCCCCTCAGGGAAAGACTCCCTTCAGCTTCCCAGAGCAGCTACAGGATTTTCCTGAAGGTCTCTTCTATGCCGAGCATAGGAATAATTCCTTTACCTTCATTTTTGTCTTTCTCTGAGTTAGGCTCAGGCAGTGACAGGAAGTCAGTCGCCAGGGAAGGGGAAAGATGCAATCAGCTCCAGTCTAGAGTTAAGGAAATTTAGGCTCAGAGAGGTCTAGAAACTACTCAGGTCACACAGCTAGTGAGAGGCATGGTTGATCTGAATCCATTCTCTTCTCCCTTCATCAGTGGTTCTCATACTTGAGCGTGTCCACTGCTGTGCTGGCTAATGTTCAACAGCTGGCTCTCCAGAGGGACCAAGCCCTGATGTACAGTGTTTGGCAATTTCTATGGTGTCAATACTCCTGTGGTGGACATTTTCAAGGTACTGACAAGACATCACAGAGTTGGGAAGAGATGTGCAGCAGTACATAACAGAGAATTTCCTCCATGAGATATAATCAACAGAAAACACTCAAGAACACAGATAATAGTACAATGTAGTAACACAATTAGGAATTAGAGTGATGAACCTTGCGTATTCTGGATTTGAGTACTTAGGTTAAATGTAATTAAACAATGTATTTAATTGTGGTGCTATATACCCTAATTTTTAACAATGGCTGTGTTGAGCGAGCAGCTCCCCAAATTTCTCAATATTTAACAATTGGCTCTTGTACCTCAGAATTAACTGTTGAGTATTTGAAGATTTCAGATGCTCAGGCCCTTCTCCAAAAGCAGTGGCTCTAACTCTCCGGGCTGAGGCCGAGGTATTTGCAGTTTTACCAAGTCCCCAAGCACAGAGAGAGTCATTTAGACATTCTTTCCTTCATTCAAGTACTCAACCTACATTTATGAAGGGTCTGTGTTGTGCCAGACACCGCTGCAAGGTGCCTGGAAGATAATACTGAATAAAACAAAACAAACCCTCTGCTCTAGAGAAGTTGACGTCCAAGTAGAGGAAATAGTACATAAACACGGAAGCAAAGGTTCTACACTAGACAGCAATACCTCTGTGAAGAAAATAAAACATGGTAAGGAACAGAAAGTGATGCAGTAAAGGTCTGAGGCAAGAACGAGCTGGGTGGGCTGCTTGTGGGTGGAGCACGTGATAGAGAGGGGAAAAGGGCTAGGATTCAGAGGAAGACAGGGCTAAGCAGGGAGGGCCCTGGGGTGGTGGGGTGGGGCCACAAGGCTCTGCTCCCATCCCGGCACTTGCACCGGCCCTTACTGCAGACCCGGGGCTTAGTCTGCTGTCTTCCGAGTGCTTGGCTAATTGCCCACATTCTGACCAGACTGCATGCTCCCTTTAGAGCAGGGACAGAGCCTGTTTTCCAGAGCCTGGCACAGAGTCTCATACATCATACAAATTTCATAAATATTTGTGCTAGAGTGAACATAATAGCAACAAACCAGGCCTTATCTGGCTCAGCTCAGACCAGCCCAGATCCCTGGGACTGGGAAGCATAAGTGCCAAGAATGCAGGCTTTGGCATCAGGTGGGTTTGGGTTTAAGTCTGACTCTTGAACATGTAAGTTAGTTAACTACTGTCCAGTTTCTTCTCCTGTAGGAGTACTAGTATGCACTTCAGAAGATAGAATCACACGCAATAGTGGTTTTGGTCCTGTGCTTAACAAAGTATCCTGTCTGTGTTATCCAAAAATCTCCCCTGTCACACGTGATCCCCACATCCTGGATTATTTTTCTTCACAGCACTTACTGCTGCCTGAGATTATATTATATAATATCTACGTATTTGTTCATTGTCTCCTTTCCCCACCCTTTACCCCACTAGAATGTACGTTCCATGTGGGCAAGAGCTCAGTCTGTTGCGTTCACTTCTATATCTTCAGCACCTAAACAATTCTTGGCTCTAGTAGGCCCCCACTAAATATTTGACAGATGGATGGATGGATGGGGATGGATGGATTGATGAGGATGGATGAAGAGCCCAATACATATATTGGTTATTAATGACATCACATTTTTTTTTCAAATAACTCTCTTTGGACTAGGGACCCCACTGGGTGGCTCACTTTACTCCAGGATCTAGAACCTTCTTGCCATGGCTTCCTCAAGTTCCTGACCTGTCTTCATGTAGCAGTTCCAAGCCCCTGTGATGACAGCATCCTTCTCCACTGTGTTCTGGGGGAGGTAAGAAGATTACTGGGGAACTTTCCTTTCTGATTCTCCTGGGAAATTGGTCTGTTACCAGGATCTGATAGCCCAGGAAATTTTCTGCTTCAGTCCTGATGAAGCCAACCACAAAATGACAAGTTCCTGGCAACAATGGAACAATTGCATTTCCAAGCATATATTTAATTTTTATTTTTGATCTGCCCAGAAAAGTTAGTTTCTTATTCTGACTTAGTTCTGCCCCTTGCAAGCTCTGTGCCTTGGGAAGTTACTTAACCTTTCCGAGCCTCAATGTCCTCTGTAAAATGTCACTTCCTTCATTAACATGTATTTATTCAGCACCTATTAAGTTCCAGGCATTGTGCTAGACTTTAGGATCAGTAAACAAAAGCCAAGCATGACCTCATGCTCATAATCTTATATTCTAACTGCTTGGAAAACCATTAAAAAATGCAAAGGGAAATGACAGGGTGTGGTGGGAACTTACAATGGAGACATAACCCAGTCTGGACAATCAGGGAAGATTTACCTGAGGCAGTAGAGTTAAACTGAGTTAGGCAAAAAAGAGATGTGAGTGAGTGGGTTGCAAGGAAGAGGAACAGTTTCAGGCCTGTTCCTGAGCTATGGTTTAGAGCTAGAGGTGAAGATTCTGTTTTCTTAAGAGTTTTGGTGAGATTCTTGGAATAGCCATGCCACCTTGGGGATCAGGTGACAAGAGTGCATAGAGTCTGAGAAAAGACAATTATTCCCACTTCTTTGTGAAGGCCTGACATTTTCCAGCATTGTTGGAACAACATTATGTGAACTTGGCTTTGGACCTTGCTATTAGGGGTTGAACAGAAACTCTGGAAGAACATGGCAGATTCCAAGTGGGACTGACCAGTTTGTGCATAGTTATAACCCAAAGAGGCTCTCAGAAATTCTTGGCAGGAATATCGGTGGTGAGTGTGGTATTACCAAATGAGGACAAGAGAAGGATTTTCTATATAAAGTGTTTGTTCATGAGTTTCAGAGAATCAAAGGAGTAACACATATCTCCAGGACAGTCATAAACAGGAGCAAAAAGTCTAGCACTCAAGAATTTGATAATGAACTGGTCATGAAGACTATGATAATCCTTTTATATCATTGAAATGAAAGCAGTTTACTAATATTAACTCACGTAATATGTATAACAACAATATAAGAGAGTCTATTCCTTTTCTACTGCTGTGTAGCAAATTATCACAAACATAGCAGCTTAAAATAATACATATTTATAATTTCACAGTTTCTGTGGGTCAGGAGTCCAGGCAAAGTATAACTGGGTTTCGACTCAGAGTCTGAACCAGGCTACAGTCAGGTGTCACCGGTTGTGTTCTCATTTGGATAGTCATCTGGGGAAGAATCTGTTTCTAAGGTCATTCAGGTTTTTGGCAGAATTCATCTCATATCCGTACCACTGTGGGCCCCAGTTTTTTGCTGGCCATTGGCTGGAGACTGTCCTCAGGTCCTACAAGCCCTACAGGCAACCCACAGCTTCTGGAGGCTACTCCCAGCTCTTAGCCATGTAGGCTTCTCTGACATGGCTCCTTACCTCACTGAGCTCACAAACACCCTAGCCCTGTCTCTAGACTCTAGAACTGTCAAGATACAGTTCTTATGAAGTGTAACATAATTACAAGAGTGACATCCCATTACATTTGTCATGTTCTATTGGTTAGGAGCAAATCACAGACCCCTTTCCCTGACCCCACTCAAGAAGAGGGGATTCTATAAAACTATAAACATGATGAGATAGGAATCTTTGGGGTTCTCTTCAGGCATATGCATATCAACCCTGAGGGAAGAGCTATTATTGTCCTCATTTTGCTAATGAGGAAACAAAGACACTTGGCCAAATTCACATGATTAGTAAGCAGGAGAGCCTGAGTTCAAATTCAGGCGGTCTGACCCCAGAGTCTGTGCTCTTGACCATTAAGCGCTGCCACAACACTTAGTTGAAGGTCTAGTCTGGATTCCGCCTTTCATAAACATCAGCAATTTTGTTTTTACCCTGGATTGCTGCCATCTTCCATCTTTAAACAATAATCCTAATTATCTTCATCTCTGTTACATTTACAACTTCAAACACACTCCACATAGTCCAGTGAGGTGAGGGGGTTACTTGGATCATCGTTTCCCAGATAAAGAAATTGGGATTTAGAAAGGATAAATTGCAACACTTCTATGAAATAGAAGCGGGCTAAATCAAGAGCTTCTGTACTCTTTTATTCCCCTAGATAATAATGAAGACGTCACAGTATTTCTGAGTAGTAAGGAACTTTCCATATTCTCTAGCCTGAGGTCTCTAACTGGTGGCTGGCAGGCCTGACATGATTAGACCCAAAATTTTTTACGAACAATTTCTAATTGGTTGCCACTATTTAAGAATTGTTAGATTCCCAAGAAAAATCAGCAAAATTTTGTAACGCCGGGTCCATCTTTCCCAATAGAAGTGAGTAGAAGCAGTTTCCTCCAATTGGGCATGATCTTCCTCTAGGCCACCACTTAGACTCCCTACCTGCTGGCTGTGGACCTTGAGTCTGTGATCCTCACATTTTACAGATGAGAAAAACCTACAGTCCACAGACATTTTCAGAGCCTGCTAGCTAGCTAAGAATGGCAGAGCCCATATCAAAGTACCAGAAAGAGCCCCCAGCCGGCAGGATGAGAGGCATTTTCACTCAGGTGGGCATTTTCAAGCGACAATTCCAAACATGTGACCAGCTGCCTTGTCCTCAAATAGCCCAGCCCCATCACACTACTTAATTCCCATTTCAATTACACTGTGGAACAAATAGATTTCACAATGTTCAGCTCCAGGTTGCAAAGGGAAGAAAACACACTGACAGAAGACTGCAATTATCGGTAATTTCTCTCTGGATCCCTTTTTCCTCTCTCACTCTGTACTAACGACTACCTTTACAAAGAGGTTCCAGGGTCTTTCAGAGTGACAGGAGTAAATAGGACGTGCATTAATGTGGCAGGCTAGTTACCTCCCACACCTGAGGATAGAGCTTTCAGAAATGGAATTTTTTAGATGTGCTTCTACAAATATCAGCCAAACACAGTCTCCAAGAGTCCAGTGGTAGTGGGTGTTGGGTGGAGAGACATTTGCATTAACCACGGAGGAGAGGTCTAGGAGAGGGAGAGAGAGAAGGTAGCATCAGTCCACTTCAACGAAACGGCTGAGGCCTTACTGTGTGTCAAGCTTTGTGCACTGGGCTTTCACAGGTATTCCTTGATTTCATTCCCATAACTCACAAGGTTGGGAGCAGCCAAAAAGCAATGGAAGAAAGACACAGGATTAAACCCATATTTGTTGATTCTGGGTTCATCTTAGGGTAATATACTCGGTGACAGAGTGACCTCAGCCTGTGACTTTAGGTTACATTTTTTTTCCAGTGATCCAAGATTCATTGTTTATGCACCACACCCAGTGTTCCATGCAATACGTGCCCTCCTTAATACCCACCACCAGGCTTGCCCATCCCTCATCTCTCCTCTCCTCCATAACCCTTAGTTTGTTTCTCAAGGTCCACAGTCTCTCATAGTTCATCTCCCCTTCTGATTTACCCCAATTCATTTTTCCTTTCCTTCTCTTAGGGTCCTCCATTTTATTTCTTATATTCCACAAGTAAGTGAAACCATATGATAATTGACTTTCTCTCCTTGACTTATTTCACTCAGCACAATCTCTTCCAGATCTGTCCACGTTGATACAAAAGTTGGGTATTCATCCTTTTTGATGGCTGAGTAATATTCCATTGTAAATATGGACCATTAGGTTACTTATTTAACCAATCCCAGCTTCCTCTGTTTCTTGTCTGTTAAATGCCATGCATTAGAAGCATAATACATTTGTAGGTATTTTCTCTCAATTAGACCAGGGGGTTCCTTGTTGGGGTTACTTTAAAGTCGAATAAAATTGAAAGAGCACTGGGGTTGGTGTCTGAAAACTTGGATTCTAGCTCCTACTCTGTTCTTTCCTGCTGGGACTCATGAAGAAATTATCTAGTTTTTTTTCAATAATTAGAAAAGTAATATAATTACATGATAATCTAATTCACACTGCATTAAAGATTATAAAATGAAAAGTGGCCTTTCTGGTCCTCAAAGCCAATGCCAATTATCAATTAGTTCAATATCTCTCTAGAAGAATTTTCTATTATGTATATATAACCACATAAACTCATACATACACTAACCCTCAAATGGAAGCAAATTTTAAATAAATCTTGGAGATACTATGTGTTGGCCCATATAAACCTCATTACTTTAATATAGCTGAACCCATATTGAAAGTCATTCAGGAAAAAAAGAAAAAAAAAGAAAAAAGTCATTTAGGTAACTTCCAATCTTTTGTTAATACTAGCAAAAGCTAACATTTATCAATTGCTTATAATGTGCCAGGCACTATTCTAAGTGCTTTATGTGTATTAATTCATTGATATCAATTCACAATCATCCTGGGTATTATTATCACCCCCATTTTACGTTTGAGAGAAACAACGCCTTGAGAACATCAGTACTCCCTCCACAAACAGTAAGTGGCAGAAGTGAGATTCACACCCAGGTAGACTACACAATGCTGTGACATACATCTTTGTCCACATAGTTTTGTGCATATTTGTCAGACTCTCTGGGAAATGAGGGCCCTTGAAAAAAGCAGCAGTGTAATCAAGTGCATTTTTAATTTTTTAAATTAGTGCATTTTAAGTGCGTTTTAAGGGCACTTCTCCAAGGTCGATCTGATAGCAGGGTGGAGAGTGCTTTCATTTTAGAGCATCAGCCACAGACTGCTGTCTATTTTAATCTTCTTCCCCATCTCCTGTGCTGGATCATGAGCTTCTAGAAGACAGGGACTCTGCACCCTAGAGCGTGGCACAGAGCTAGCATATTGCCAACTCTTAATAACATTTGCGAATGATGACTGAAAAACAGGGAAGCCTTCAGTGGGAGTGGCCTCTGGTATTTGGGCTGGATTTGAAGGGTGAATAAAATTTTGGTAGGCAGAAAATGGAAGAAAAAGCACCTTGCATGAAGAAAGAGCAAAGGAACAACTACCTAGGATGTCTAGTGGGGCAGCAAATCATCCAGGCTGGTTGGGGAAAGGGCATGTGGCTGTGATGTGCTCACAGAGGATACTGGGAAGGATATTTGCAGGCAGAAAGAGAATTCTAATACTATTCACAGTCTGTGAGATCCTTTCCAGGACACGTTTATTTATCCAGAGGACAAAATGGATGACATCTATGAATATACCACCATACCCCCATAATATTGGTGTTAAATAGTTAAATGTATTGGATATCAGTTTACAAAATTGTGTTATCCCCACACCAGGTTTCTTTCCTCCACTTTCTGGTTCTTGGTGTCAAATGGATCGCAGGGTTGTCAGTATCCATAGTCTGGGAAAACATCGTATCAGTGCAGTGGGCATATTTTCAGTTTTCATTTATTTTAATCCTCACCAACTCACTGCATTCACAGTCTGGCATATTTATTTTGCCAAGCTCTGAGCCCATGGGCCCGGGTTTATAAATGTAGCTGATAGATGTACTATTCAAATTAATCTATATGCAAATATACGTCTCAGTGGATTTTGTTACATTTCTGCTACTCTTGAATTTCTTAGACATCTGACAACACATATTATTTTATATACTATGCTAACAGTTTTCGATACTTGATTGTTGATCCTTACTATGTATGTAATCAAATTCAAATTAGAAATTAGTTGTGACTAATGATGTACTATATGTTGGCTAATGGAATTTAAATAATAATAAAAAAATTAGTTCTGATAGCCACTCTGAACATACATCAGCACTGCCTACTCGGAAGATATGTAGGACATAAAGATGAGCTACAAATATAATTTTAAATATTCTGATAGCCACATCATTTTTTAAGGTTTATTTAATTTAGAAAGATCAAGAGAGCAAAAGCACTCTAATGGGGGGTTGGGGCAGAGGGAGTCTTAAGCAGACTCTGCGCTGAGCATGAAGCATGATCTCACGACCCTGAGATCTTGACCTAAATCAAAACCAAGACCAGATGCTTAACCAACTCTGCCACCCAGACATTCCTCTGGGAGTTTAAGGAACTAGAAAGAGGGGTGCCTGGCTGACTCAGTCAGCAAAACACATGACCCTTAGTCTCAGAGCTGAGAGTTCAAGCCACATTTTGCATGTAGAGATTACCTAAAAATAAAATTTTTTAAAAAGTAGAAAGAAACATCAACTTAATTTAAATAATATATTTCATTTAACCCACCCTATCTAAAATATTATCATTTCAACATGTAATAAATATTAAAAAAACATGAGCTAGTCTACATTCACTCTTTAGTTAAGTCAAGTGTTTTTTTATACTTGCAATACATCCCACTTTGGATTAGCCACATTTCAACTGCAGACATCATATAAAGCCAGAGGCTACCATGTTGGATAGTGCAAAAATAGAAGCTATAGATTCTAGCTCCTTTGAATAACACTGTTAGCTCAAAGAATGGTTAGAATGGTTTATATCCTCCCTGCTCCCATTCGAGCAGTAATATGTAAAGTTTCTCACTTAGGACTTTTTGGGGGAGACCTAAGAGATCATCGTGTCCCAAACTTTTGATTATGGACAAGGGAGCAGAGACTCATGAAGGTGCGGGTGGGCTGGGGGAGAACTAGAGCGTTGACTTGCTCTGGTCCACACCACATCATTCAGCGTCGCTGCTGACAGGTGGAGATGGAGGCACAGCTCCCTGCCAAACACCTACTGACAGAACCCTGGACAGGGACTGAGACCATTAATTCCCTGCTCAGCCCCATGGACATCACTCTGCCAGTAGGGAAAGGGTTGGGGGATCTGCTGCTCTAGGGTAGAGACTGGCTCTCTGCACTGTCCTGGTGTCCAGCACCAGGAGGGGACATCAGGACACTACCATCTGCTTCCGCAGGGCAGAGCATAGTGAGGTGGAAGACCAGCTCTCCCTGGGGGGGAGGAAAGAGAGCAGGGGTTTTGCTCGTGGCATTTGATGTTTGGGTACATATTACCAAAAAGGATTTCTATTATTAAACCACTCTTTCCCTGGTGCTTAGGCTAAGGAAAAGGTGCCCCTTTTTGGTGTTCTTCGTCTGTGCATTTTGGTAGCTCTGACCTGGCGGCGCTCTGCAGGGTCTGGTCCTGGATGGATGGAAGACAGTAAGAAAATGCAAATCACCTTCATGCTGTTCCTCACGTCCCCGGGTTCCTGGGCAGTTCACTGCTTTCCACCTTTAGGTATTTTCCTTCGCTTGTTTATTGTGTTATCTCCAGAGTTATTTTAGCTGTAAGTAGCACCTGGGAAGAATGGGGAGCTCCTCTATCTTTGCTGAAACCAGAGATCTCCTAAGTGCTAAATGTGAGCAACACTTCCTAATCCTCATCTTATTCAATTTCTAAGAAAGTTTTGCTATGATAGAGTACATTACATGCTTTTCCTGGAAACTCATTTCTCCTTCAGAGTGTACTACTGCACGTTGTGAGTTTCCTCATTTGGTCACTTCTAAGTGTCCTTTGCAGTTTCCTCTAAGTCAGTAGCTTTCTAACATGCTCGTGTTGCTCAGGATTCTGCCCTAAACCCTTTTTATCTTGCCTTTTTTTCTCCCTGCACAGACTTACCACCAGTTCTATGTTGCAAACTTACAGTCATTGTCTCCAGCCCCTAGCCCCAGTCTGATGCCACTGGAAAGCTCCATTTGGCTATCCTAGTAACTATGTTATCCAAAAAATGTAACTTATTATCCTCTTGTGCATGTGCAAATAGATCTTTCCCCAAATCTGCCTGTTTTTATGATTACTTCTCAACAGTGTGCTTTTTCCCTAAAAATCAAGCCATAAGGAACTACTTTTAAAACACAAAAATCGGGGTGCCTGGGTGGGCGCCATTGGTTAAGCATCTGACTCTTGGTTTCAGCTCAGGTCATGATCCCAGGACCCTAGGACTGAACCCAGCATTGGGCTCCATGCTCAGCCTGCAGTCTGCCTGAGATCCTCTCCCTCTCACTCTGCCCCTCACACTTGTGCTGTCTCGCTCTCTAAAATAAAGTATTAAGAAAATTTAAAAACACAAAAATTATTCAATGATATTTGTTCAATAATAAATATTTATGGCAAAAAAGTCACCAAATTAAGAACCTCCTTCCCCCAATTTAAAAAAATCACACTCAAAAAGATATGCATAGGTATGTATTCCGTTACTCAAAAAATTATGTTCAAATATAAAATTAACTTTTTAAAAAACTCCCTTAAGGAGGAATTTCTCAATTTTCACATTCCACCACTTCTTCCTTACTGTCCATCCTCCTTCCCACTCCCCATATATAGCATTGCTTGAGGGAAGACTCTGAGGCAGTCAAAGGTGAGTCTTGCTTTTCCCCACCATCTCCAAGACAACAACAGAGTGAGGATCCCCTTCAGAGATGCCTGGAGTTCTTCCAGATGTCAGCCCAGGAATGAATATGGACATAGACCAGCTCTGCATTGCAGGGATAACTTAACCACACCCCTGCCCCCACTGGCTAATTTCAGAAGGGAATGAGTGTCCCTGTGTGAAGTTCTTATTAGAAACCTCACCCGGATGTGGTTGAAATTTTAATGCAATGGGTATTTTTGTTGTCCAGTGAAAAAGACATTGCAATGCAGGAAAAGCTTCATTGAGTCACAAAAACTGCTACATGGAATACCCAAACATTTTTAAATGACTTTGAAAACAACCAGCACCCATTTAGTAAGCAAGTTCCACTTTCCCCATTTTCTCTGCCCCCACCCTCAATGCTCAGCTATAGAACATGCATTTATCTGCCTTGTTTAATATGTCTGTCTAAAAGTCATCTGCCAGTTTTTGTGCCAAAACACTCTTTTAACAATTAAATACAGAATGGCAATTTTATAGGACTTGGAATGTTTTAAAATAACATGATAATTACAGCTACAAGAAGAGCAGTGACCTCTTTGATTTCAGCATTCCATTCTTTTTAAAATATTAACCTGTAACGTCTATACAAGTCATCTTTAAATGCATAGTGCTCCCTTTTTTCCTGTCCTCCTCCTCCAGTGTCAGAGTTGAATTCTCTTGGGTGAGGAAAAAAGGAAAGCTATCAATTTACAAGGGACATTTACTGGCATCTAGTTGTTACATAAACTGCAGCACAGAAGTTGTTCACACACAGGTAACACATTACACTGCGAGTGCTCTGTGTTTTCTGCACACTGTAAGGGAAGATGGTCAGGATCCTAAGACCCCGGGGGGCTCACATGACGATGCATTTGCTAAGCAGCTTCCCTGCTGTCTCAGGTGTCAGGGATTTCTTCTGGGAATGGTGAAAACAGGTGGCAGGCATCTTCCTGTGGTTCGGCAGCATGTGAAATAGCTCCTGCTCACTGATCTCTCAGCGGAGGTCTCCAAGAAGGGGCAATTCCACTCCAATGTGCTGGGAGCACAGTCACTTACCACTGACTCCAGCAGCTTTCTTGGCATTCATTGTCCACCAGCACAATAGGGTACTCATGCAAGGTGTTGTCTTTGACTTTGCAGATCAGCTTGTAGAAAGGCTTTGGCTCCTCCAGGGTTTGCTTCTTGGTGATGGAGTAAACCAGGATGAAAGCAGGGCCCCTGGCAATGGTGAGGCGCTGCAGACCGGGGTAGCGGGGGGCTGCCCATGGTGTCAGTGTTGTGCAGCACCCCAACGCCGTGGCGGGGGCTCAGCACCTGGCAGTCGGTATCTGCGATTGTTGGCAGATACGCATCGTGAAAGTTGCCACCCATCCACCTCCGCACTGGCACGCTCTTGCCCCAGCGTGCCAAGCCAGCAGCGCCAAGCACCACAGTGTGGTAGTCCTTGCTCTTGCTCTGGGGCGTGAGGGCAGGGATGATAAGCAGGCTGAATCAGCCACTTCTTTTTCTTTTCTTTTTTCTTTTTTTTAAGATTTTACTTATTTGACAGAGAGATTACAAGTAGGCAGAGAGGCAGGCAGAGAGAGGAGGAAGCTGAGCAGGGAGCCCCATGCGGGGCTCAATCCCAGGACCCTGAGATCATGACCTGAGCCGAAGGCAGAGGCTTTAACCCACTGAGCCACCCAGGTGCCCCTAAATCAGCCATTTCTTAAAGCCAAAGCAGTTATTGCCCATTGCAGGGAATTGGCAGGAATAGGGGGGTGTGAGTTATTGGCACTTACCCAGGAGCAAGAGATTCTTAGGGAGAAAGAACAGAAGAGTGAAACAGGAGTTCAAACTTGGAAGGGTGTCCCTGTGTCTCCTTGTCCAGCTGCTCCCTGGGGACACTCAGGAGGGTCTAGGATGGCTCCCCAAATCCACCTCCCCCCTCCCTCTGAAGCAGAACCAGGCTCAGTGCCCACCCCAGGCGCCCACAAAAGGCGGTGTCAGCAGGGAGGAGGGGAGGCTCGCTCAGTACCTCTTCCTAGGATGCCTCAGGTTTACTGCCCCAGCAGCCACACACGCGTTTTCTTTCACACCATACTACTCCAGTCTAAATACAGAATGAAAAGCTGAAACAATGGACAGCCTGCCAACCTGAGACAGAGTGGGGACTGGCACCTGAGGCAGAAACCCAGCATTCCTTGATAGCTGAAACCCTGTGAGATGTCTTGCAGGAAGGCAGAGGCAGGACGCTTACAGAAGGGAGGGCTTTGCTACCAAGACTGGGAAAGACCAAACCGGTCTGTGCCAAGATAGACCCCATCGCTATCCTTTCATTGACTGTTTTCCTCATTATGATACTAAAAATCATGCCCAGGGGTGGAGATTTGTCATGTTAATTAGACGCATGAGACATGAAGAGGAATAACCTTTAAGCGCACAGGTGCTAATAAATTCCTGCCTCTATGTGCTTCAAGTCACCCTTTTCCCACCTAAGTTTCTTTAAGAAATTCTCCCGGATCTCTCCCCAGGGAGTCAGCCTGAGGATTCTTTTCCTTGTGCCGTCTTCCTTGTGCTGGAGCATAAGACCCAGTAAAGCCTGGCCTCAGACTCCACTGGCTCTTGCCAATTGCTGTTGCTTGGAGACCCCCAAGGAACCGGTTCAGTAATAATGGAGGTAAGGACAGACTGTCCAGGGAGCCAAGGGGCCAGGATGCTCTGTTCTGGTGCCTGTAAAGACCTACAGGGACTGTCCCTGGGGCATCAAGGGACGGACATCCACTTCCCCAACCACTAGTCCTCCCATTCTCACCCACAGCAGCCCAGACTGGTTTACCCAGCACGTCTCACTTTGGAGAGTCCCCTAGTCCCTTAATAAAGGTGGAAGACAGATGTTACTTCTCTCCAAGGCAGGAACAAGTGCGCTAGCGGGCAAATTCACGGCTCCCAGAGTCAGCATTAGCGATGGTGGCCACGGAGCGTGCAGGCAGGCAAATTTACTGCTTCTGGAGTCAGCACTGGTGGGGGTGGGGGCAATGGCAACAGCAAAGACCCATCAGAGCCTCAGAGCGCAAACTGTGAGCTGCGGGAGGCTGGGGAGGGGGGAACTGCGGGGCTGGGCCTGGAGCACCAGAGTCTGAGAGCACAGGCTGGGCGGCTCTACTTATACCTTCTGCGGAGGAAGGACCCGGGAGGGGTTGGGGGTAGGGGGGCAGTGTCCCCTACATGAGAGGAGCTGAACCCACAGCCAGGGGGCGATGAGGGGGAGGTCCTGTGTTCATAGACCCTGGCCATTCAGGTGTGTATGCTTCCAGAATTTGCACTTTTAGTTTGGTGCAGGCATCTTTCACCACTTCTATGCCCTTTCGTGACTGTGGGTTTAGCCCTTCCCAGGCCTCCTGCCTTCGCTTCACTGCAGAATGGCCAGGGAGAATCCTCCCCACCACTGGTGCCAGGCACGTCATAGCCTCTGATCCATTTTACTCAGTAAACATTTGTGCAGCACAAAACCCGGTTTTTTCCCTCCAGAAAGTCCCAACTACCACATTTGTTAAAAAGAGACTTCAGAACCTGCCTTTGGGAGGATTACCTGTGGTTTAGGTTCTGTGGAAGAAGGTTGAGGAATGGTCTCTAAACCCAGCAGCCTTAATCAGGGGTCACATTCCTCACCACTATTCCTACAATGGGTTTCACTTGATCATCATCACAAAAACCTTGCAAGCAAATCAGAACAGGAATGTGGGCAGTCTCTAGAAATAGAGAACCAGCAAGAAAACATGGACTGCAGGCCTACATCTGCTAACAGCTGGGTTTTACCAACAACCCAAACGAATTTGAAAGTAGATTCTTCTCTAGAAACTGCACAGAAGACCACAGAGCAGTCAACAACTTGATTTCATCCTTGATTAAGCAGAGACCATCCAGACTTCTGACCTACAAGATCATGGGTTCTGTAGTTGAGCATTATTTTATGCCAGGAATTTTGTAGTCATTTGGTATGAAAAGAAATTTATAATTTGCTTTCAAATTTGTTTCTTGTTTGCCAAAGAAGGACTGATGTAGCAGGTAAAATTATTTGTTCAAGGTTACAGGGCTCATAAATAATAGATGTAGGCCCAACCTGACTTTTCCTAACTTCAAGTCTTATTCTTTTTCTGGTGCTATCATTGTACATCATTAATCTGATATGCTATTTCTTGTTCATTAGTAAAAAAAATTTCCATGGCTTTTTTATTTTTACCCAAAAGCACATTCATGTTGGAGAGATCAAGGGCACATGCTTTAGCGGCAGAAAATTTGACTTAGAATATTATGTATGTTTTTTTTCCTCTTCTTTTAAATATAACTTAATATGCCTTTGAGCTATGAGATCTTGGAGAAATTACTTTTCTGTAGAATGGGAACTAATACCTATGAAAAAGAATTGTGGGGCACCTTCAAAGAGCTACTAAAGAAGACTGTCCACAAATTCACAGTCCTTGAGCATTTTAACAATGGCTTTTGGAAGTGTCATGATCTTTTTATTTAATCTTATCTAATCCTGGGATAGAGTCCCACACTGGGCTCACTGCTCAGTGGGGAGCCTGCTTCTCCCACTCCCTCTGCTGCTCCCCCTGCTTGTGCTCTCTCTTTCTCTCAAATAAATGAATAAATAAATAAATAAAATCTTTTTAAAAAGAATAAAAAAGGACTAAAGGAAGATATGATAGTGGAGAATAATTTGAAATTTTATTTTATTTTTTTAAATACATTTTTTTTTAGATTTTATTTATTTGACAGCCGGAGAAGGAACACAAGCAGGGGGAGTGGGAGAGGGAGAAGCAGGCTTCCTGCAGAGCAGGGAGCCGGATGCGGGGCTCCATCCCAGGACCCCGGGATCATGACCTGAGCCAAAGGCAGAGGCTTAATGACTGAGCCACCCAGGTGCCCCAATAATTTGAAACTTTAGAAAGGAAAGTAGAATCTTGGAAAAGGTAAAAACTGGGGTAAATAGAATATCTGTGTCATGAGTTTTTACAATCATACCGAGGACTGAAACATCTGATGTTCAAGGTAATAATATTAAAAGTTGGGGAAGGCAAAGGGACCTAAGCAGAAGTAAGGTTTCCATACTTCACTTGAAGTGGTAAAATGTTGATACCAGCAGATAAGTCACATATGTATAATGTAATACCTAGAACAACAATTTTTATACAAAGAGATTTACTCAAATAACTCTAAAAGTAAATTAAGAAAATTCTGAAAAATGTAACCCACAGGAAGGTGAGAAAGGAGAAAAAGGAAAAACAAAAAACAAATGATAAAATGGCATACGTAAGCTCAAATATATCATAATTACCTTCCATGTAAATGGTGTAAATATACCAATTAAAAAAGCAGATAGACAGAGTGGGTTAAAACAAGCAAACAGAAAGAAACACAAGCCAATTACATGGTGATTGAAGTGAGTTTCTTCTCACTTCACATTTAATGACACAGGGAAGTTGAACGTAAAAGGATAGGGGTGCCTGGGTGGCTCAGTCAGTTAGTGGCTGCCTTTGGCTCGGGTCATGATCCCACATAGGCCTCCCTGCTCAGTGGAGAGCCTGCTTCTTCCTCTCCCTCTGCTGTTTCCGCTGCTTGTGCTCTCTCTCACTCTTTCTCTCAAACAACTAAATAAAATCTTAAAAAGTTAAAGGATGTTTTTGTATGGTAACACAGGTTATATGGAAACCAAAATTAAAAATATGATATCATTTACAAATGCTATAAGGAAAATGAAATATTGTGTATACACTTAACAAAACACATGAAGGATCTGAATGCTGAAAATTACAAAATGCTAATAAAAGAAATAAAATTAAATAGAGACATAATATGTTCATGTATTAGAAGTTTCAACTTAGTGATGATGTCAATTCCCCCCAAACTGATCTATAGGTTTAATGCAATTCTTGCCAAAATCTCAGTAAGGTTTCTGTAGACATAGACAAACTTATTCTGAAATTTATATGGAAAGCCATTGTACCTAGAATAGTTAACACACTCTTGAAAAAGAGGGATAAAGTAAGAAGAATCACTCTTTGATATTAAAGGCTAAGATACAGATGCAGTACTTAAGACAGTGTAATACTGGTGGAGAACAGAGGAGAGAGCCCGGGAATATGGGGCTCACAGATATGCTCAGCTGATTTTTGACAAAGGCACAAAAGCAGTTCGATGTAGAAGGATAATCTTTTCAACAAATGGTGCTAGATCAATTGGACATCCATAGACAAAAACACATAAGAAACAAACTCAAACCTAAATCTCTCACCTTACAAAATTAATTTAAAATGGATAATGGAACTTCTATATCACATGTAAAATTATAAAATTGTTAGGAAAAAAGAAAATCTTTGGGATATATCTTGATTGTGGTATCACACATACAAACCTACATATATGATAATATTCCATATAATTAAATACATACACAGATGAGTACAAGTAAAACAGGAAATCTGAGTAAGAGCAGTGGATTGCATTGATGTTAATATTATGGTTGTAATATTGACTACAGTTTTGTGAGGTATTACCATTGAAGGAAACTGAGTAAAGTTACTCAGGATCTCTGTTCTTTCTTTCTTTTTTTTTTAATTTTTTTAATTTTTTATTTTTTTTAAAGATTTTATTTATTTATTTGACATATATATAGAGAGAGAGATTACAAGTAGGCAGAGAGGCAGGCCAAGAGAGAGGAAGCAGGCTCCCTGCTGAGCAGAGAGCCTGATGTGGGCCTCGATCCCAGGACCCTGAGATCATGACCTGAGCCAAAAGCAGAGGCTTTAACCCACTGAGCCACCCAGGCGCCCTCTTTCTTTTTTTTTTTTTAAGATTTTATTTATTTATTTGACACAGAGAGAGAAATCACAAGTAGGCAGAGAGGCAGGCAGAGGGAGGGGGGAAGCAGGTTCCCTGCTGAGCATAGAGCCCGATGTGGGGCTCGATCCCAAGACCCTGAGATCATGACCTGAGCTGAAGGCAAGAGGCTTAACCACTGAGCCACCCAGGCCCCCAGGATCTCTGTTATTTCTTATAATTGCATGTGAATCCTCAATTAGCTCAAAGTAAAAAAAAAAATTAATTTTAAGAAGCACTCACAAAAAATCAATAATAACTCAACTCTCATGGCTCCCAATTAAAGCCCAAACTCTTTCGATATTCCCAGCTCCCTACAAATAGACCCCAAATTCCCTTTCAAATCTTACCTTCCGTGAGCCTCTGTACACACTGGCTTAATAATTCAATATTCTTGGAAGTTCCCTGTGTCTCTCAGCTCATCCTCCAACCCAGTCCCCTCATCCACACGCCCTAGTTCTACACTTTTTCAAGGACCTCCAAATGGTGCTTCCAGCTGAAGGGAATCCCTCTGACTGAGTTCCCAGGCACCTTTTCACCTTGTATTAAAACTTTGTCAGTACTTGTTTTCTATTTTCCACAAAATAAGGAGTTTTCTCGGACAGAGCGGAGATCTATTTAGCTCTGATTCCCTGAGAGGTGCTAGTCAGAGCCAGCAGGCAGTGCTCAGAGGCAAGCAAGACGGTACAGGTTAAGGAACAGTCTGTCAACAGGGGTGCAAGAGCCAGCCTGACTGCTCTCCAGTCCTGCTTTCATGACCTCTTTTAATAGTTTAGCCTTTAACTCTAACCTCAGTATCCTCACTTGTTAATAGGGGAAGTAGATGTCAAGTGTTGACACGTTAACAAGTACCTTTCTCAGTACCTGTCACAGAGTAGATACTCAGACAATGTAGCTGGAGTTTGGAGACCTGGTCTCCAGTTCCTGTTTGCTCACATACTAGTTGAAGGGACTTAGACAATTTGTTTGCCTTTTACATCATCTCTTCACCTGTGAAATGGGACCAAAGTAGCTATGTTTGAAGTAAGATTAGTTGGCTCTCTTGTGTAAAAGTTAAGCGGGGTGTTGCCTCTAGAATGTGAATGAGCTAACGTTCACCTGAGTGTTTGCCGTGAGATAGGCATTACTCTAATAATTTTACACGTGTGAACTCATTTGTGAAGTGGAGACTATTTTCTCTCCATCTTACAGATGAGGAGACCAGGCATAGAGAGATGAACTAAGTGGTAGAGACTGGCAAATCTGGCTCACTTTGGGGCTTCTGCATTTTTCACCATGCTGCCTCTTTAGCAGAGAGAGGCGGTGATGTTTGGGACCCTCACAGTTGTAATTTTAGAAGCTTGTTTTCTTTCACTGTCTTTCTAGGCTCCTCCCCTTTTAAGCTCTGTAGAAAACTAATGGCAGTTGTGCTTCCCATTCTTCACAAGGACGTAGTATCTTCATGATTTTGATTTCCAGGATCAAGGTTGCTTCAGAATCCCTTCTCTCATCCCATGCAAGCATTTTCTGCCATTCCTACCACTTCTGTTCCCAGCCTGACTGCTTTCCCCTGCCACTCTGTGGCTCCAGATGGCCCCTTGTTCGTAGACCCATCATCTACCTCATAAAGAAAGGAGACCACCAAATAAAACTCCAGCAGCCCCTGGTCCACATGTATCCTGTGTGATGTTCTCTTTTCTCCACCCAGGGTTAGTGTCTTCATCTGGGCCCTGGAGCGATTCTCAACCTGTGGTCTTAGAATCAGTATATTAGAATCAGCCGGGGCTCTTGTTAAAAATACCCAACCCACATCTACAGAATCAGAATCTATAGGTGAGACTGGGGTGGAGGGCGGTTTACATTTTAATAGGCCCCCTCAGGTAATTCTGATACAGACAAACCTTAGAAGTGCTCCTTTAGAACCTTACTCATTCACTGTATTTCTTTATTAACCTTTCAATGTTCATTGTGTCAGTAATCATGATCCTTATTTCCATTTTCGATATCAATAATTTGTCTTCTCTTTTTTCTTAGTTAGCTAGGCAAGTGGTTTATTAATTTTATTAATCTTTTCAAAGACCCAATTTTTTGTTTCATTGATTTTTGTGTTTTCCAGTTAATTTTGTTGTTTTCTGCTCAAATTTTTTAAATTTCCTTTTTTCTGCTTGATTTAGTTATAAATTGCTCTTCTTTCTCTAGTTCTCTAAAGTGAAAACTTAAATGATTGTTTTTAGATTTTTCTTCTCCAATATGGACATTTCAAACTATAAATTTCTTCTGTGAGCACTACTTTCTCTACATCCAATAAAAAGTGTGTTGTTAAATCTCCAAATATTTGGGAGGGTTTTTTAAAAATTATTCTGTTATTGATTTCTAGTTTAATTCCACTGTGGTCTGAGAACATACTTTGTATGATTTCCAGTCTTTTACATTTGTTCAAGTCTGTTTTATGGCCCCAAATGTGATTGTGTTGGTATATGTTCCACATGAGTTTGAAAAAATATATATGTTTGCTGCTATTTTTGGATGAAATATTTCATAAATGTCAATTAGAGCTAGTTGATTAATTGTGCTATTTAGTTCAACTATATTCTTACTCATTTTCTGTCTGCTGGATCTATCCATTACTGAAGGGGTATTTAAGTTTCCAACTATAACAATGGATTTGTCTATTTCTACTTGCAGTTCATTTAGTTTTTGCCTCATGTCTTTTGATGTTCTGTTAATAGGTACATACCTGTTGAAGATAGCTGTATTTTCTTGGAGATTTGAGTTCTTTATCATTATGTATTTTCCCTCTTTATCCCTGATAATTTCACTATTCTAAAGTCTAATTTGTCTGAAATTAATATAGCTATCCCAGCTTTCTCTTGATTAGTGTACTATAGTATATCTTGTTCCATCCCCTTACTTTTAACCTGTTTCTTTATATTTAAAATTTAAAATTAAAATGTTTGTAAAAACATATAGTTGGGTCTTTTTCTTATCTACTCTGACACACTCTGTCTTTTAATTAATGTATTTAGATCATTCATATTTAACATCATTATTGATTTTTTTTTGGTTTTATATCTACCATGTTTTTGTTTTCTATTCATTGTATCTGTTCTGTATTTATTTTTCCCCTTTTACTGCCTTTTCTGGTTTTAGCTGGACATTTTGTATAATCCCATTTTCTCTCCTCTCTAAGCATATCAATTTACAATATATATTTATAATAAATTTAAATCCTCTTTCAGGTAACATTGTACCATTTCACATGCAAAGCAGGTACCTTATAACACAGTATCCCCAATTCATAACTCCTATCCCTTATACCATTAATGTCATTCATTTCACTTGCCCATGTGCTGTAATCACCTAATGAATTGTTACTATTTACTATTACTACTTTGAACAATTATCTAATGGATCAATTAATAAGGAAAATAAAAGATTTTATCTTATCTTAATTTATTCCCTCTTTAACACTCTTTCATTCTTTATTTAAATCTGAATTCTAGGAAAAGCTTTATAGAGAACATGCTGTCTAGAGATAACCTTGAAGGGAGAAGAGGACATTTGGGAAAAGACATTTCAGAGAGAAGAATGATGTCGAAAGGGCACAGAGCCAGGAAAGTATCTATGAATGAAACAGTAGTTGAACTGGAATTTATCCTAGAAATCATCCGTGGTTTAATTACCTCATACCTAGATGAGTAATTTGCCCAAGGTTGCACAGCTAGAAGGTTGCAGAACTAAGACTCAAACACAGGAAGAATAACTTCAGCACCTCTTCTAACCACAAAAGGTGGTTAAGACCTGTTCAAGATGCCCCAGACCATCAGACACAACCAGGACAAGGTCTGTCCCTGTCTTTCAGACCCTTCACCTTCATTCTCCCACTGGTACACATTCTGAAACATAATTAATGTTCAGAAATCCTACAGAGATTTTAGAGATGGCATTAATACAGTCTTCTGAGGTCAAGGAAGAAAAAGTCCCATAGGCATCAGAAATGATATATTCTCAGGAAGCAGAGAGGGTTTATAGAGTAGCACTAATTACAGCTTTGAATAAGCTGCCCAGTCTTCTTAATGAAATGAGCTGGAACCCTTCCTTGGAAACTTTCCTAGACAATCATGTCTGTGTAAGTGAATACTTGTACTCTAGACCCAAGGGAAGGCACCAACCAACTGAAGCCTCCTTACGGAGAGCGGTGGTTGGGAGGAGAGTATCAGACACTGCGGTGGAATCAGCAAAAGTGAGTCTTCTTTCCTTCCTCCCTTCCTCCCTTTCTTTCTCCCTTTCTCCCTTTCTCTCTTCCTTCCTTCCCTCTCTCCCTCCTCCCTCCCTCTTCCCTTCTTCCTCCCTCTGTCCCTCCTCCCCTCCCTCCCTCCCTTCCTTTCTTCATTTCTTTGTTTTCTTTCTTTCTTCTTAAGATCTTCACCTTGGAATTTTATGTAGCAATTATAAGTGTGTCGTACAGTCACATAACATTAAGAATGGATGTTTAAAACCTAGTGCTTGCTGAAAAAAGAAAATGGGATGAGATATATGGCACCTCACCATTTAGATAAATTAAAAATACATCCCTACAAAACAGTATTATACATTTTTGAAGGAACACACATACAAGATACATAGTAAACACATTAGAAAAGTTGCCTATGGAAGGCAAAGAAAGAGTGATTTATGCAGGATATATATGGTTTACATAGTAACAATTACTAAACACACATGATATATAAGGATATAACTTATATATCCTTATTACAAATTATAATATATAATTTATATATTCACACATAAAGCATATGTGTGTGTTACAACCCTGAACAATGATAAGATGCTTGAGGGTAACATCTGTAAATGATTCATTTTAGAAGCCTCACACTTCCTGGTATATAGTAGGCAAACAATAAATATTTCTGAATGAATGGTTTCATATTCAGCTTGCCTATGTTCTGAACATGACCTGCCAGATAGAGCAAAGACCTTTCTTCCCAACACATCCCTTACCCCCACTCCCAGTTCTTTATTTTCACCACGGCGGTCTATTAAAGTGGCAAAAAAGAGCTACCTAGAGAGGAATAATTATTAAAGAATGAAAATAATTACCCATTAAAAACAAGAAGCACATTTTATGTTCCTTTTAAGTAACAATTCTGCTTTCCAGTGTATTCCCTTTTGATTGTTTCCATATGCCCAGTGTTTCTACATAAAACACTCATTGGCTAAACAAGAGTATTTTTTTTGTGTGAGTCCATAAAGAGAAATCCATTTTCATTCCTTTGTGTCACTATAGCAAGGCTTTGGATGCTATTGTGGAACATAATGGCATATGCTTCTCATTTTGCTGCTTGAAAGCAAAGTCTTATTTCTGACAGTAAAATTGAATTCCGCAAGTCTTATTTTTTAAAGTTTTTTTAAAAAGTTTTCTAACAGTTCTAGATTTACGAAATTATTGTAAAAGTGGTAAAGAGATATAGCCCATATACTCCACAGCCAGTTTCCCCTATTATTAACATCTTACATTAGCATGGTATATTTGTCACAATTAATGAACCAACATCGATACATAATTATGAACACAAGTCCATACTTTATTCAGATTCCTGCTGAGAAGGCCTCAGTTTTTCTCTTAAGGCCTTCAACTGATTGGATAAGACTCATCCACATTATGGAGGGTAATCTGCTTTTCTCAAAGTCTACTGATTTCACAGTAATCACTTCTAAAAAATATATTCATAGAATCATCTAGACTTGTGTTTGAACAAACAACTGGGTAGCATGGCCTAGCCAAGTTGACACATAAAATTAACCAGCACAGGGCACCTGGGTGGGTCAGTGGGTTAAAGCCTCTGCCTTCAGCTCAGGTCATGATCTCAGGGTCCTGGGATCGAGGCCCGCATTGGGCTCCCTGCTCAGTGGGGAGCCTGCTTCCCCCTCTCTCTCTGCCTGCCTCTCTGCCTACTTGTGATCTGATCTCTCTGTGTCAAATAAATAAATAAAACCTTTAAAAAAAATTAACCAGCACAGAGAGTATAGAGAATTCCTACATGCCTTATAGACAGTTTCTCCTTTCATAAATATCTTATATTATCATGCTACATTTGTTACAAGAAATGAACCAATACTGGTACACATTATTTTTAACTAAAATCCATTCTTTATTCAGATTTCCTCACTTTCATTTCTAATGTCCTTTGTCTCAGGATCCCATGCAGGTTACTTACTGTATTATATTCCGTTGTCGTGTCTCTTTACTTTCCTCTTGGTTGTGACAGTTTCTTAGACTTTCCCTGTTTTCAGTGACCTTCACGGTTTTGAAGATTCCTGGTCAGAAACTCTGTAGAATGTCTCTCAGTCAGGGTGGGTCTGATGTTTTTCCCCTAATGAAACTGGAGTCATGTTTGGAGAGGAAGAGCACAGACAGCTTTCCACACCAACACAGTGAGGTAAAGTACTGTCGTCTCCATGTTGCAGATGGAAAACAACAGGTGCAGAGAGTGACCTCAATGGGGACAAGTAACTTGTCTAAAGTCACACATCTCAGAAGCGACAAAAGCAAGCCTGAAATGCATGCCTTCTGGCTCCAGAGTCCCTGCTTGCAGCCACAGTGCTATAGCAGCTCTGAAATTCATGAGCGCCTACTGGACCTTGTATTTCCAAATGGCTCCCCGAAGCCTTCTCACTCACACATCTTGTATTCCCATTGCCTGTGGGGCAGAGCTCCAGCTCAGGATGCCCTGATCTGGCATGGATAGAACTCCACGGTTAGGCCCAGCCTCCTATCCCCTAGCTTCTCTCCATACTGGATGCCACAGCCAACCTAAATCTGTCACCCCTGCCCTTCCCCACATCTGTGAGCAGCTCTGTGTGGCGTGGGGAGTATGTCTGGAGAGTCAGACAGAGCTGGGCTTGAATTTGGGCTCTGCAATTTATTGTTTCTAGAATAACCTTGAGCACATATATCATAAAACATTGAACTACTAGGATTTTCATGAGGATTCAAGGAAATAAGGTATAGGAGTGTTTAACATAGCGCGCACCTTATATAAGACAACTTCCATAGCAGAAAACATGATTGATATGGGAAATTCCAGCATTTTCACCTCATAAATAGCTATTCATACCCAAAACTGGTTGACATATCCTCTGCAGACCATGCATTCTGATTTAAGGTGTAGAAAACAGAGTCGATATGTAGCCAGTGGAGAGCACAGGGAAGAGCATGCACAGGGGCCTCAACTAGTCAGCAAAACCTTTCAGAGGAAGCTGCATTTAAATTCAGCCCTGAAGGCAGAATCGATTCATCCAGGTAAAATAAGTGGGCAAGTTCCAGACAAATGCTCAAGCACAAAAAGCACACAGTATTTTGAGGCGGTGATCTGTCTGGTTAATAGGCACCACCCAGGGGATCAGTGGGAGAGAGGTTAGAAAAGTTAGCTGAAGAAAAGATGATAAGGGTCTTGAAATGCAGGCAAGGGAATAGGAGATTTCTCCCCGCCTCCTTGCCTTTCTCTTATACAACAACAAAAACAGCAACAGCAAAGACAAAACCCCTCAGAGGAAAACAGCTCAGTTACTAAGCTTCGCTCTCAGATTAAAAATTAAAACCCAAATCTCAGTATCCCATACGTAGATGAGGGAGCCTGTGGCCACACAGAAGGGTTCTGCAAGTGTTTTCCTCTTCCAACAAAGCTCTCTAAGGGCTGCATTCACTTGGGATGAATCACGGCAACTTGCAGTTTGTGTGGTTGGAGACATTTCCACTCTGCTGGTGGCCAGTCAGTGCTCAAAGCATTCTGCTCCCATGTAGTCCAAGATTAAGACAAAAGTGTCACCAGGACCAGAGAAGATATAGGTTGAGTATAAACCAGAAGGAACCTCACAGAGCAGACAGGGGTGAGTGGGAGCAGACAGAGAGGGAGAGAGAGAATCTTAAGCAGGCAGCATGCCCAGCACAGAGCCCGGCGAGGGGTTCAATCCCATGACCCTGAGATCATGACCTGAGCCCAAATCCAGAGTTGGTTGCTTAACCCGCTAAACCACCCAAGAGCCCCAAGAAGCCTAAGGTGTTTGGTCTTTGTTGAATTACCCTCTTCAAAAGTTTCAGGCTATATTCGATGTGTAGCTTTTTTACCATGAGTTCAACTTAATTCTTTTTTTTTAAGGTTTTATTTATTTGACAGAGAGAGAGAGAGATCACAAGTAGGCAGAGAGGCAGGCAGAGGGAGAGGAGGAAGCAGGCTCCCCACTGAGCAGGGAGACTGATGCGGGGCTTGATCGCAAGACCCTGAGATCATGACCTGAACCGAAGGCAGAGGTTTTAACCCACTGAGCCACCCAGGTGCCCCAATTTAATTCTTTATTAGTAATTATTAATCTTAGATAATTTACCCCCTTTATTTCATCACTGTTGCTCATTAATTGTCACATCCACTGTGACATTATTATAACTGATAGTGAAACAAACAGTTCTGTGAGGTTGATCTGATAAAGGCAGTGCTGGTTATTGAATTAAATTTTTGAAATGTATCTCACATAAAAAAGAGTGTGCAAATCATAAGCATACATCTCAATATAATCCATCACCATAGTCAATAGGATATTTCCAGCACCCCAAAGAAGATGCAGTATATATATACAAATGAAATATTACTCAGCCATCAAAAAAATGAAATCCTGCCATTTGCAACAACATGGATGGAGCTAGACAGTATTATGCTAAATGAAAGAAGTCAGTCAGAGAAAGACAAATACCATAGGATATCATTCATATGTGAAATTTAAGGAACAAGACAGATAAACATAGGGGAAAGGGGAAAAACAAACCATAAGAAACTCTTAATGAGAGTTGAGGGAGGTAGATGCGGGATGGGCTAGATCGGTGATGGGCATTAAGGAGGGCACTTGTTATGATGAGCACTGGGTGTTGTATGTAAGTGATGAATCACTGAATTCTACTCCAGAAACCAATATCACACTGTATGTTAACTAACTAGAATTTAAATAAAAATTTAGGAAGATAAAAACCCACAGAGACAGAATCGTAAGTACAGGGAACAAACTGGTGGTTGTCAGAGGGGAGGGGATTGGGGGGATGGGCGGTATAGGTGAAGGGGATTAAGAGGCACAAACTTACAGTGGTAAAATAAATAAGTCACAGGGATGAAAAGTTCAGCATAAGGATTATAATCAGTAATACTGTAATCAAATTGTATGGTGCCAGTAAAAACTATATTCATCGTGGTGAGCATAGAGTAATGTACAGAATTGTTGAATCACTATGTTGTACTCCTGAAACTGACATTGTATGTCAACTATACTTCCTTAAAAAAAAAAAAAAAAAAGAGTTGGGCGCCTGGGTGGCTCATCGTTAAGCGTCTGCCTTCGGCTCAGGTCATGATCCCAGGGTCCTGGGATCGAGTCCTGCATCGGGCTCCCTGCTCAGCAGGGAGCCTGCTTCTCCTACTCCTACTCCCCCTGCTTGTGTTCCTTCTCTTGCTGTCTCTTTCTCTCTCTCTCTCTCTGTCAAATAAATAAAAATCTTTAAAAAATAAATAAATGAAAATTTTAAAAACGAGTATGTATTTCAACCTGGTCATGTGTGTTTAGGCATGACTACACAAGAGACATAATGAAGGTGGAAGATGTTTGCTCCTACTTACCATAGTAAATTTGGATGTAAGAGACGTAAGAATACTCAAATAATATTTACTGCTGACACTTTTTCTTTATATTGCACATTTTGAGATAAAAACTAAATGAGCATGTTTGTGTACATATACAAAAAGAATCATTATGAATATGACAGCTACGAATGCAGACTGATGCAGGTGGATTGCACTGTTGACCCAAATACCACAAACAGTGTCACTGACGATGGAATATTTCAAACTGATGGTCAATTCTTGGTCAACTTCTGAAACAAAGTACAATCATTCCTCGATTTATGTGGGAATTGCTTTCCTCGAAAATTCAGTATGTATTAGAACCATGTACAACATCCTTTTAAAAATATGTAAAATGGAGTTAGATGCTAGGTTCTGGTAACTATAGAAATTTTTTTTTACCTATATAAAGTTTCAGTGGAGCATTTAAAATTTGTGTGGGGCTGTTTCCCTCACTGTAGGACATCAGCAGTTTCATCCCTTGTCCAGTAAATTCCAATAGCACCATCTAAATGTGGTGACAACCAGTCTCCCCACACCCAACGAATTTTCCAACACTCCCCCAGGGAGCCCTGCCATCTTCGTTGAGAACCTGTACCTAGTTCCTATTAAGACAGAGCTGCCTCCTTCACTCCCACTCTTCCAAATCTTCTGTGAGCACAGAGCAGACCCTGGAGATACCGCAAGCCACGAAGGAGGATTCCACATTGCATCACCGAATCACTCGGTTTTTATTATTTTTTAAAATTTTCTTGTCATCTTCCAAAAAGGATGTTTTGGTAAATTATAATCAGATGTCTCCAGAGAGGGACTATCTGGCGGGGTAAAGAGTCAGACAGACCCAGTAGGCAGGGTGAAGCTGGAGGTGAACCTGATACCTCAAACACACATTCCCAGGGCTCACACTTTTGCTAAAGGTGAGAAAGAACCTGGTTGTCATGAGGGACATTTGATCAGCTACAGGATTCCAAGGTAAGAACATGGGAGTCTGGAGCTGGATTGCGTAGTTTCAATGTGGCTTCATTCTTGCTAGCTTTGGGACCTTGAGTAAACCACCATGTGCTTCAATCCCTTGCCTATAACCAGGATAATAATAACACCTATGATGCCTACCACCAAGGTCTATTAGGGGATGAAGAATGTTGATGTAATAAGGTGCTCAAAGCAGTACACAGTAGCCAGTTGTGTGTGTTATCTCAGCATTTGCCAAACAAACAAGCAAATCTTGTTGTTCAGAGGAAACACAGCCTTTCCTAGCAGTTTCTCTCACTGAATGATGTAGGATTGGACGAGCTAGCTTGGTGCTAAGGGGAAACTTGACCTTATTCATCCATTCCGACCTGCTTGTGCTATGGTGCAGGAAAACTATAGTTGGAAGATGGAAGTTTCGTGGCCAAGCTCGCGTGGGCAAGTTAGTGGAGGATCCAGGTCTCTAGCTTCTGGTTGCTGCTCCCTCGAATATACCATGGCTAGAGCTGGCCTGGGGTGTAGAGAATTGGCCTGTGATCTCTCTTACCCCTGAGATCTGTGATCTCAGATTGCCCACAGCTTCCAAATCCAGCCTTCTCCCAACTACCCTCTTCCTCCTCAAACTCCTCTCTCTTCCTAAGTACAGAGAGCGAAGAACAAAATATATCAAGTGTGAGTGATCCATAAACTCTTAAGGAATAGGCAAATTCAAAGTGGGACTTCGTTTAAATAAATCTCTAATTTTGGGTGGGAGCAGGGATGGGTAAGGAGTGGGCAAATGTTTTGGCAAGAATTTAGAAGTAAATTATCTGGACTGGCAAAGATCCTCCACTTTCTAACTGAAACCCCACACACAAAGTTCCTTAAGAGTCTCCATGCCTCATTTGTCTCCTCTGTAACATGGGATCCCTGTAAAGATTAAATGAGAGAACACAAAGTACATAGGACCATGCCTGGCATTTATCAGGGGCTGATAAATGTTAATCCCTATTGTTGTGATTATTTGGGCCATCAGCAACCTATACCACAAGAGAGATCTTTCCTTTATTCTCTGAGAAATTGAGGCCATATGTTATTCCACCCCAGAAAGGTTTTGTTTCTGTGTCTACCTCCTCCACAAATCCAGTTACCTAACGGAAGGCAAGGGGGATCTCTGGAAAGAAAAAAGCAGAGTGCTAAGTCACTCCAGGCCCCTGAGAAGCAATGCAAACCAGAGCATGGATGTGGGATTGAATTCAATTCAACCACTTGCTGTAGCATGTTCTTGAACAAGTTGTTTTCCCTCTCTGACCCTTAGACAAATATTCATTCATTGTCCAGAACATAATACATGACAGGGCTTGCTATTATTAATGTGCTAAATATGTACTAAATGAAGAACTTTAAAATGTTGTACAAAAAAATCTAGAAAGGCAGTGAAGCAATCTTCTGATGGTGACAGTTCAGAATGATTGGCAGCAAAGTGCTTTGCAAAGTACGTGCTTATAAACACGCTCTTTTACTAGGAAAATTATAGAACTCTATTGAGTCATAATAAGAAATGTTAGTTACTTACTAAAATTTTTTATACCCTTAAAAATTCAGTAACTCAATAGTTCTATTCCATTCAAACTTGTCATTGGAAAGACATGAAATGTCTTATTGCAGATTCTAATTCAGACGGACTTGAACCTGTATGTCCGGGGTGGGGGCAGTAAATACCTTCTTCATGGCTTCTAGGAGCTGCAGTCTCTCAACATGCAGAGGTGTGGATGGTCAGACATCTGTTCTCTGGGGAGAAAGAAGAGGCAAGGAGAAGCCACCATGAGGCAGATGTGTGACTTCAGTATTCCACTCTACAGCCCCCTCCCTGTGTTAGGAAACCATGTTCTCCCCTCCTGCGTTCTTGCCAGTCTAAAAACAGGAATGTCTGCCCTCTTGACGGCATTAGGAAAAAGCTTGTGTCCATTCCTCTACCTCTCCTTCATTTCTTCCAATGGGAGGCAATGACCTCTCTTCCCAGTGACCTTGCATGAATCCTGAATGGTGGTCTCTCTTTCCGGGCTGGCTGCGCACAGGCTGGAGCCCTTCGTCACTGTGGCTGCTTTCCCACGGGAGAAACAGCTGGATCCCAGCCCAGGCTCTAGAGAGCCAGCTCTCTTCCACCGGAATTCATGGGTTGAGGCAGGCTGCCCCACCCCATGCATCTGAGCCATCGCCCAAGTCTGCCCCCGCGGGGATCCAGACTCAGTCAGGGTAGTGCCATTTGAAGGTCATTTGGTGGCAGGTGCAGTTTGAGGTTTCCAACATGACCACCAATAAAGCTGCTGCACTCATCTTTGTTTGACTGTAAATAGGACATATTTTAATTGGTCCAGAATGAGAAAAGTCCTACTACTTAAAAGAGCTGTAGGAGCCAGAAAAATGATACAGCTCAAGTCGTTTACCATGTAGGTAGAAAGCTAAGACCCCAGTGCCCTCTGGCTGGCCCAGCCTCCCAGACCCAACCAAGGTGCTGGCCACGTAATGAAGAGCATTGCCCGACACTGTTCCGTTGTCCCACTGCTTTCAGCATGGCCCGCACCCTGTGGAGCTAGGTGAGCGGGCCCTCCATCAGACCTCACTGTGTCCTGGCTTTGTCCAGTAGACCCCTGGCCTCAAACTGTTCTCTGCCTGTTGCTTTCACTCTCTAGGAAATACCTGAGTGTTCTTCACCCTGGCACTGCTCAAACCCTTTTTCTCTGCTGGGGGCATTCCCCCCACCTCACCCCACCCCCGCCCCAGTGTCTTGGGATAAGATCCTGAAAACTAGGGGGCTCCTGGGTGGCTCAGTCGTTAAGCGTCTGCCTTAGGCTCAGGTCATGATCCCAGGGTTCTGGGATTGAGCTTTACATCGGGCTCCCTGCTCAGCAGGAAGCTTGCGTCTCCCTCTCCCACTCCCCCTACTTTGTATTCCCTCTCTCCCTGTGTCTCTCTCTGTCAAATAAATGAATAAAATATTTTTAAAAAGTCCTGAAAACTAAATAATAGGGCATCTGCCCCATGCCCAGAGCTCTTTTGGCCCACACCTGGGTGGCTACTCACTGTGAGTTATATACTTGGGCTTCTCTTCATATTGGACTCCACTAAATAGAACAATAATTTTAGTTCATCATGTGATTCAGAGATGGTTGCTAGGGAAACCAATGGGAATAGGTTTAATTTGTAAATCCTGTAATTGCCCTAAGTTAGCACTAATTTGTGCTTTTGTTTCAAAAGGATTTGGGCTGAGCTGACTTGGAAGCAGGTGAGGAGGAGGGAATGATCACGAGTTGGCTTCCACTGCAATATGGCCACAGTCCTTACAATGGGTTTCCCACTGCTTTGCCAAAAAGCCAAAGGGATTAAAGAGGGAACTACAGGGAATGCCACGGTGTCCTTCTAGTGGATGGGGGAAGCTAGAAAGACAAAACAGTGCAGTCCCTCCTACTCTTCACATGAATCAGATGGTGGGATGGGGGGTGGGGAGGGAGGGCAGCGCCCTCATGAAAGGGAGAGATTAAAGGATTTTTCACTTTAAAATGGATTTGGAATGAAATCTTGCCATTTACTAAGATTGCCATTATGCTAAGTGAGATAAGTCAGAGAAAGACAAACATCATATGACTTCACTCATATGTAGACTTTAAGAAACAAGACAGATGAACATAGGGAGAAAATAAAAAGAGAAAGAGAGAGACAAACCAAGAAAGAGACTCTTGACTATAGAGATTAAACAGGGTTGCTGGAGGGGTAGGAGCTGGGGGTGGGGGGATGAGTATTAAGGAGGGGACTTGTGATGAGCACTGGGTATTGTATGTAAGCGATGAATCACTAAATTCTACACCTGAAACTAGTATTACACTGTATGTTAACTAACTGGAATTTAAATAAAAATGTGAAATTAAAAAAAATAAAACATAAGTAAATAAGTAAAATTGATTTGGAATCCTAAAATCATAATTCATAAGAGGCTGCTAACTCCACATTAGAAGTATCAAGCTGGGGCACCTGGGTGTCTCAGTCGTAAGGCGTCTGCCTTCAGCTCGGGTCATGATCCCAGGGTCCTGGGAGAGAGCCCAACATCAGGCTCCCTGCTCAGTAGGGAGCCTGCTTCTCCCTCTCCCACTCCCCCTGCTTATGTTCCCTCTTCGCTGTCTCTCTCTGTCAAATAAATAAGTAAAAAGTCTTATGTTTGGAAGAGAGACTGGCATCATATTTGCCAGAACTTTTCTTGATTCACATCCATAATCGGAGGGTTGCCCACACTCTGCTCTGGACATTTTTCAGTGATGAAGGACTCTTTCCCAAGGCTGTCAATTCTGTTTTAAAATAGCTGAGACAGTCACGGAATCTGCCTTAACTTGAGTTAAAATGGGTTCCCTCCTTGATGCAGTTGATTGGCTGAGTTCTGAGGCTTGTTTATAAGCCTGAGACATAGTCACCCTCTGTCCTGTGTGCCCATCACTGAGCAAGCCATGCTGGCTCTGGGGCCCAGGACCACCCAGCCAGTTGGAGACTCCCACCTTCAGGCAGAGGGGAGAAACAGTAGGGGGAAAATTCAATGTTTCTTGATGCACTGTTTGATTAAGAACAAAGAGAACCACTTCCATTTCTTAGGATCTTGTGATCTTCACCACATTGTGTGTGATAAAAACCAAAATCAAAGAGCACTTATCCCTGTTGCCCAGGATAAATGTCAAATAAAACTCTTCTTTCCATGGTATCCGGATCTGTGCAGAAGGACTCGGTGTTCCAGATGTGGCCAGGTGTGTTAAGTCCGGGGAGTCATTGTGCCCTCTTTTGGAAACACCATGGTTCCATTAATTCGGCTGAACTCACATTAGCTCGTGACAGGGGCATCCCACTGGTGACTCATGGTGGGCCCTGAGTAACCAGTGCAAACCCCTGAGTTGCTCTCTCCTTTGCTGGTGCAACATCACACGGCTCCCCACCTCAGCTCTATTGGTCTGTGGGAGTCCAGGACCCCTTCTGGCCCCTTGGCTTCTTCTGTTGTCAAGTTCAACTCAGCTTCAGCATTTTAAAATTCAGGATTGCAGGGACTGTTCACTTCACCATGATGAACACCAGAATCAAAGTGCAATCCTGTCTCTGGTTCTTTAGTACCTCTCCTGTTTATTTATTTATTTTTAAGATTTTATCTTATTGTGAAGATTTTATTTATTTATTTGACAGAGGGAGAGACAGCAAGAGAGGGAACACAAGCAGGGGAAGAGTGAGAGGGAGAAGCAGGCTTCCTGCCTAGCAGGGAGCCTGATGTGGGACTGGATCCCAGGACCCTGGGATCATGACCTGAGCTGAAGGTAGACGTTTAATGGCTGAGCCACCCAGGCGTCCCTTTAAGATTTTATTATTAATTTGACACAGAGAGAGTGAGCAAGAGAGAGAGAGACAGAGAGCAAGCACAAGCAGGGGGAATAGCAGGCAGGGGAGAAGCAGGTTCCCCGCTGAGCAAGGAGCCTGATGCGGGGCTCCATCCCAGGACCCAGGGATCATGACCTGAGCCAAAGGCAGATGCTTATTAACCCACTGAGCCACCCAGGCTCCTGGTTTTTAAGGCCCCATGAGGTCACTGCTGGTGGATAATCAATCTCATCTGCATGGTCCAGTTTTTTCAACTCGAATTTATCTCAACCATCATGTTTAACGATGCTAAATGTCTAACCTGCCCTTTATCAAGGGCTCTTCTCTCTTTCCAATTCCTTGATAGAAAAGTTGGAGGAAAGGCAGAAGCTGAGGAGTTTTCTGCTCTTTCTCAGATCTACTGAAACATCATAGCTGATTTACCTGATAATATATTGCCCTTGTGAGAGGTAATAGTTTAGGATTTTGGAAAAAGACTTCCCACCTGAGCGCCTGTCCTTTGCAGAGTGTCCTTACATTATCTTGTACTTCTGTACTTAATTGGATTTTTTTAAAGATTTTATTTATTTGACAGAGAGAGAGAGAGAGAGAGAGAGAGAGAGAGAGAGAGAGAGAGGGAGAGAGAGCACAAGCAGGGGGAGCGGCAGGCAGAAGGAGAGGGAGAAGCAATCTCTCCACAGGGCAGAGAGCCCAATGCGGGACTCAATCCCAGGACCCTGAGATCATGACCTGAGCTAAAGGCAGACTGACTGAGCCACCCAGATGCCCCTGTACTGAATTGTTTTAACAAAGATTTCCAAATTCTATTAGAATGGACACATTTGCTAAATTCTCATTCAGTTCAATTACTGTTGAAAGTCTAGTTTATCTGCTGCAGAGCCATAACCCAGGTTTGCCTCATTGTACAGAAAGAATTCAAGAACTAAATTGTCCTAAGTGGCGACCTTGCAGATTCCAACAAGGAAGTCCAAATCCCAGAGGAAAAGGGATCCTAGTTTTCTTCTAAATTCTGCTCAAGATTTACTAGGAAACTAGCTGCCATGCAAAACTAGAAATCCAGAAAAGGCATGCTTCTTGGAGTGTAGGTGAGTGAGTAACCTCAGCCTTAGAGCAAGAAGTCAGAGTATGTCTGACCTAAGAAAATAGGAGTGGGAAGACAGGACTGAGTTCTGATTCTGCATCTATGGAAAAAGATCAGGACTCCACACTGAAAGTCAGAGGAGCATACAAAGACATTTCAGTAGAAAAAGGAAAAAATATCTTCGGCCTCTAATGGGAAGGCGCATGGGTTTGGTGTTAAGTTACTAGCGGTGAGAAAAGAGAAAAGATGGTCATATGCCATAATTTTTCTATTATTTTCTTTCAGAACAATGACCTTAAACTTAACATTGGTCCCTGCAGTCAACGTTTTGTTAAAGGAAACCAAGTGCATGGCTCTGAAATTCTAGAATTCCTTGGTGGAGTTTTGTGTCTGAGAAGAATCTCAGCTAAAAACAACTAATAGTCACTCTCCTAGCAATGCTCTGTGTTTAAAACATAGATACATCAATAATATATAGGTTCTTGACTGGTTTATTAAAAGGCATTTAGAACCATTCATAAAAAGCAAATGCTAGTGTAAGGCAACATGCCCCAAGGGCCAGGAGGAAATTCAGGGGAGAGTGCTCTGGCAAGATGTTGAGGCTGCACAGGCAGGCTGACTACACCCCTGAAAGTGTGTTGGAGGATGGCATCCTCAGGGTTCCCACGGCTCCGTGTGACCTCTGCATCTTGACTGCACCAAGAGGCAGTGTGAAGGATAAAGACAGCATCTCTGGGCAGGAGGTAATGCTCCAGACCCAGTGGCCTCCAGCTCTAGGACCCCCACCCCCAGACCTGGGAGAGTAGGCTGTGACTTGATTTCACCCAGGAGGCAAATTATTCCAAACTCTACTCCAGAAACTGGGTGAATCTAGGAAGTCACCAGCAGCTATTCAACAATGCCAGACTTCAGGGCGGAGATTTCAGTGTTTCTCAGGTGTTAAATGCCTGAGGCCTCTACACACATGCAAACACATGCACGCGCCCGCACACACACACACACACACACACACACACACACACACACACACACAAACACACATTACAACAAAGCAAACAAGCCCCACACATGTCCTGGTACACCCTGGGAGGGGGAACATTAATTCTCATGGTAAACCTATAAGGCAGTACTAGTCTATGACCCACATTTTACACAGGTGGAAATGAGACAGGTGCATAATCTACCCAACCACAGGCACAATGCTGAACATGGCAAAACAGGGCCAGACGTGAAGCCCAGGCTCCGAGGTGAACCTGATGCAGAGGAAGGCACATCCTGCAGTTTTGCAGAAAGCCAGCCCTACGACCACCGCTGCCCTACACACCTGGCTCTCTGGGAGATGAACAGAATTTTTGGTGGAAACAACACTAAGGCCAGAATGGTCCTGATGAGCCTCACAGCCTAAGTTCAAAGGGTTTTTTTTAATCAATCTTGAAAATGGGTATAATAATCCTTATGTGTACATAACCTGTCTATTTTCAAGCTGTTTGCCTTCCATCCTCTCCCCTGGTCCCACTGATAGTTTTGTGCCATGGGTGAGGTAGGTATCTTACAGGGGAAGAGTGGCTTCTCAAACCTCACACTATATATTGGGATGGAGAAAACTGGTGGCTGTTCCCAAATGATTTGAAAGGGGCATGTTCCCAGCTTACTGGAAAAGGAGCTGGTCTTTTTTTTCTTAATTCATTTATCTGACAGTTATAGAGATAGAGTGAGAGAGGGAACACAAGCAGAGGGAGTGGGAGAGGGAGAAGCAGGCTCCCCACTGAGCAGGGAGCCTGATGTGGGGCTCGATCCCAGGGCCCTGGGATCATGACCTAAGCTGAAGGCACTTAATGACTAAGCCACCCAGGCACCCCGGAGCTGGTCTTTAAAGTAAAAAAGACCTGGCTTTGAATCCTGGCTTTTGCACTTAATAGCTATGAAGCTTTGAATAACTTACTTCACTTCTCAGATTCTCAGATTCTTCATCTTCTAAAAAGGGGTCATTATTGGGGATAATAACACTTATGTCCCAGGATTGTCTTGAAGACCAGATAAGGTCATAGAGAATATTAGAAATATCCACCAGCTTCCTTCCTCCTTCCTCAAGGAGTGTACCCACCTCTACCACTAAGCCCCACATGTGCTCTACTGTACACAGGATCCCCCTCCCACCTCCTTCTCCACTGGGGCTGACTGGACCAAGGTGGGCAGTTAAGTTAAAGAGTAGTTAGCTGAACTCAAAGGAATCCATCAATTAGCTGATCTTGGTCACTTAGAATCTCCTTTTTCGAGATTTTTTTTTCACAGAGAACTGAATTTATTTTACTTCATGTTAATTAACCACATGGGGGACACCTGGGTGGCTCAGTCGGTTAAGTGGTTGACTCTTGATTTCAGCTCAGGTCATGATCTCAGGGTCATGAGATCGAGCCCCACATCTGGCTCTGTACTGGGTGTGGAGCCTGCTTAAGATTCTCTCTCTTTTTCCCTCTGCCCTTTCTCACCCCACTCTTCTCTCTCCCCTTCTCTAAATAATAATAATAATAATAATAATAATAATAATAATAATAATAATAATAAATAGTCACACAGAAATAGAGGCTACCATATTGAACAGCTCAGGTCTATAGGCTTCTTCTCTGGAGAAGGTAAAACAGAAGTCGAAGAACTGAAAAACTGGGGAGAGATTTTCGTATCACTGGAAAAAATTAGTACACCCAAGGGGCTGTGAAATCAGAGAAAAGCCAAAGGAATAGAAAGGAAGGAAGTGGGAATGTTCAAAGGTATTCAAACACCATTTGGGAGGTAGAGATGATTGTGAAGATCAGATAATTTCTGTCTTGAGCATATACCCCAAAATCCCCATGTTAGTAGAACCCAGTAGTATTAAAAAGCATTCTGGCACTATGGAAAACTGTTTTTTGGAGTTCTTGCTGCTAAAAGACCAATACAACCTGATAAAACATACTTTTCATTTGATTTCTGGGCTTGCAGGAAGAGATAGAGGACTCTTCCACTCACAGCCTAACCTAGCAGTAAGTGATAAGTGTAGGTGAAAGCAGTTCACCCGCAGTTCACAGCAGTTGGCCCTGCTGGCAAATTTTGATGTTAAAACCACAGTCAAAAGCTAAGTAACCAGGCAGACAGATTAAACCTGGGATGCTAGCAGGGGGTGAAAGTTTTTAATAGATGGGGAACAGCCCCTGGCTCTGAGCAAGGGCAAATGCAAATCCTCTCTAGAGGAACTTGCCCTCACTTTGGCTTTCTAGGATTTTCACTGATTAAGGTCAACAATATAAATATCAGCTCTCAGGAAAATGTAACCAAACACACAAGAAACCAAACCACTATAAGGGAGAGGAAGAAGAAAGAACACCCAATTTAGAGCTTGAAGGATTTTAAGTAGTGGAATAATCATATATAAATGCAAAATAATGATGTATTATATCCTTAAATAGAATGTAAACTCACAGAAATAAGCATGCAATGCTATCAAAAATGAAATGGGAGATTTCAAAGAGAATTAGGTATAACTTTTATAAAGTAAAAGTATTATTATTCAAATAAAACCCAGTAGATGAGTTAAACAGAAGAGAGAATTAGTGAAATGAAAAATAGAGTTGAAGAAATTAAACAGCATACATCTGAGGGAGAAATAGAAGATGATAAGAAAGATTAATAAATAACGATCATAAGTTCCAGATAAAAATAGTAGATTGCACATACACTTCTAACTTTATTCCTTTCTCCAAATCCATTAAAACTCCAGTAAAGGGATTTTTTAAAATGATGTAAACCCAAAAGGATAAGCAGAAAATGAGAAAAGATAATAGCAACAAACTTGTAGAAAATAGAAGGCAGATGAACAAATGATAATAGATATTAGAACTAAGAAAGCCAAATCTGAAAGTGATGGTGAGACCCGATTTTCTAATAAAACAAACAAAAGTAAAGTAGAAGGAAGTACATGATAGAGAAAGTAGTATGATAGGAAGTAAAGATAGAGAAAAACTACTGAACCAAAAGTTCTTTGAGAAGACTATAAAAATAGATTAATTTCTGCTAAGATTAAGAAGAAAAGAGAGAAGTTATGAATATACATGAACAGAGGAGCATATCCACAGATAGGCAGAAGTTTTTAAAAGGTGGTAGTAGAATAAAGTATTTACACCTATACTTTCAAAGAAATGAAAAAAAAATGCTTGGAAAATATTACTTATAAAAGTAACTGACAAAGAAATAGAAAATCTAAATAGCCTTATAATTATGAAACAAATTGAAACAGTAGCCGAAAATCTTCTGCAAAGAAAAGGTTCAGATAGTTTTACTGGCATATGATTATATCATTGTAAAAAATATTTTATTTATTTGAGAGAGAGAGAGAGCATGAACAGGGGGAGAGGCAGAGAGAGAGGGAGAGGCAGACTCCCCGCTGAGCAGGGAGCCCATGCAGGGCTGGATTCCAGGACCCTGGGATCATGACCTGAGTTGAAGGCAGATGCTTAACCGACTGAGCCACCCGGGTGCCCTTGATTACATCATTTTATTTATTTATTTATTTACTTGTATTTTTATTTATTTATTTGACAGGGAGAGACACAGCGAGAGAGGGAACACCAGCAAGGTAAGTGGGAGACAGAGAGAGAAAGAAGCAGGCTTTCCCCCGCAGAGCAGGGAGCCCGATGCAGGGCTGGATCCCAGGAATCCAGGATCATGACCTGAGCTGAAGGCAGACACTTAATGGCTGAGCCACCCAGGCACCCCATCCCCTGATTATATCATTAAATGGAAGAGAAAATGTCCAAGAAGAGCCATGACATTTTGAAGGCAAATAGGACAAAAGAACTTGCTTTTCTGGACTGCATGACTTACTGAACAGCTAATTAAAACAGTATAGTGAGGATAGTCAAATTGATCAACAGAGTAGACTAGAGAAATTGAATTTCATTGCTAAATGAAGAAAGTGATAGTACACCACAGGTGGACCATTCAGTACATGGGGCTGAGGTCACTGGTTATCCAATAGGGAAGAAATGAAAGTCAATCCTTATCTTCATATCCAAAAATTAATTTCTGATGGATTAAAATCTTCAATATAGAAAATGAAGTTTTAAAACTTTTAGAAGAAAATTTGAATATCTTTATAACCTTAGGATTTATTTAAAGATAAACTACCACCCTCCACACACTGATAAATGAACTACACTGATATCACCAAGACACCATAAAAAAAAGTGAAAAATATCTAATATCTTGGTGAAAGATATTCATAACAGATATAACTGACAAGGAATTAATGTCCGCATTGTATTTGTTAAAATTCTACAAATCAATTAGGACAAATAATAAAATAGGGAAACAGAATACAAGTAGGCATTTTACAGAAGAAACAACACAAATAAAAAATACACTTATGAAAATATGCTTAATCTCAGTAATTATACACTAGATTGTCTAGTAACTACACATTCGATTGGGAAAAATTAATACAATGACAAGTGTTTATGAGGATGTGGGTTAAGGGAGCTTTCATACACAGCCAGCAGCAGTGACCACTGCTTTTGCAATCACTTTGCAAAACGATCACCATTTACTGAAGTTGAAAACTTGCATCTTCTATGACCCATTAACTTCATTCCTAAAGGTGCAGCTAGAGGAACTCTTGCACACACGTGCTGGGAGACATGTATAAGAATGTGAAATCACGACCAACTACACGACCAACTGCAAACGTAGCTCTCGCAGTTTTGAATTTTAGAAAGAAGTAGCTCATATAGCACCATTATCTTTCCCTCATGTTTGTTTCCCAAAACGAGCAATATGAAACAATATATTATTTAAACATTCATCATTATGTGATAAAATATAAAAACAAGGCAGAGGAACAGTAAACAACCCAATTCAGAAAAGTGATGACTTGGAACACGCCAAGAAATAGTGTGTCGCGGGGCCCCAGGACATAAGCAGATATGAAACTACTGGTAATACTCTAATTCTTAAGTTGCTGGTGGGCTTTTATCGTTTCATTTAATTGCTTACATAAACATTACATACCCATTTTGTATTATTAAGTATTACATAATAAAAATTTTAAGATACTAGAGGAATATTCAAAGTTATAGTAGCAACACATATATTGGCTACAATTTATTATTAGGTATTAATGCAAGGGGCCCAGGAATCGGCAAAGAGCTCTTTCTGAGCTCTGTTTCTAGAGAGCACAGTGCATGAGTTTGAAGCCCATGGCTGGCTAGGACCCATGTCCCCTCCCAGGGTCACAACGGGCTCCAGACATAGGCACAGGGATGAGGGATGCAGTCAAAAGCTGAGGGGCGGGGCACTGGTGCTGCCTACCCACCGGTCCTCTACCTAGCCCCCTCTAAGAGTGAGAAAGGAGTTTCCCCTTCTCACTGTAAGCACAGCCCCTGGCAAGGAGCTGGGAAGGTTCAGCTAGTACTAGTCAGTGGGGTGAACAAAGCGGTGAATTACTACCTAGGCTGCGAAGGTTGTGTGGGGAATCCGGGTCTAGCCCAGGGGAAAGTGAGGCCACAGCAGGACCCTAGGGGACCTTGGAAGTCAGGGCCAGCCAGCAACCCCACATATCTGTACTCACATGAACCCAGTTCTCCAGACAGAGGGCTACAGACTAAAGCCAGGGGCTTGACTGTTCTGTTTATGTCTTCTCTGTTGAGCTGTTACGAGCATTTGAGAACCATGGGTGAACGTGGATCAGTCGGTTCCACTATGTTCTGGGGTCTGAATTCAGAACCCTAGACCGGGAATGAGTAAGGCTGGGGGAAGGAAGGACCCCCATGGGGAGCTTGGGGAGCAGCCCGCGCCCTGACCCTGCTTGGCGGCCCCCTGGCCTCCCCAGCTCCGAGAGCCTGGGCACGTTACTGTGCTCCAGTTCTCTCCTCTGTCAAGAGACGGGATTGGTCGTTCTCGTTTGGGGGTGCCTGGACCCTCGGGAGAGGCCTTATGAAGCGAGGAGGGGAAATTTTGGGTTGTCACCGTGACCGGGGGACCAGAATGCCAGTGGCGCCCTGAATGAGAAGCACTGGTTCTTACTGCCCTTCAGGCCATCCGCATTTCTCGGTGTCATCTGAATATGTGATATTCATGCTGCCGGCCGCCCGGGGAACTGGGGGACACCGGGTCAACGGGCACGTCCCTGCCCAGCCCCTTGGGAAAATTGGTTGCTGGTCCTAACTTGAGGACCTTGAGCGCCACAGATTCTCTGTTCTCTCTTATTTCCTGCTTGGAAGCTAAATCATTCTTGAAGTAAGAAGATTTGGTTGAATTCGGTTGGAGAGGACAATCACAGACACCACAGACCACGCTCCCTCGTTCTGGCAGCCAGCAGGAGAAGAAAACTAGTTTGCTCCAGTTCTCCCTGCATTCTCAGAACAACTGTGCATTCCGGGCTTTGTTGCCCTGTGCAAAGCTCAGCAGCGCCCTCCTTGGGACACACCGGGAATGCACAGGAGTGGCTGCTCTAGAAAAATGGCTTGTCTGGAGGAGAAAACCCCCCGGGGGAGCCAATCGGCCCCTGGGGGAGCCTTAGTTAACACAGAAAAGGGAGAGACTTTGGTTTCAGTGCTCACCTGTTAGTTGGCCAGGTGCTCTCGTGCAATACGCGAGCGGTACAGCTCTATTTAGTGGCCAGGCCCTATCATTTCCTGTCAGTCTGGTGACCCAGCTTTGGCTTCACTCAGAAGCCTCTCTGTCACTGCCTTGTGGTTGCCTGAACCTAATAGCACATACCTCCCAGGTTCTAGTTCTAAAGAAATGGAACCAGGTGCCCAGCCCCCATGACCTGACATTGCAGATTCCAATTTGCTTTTCCACTCACCACACCCGACTTTCTTCTAAGCAGTCTACTTTAGTCCTGGCATCCCAAATAATGCTTAAGAAATGTCACCTTCACAGTCTCTCACACCCATTCTCTGTGCTTCCCTGTTATCCAACTATTTGAAAGCTCGGCTCAGTTTTGCTTCTCTGGGAAGCTTCCTGGGATGGCCCCAGCATAGAAATCATGGAAAATATTCACTGTGTCTCCTTTTGGGCTCGGGCTATACAGCGCAGGCTTTGGTAGCCCTGCTCCCCAAGATGATAAGTTCCTGGAAGGTAAGAACTGAATTGGAGTAAGAACTGAATGTTATATCCTGCGACTTTGCTAAAATCCTGTATCAGTTCTAGCAATTTTTTTGGTGGTTTCTTTAGGGTTTTCTACATAGAGCATCACGTCATCTTCAAAGAGTGAAAGTTTGACTTCTAGAATCTTTGCCAATTTGGATGCCTTTTATTTCTTTTTGTTGTCTGATTGCTGAGGTTAGGATTTCCAGGACCATGATGAACAACAGTGATGAAAGCAGATATCCCTGTTGTATTCCTGACCTGACCTTAGGAGAAAAAAACTACCCTACACTCCAGCAATTGTACTACTAGGTGTTTATCCAAAGGACACAAAAATAGTGACAAAAAAAGGGGGGGGAAATGCACCCCAATGTTTCTGGCAGCAACGTCTGCAATTGCCAAAATATGGAAAGAGCCCAGATGTCCATCGACAGATGAATGGATAAAGAAGATGTGGGGCGTGTGTGTGTATAAAATGAAATATTACTCAGTCATCAAAAAGAATGAAATCTTGCCATTTGCAATGATGTGGATAGAACTAGAGAGTACTATGCTAAGTAAAATAAGTCAGTCAGAAAAATACAAATACCAAATCATTTCACTCATATGTAGAATTTAAGAAACAAAACAGATGAACAGGGGAAGGGAAGGAAAAATAAAATAAGCTAAAAACAGAGAGGCAAACCATAAGAGATCTTAACCATAGGGAACAAACTGAGGGTTGCTGGAGGGGAGGTGGGTGGGGGGATGGGGTCAGTGGGTGAGGGGCATTGAGGAGGACAATTGATGGAATGAGCACTGGGTGTTATATGCAACTGATGAATCACTAAATTCTACCTCTGAAACTAATAATACACTAGATGTTAAGTAACTTGAGTTAAAAAAAAAAACGAGTTGGGGGAGACTTGGCCCCCATGCTAACCTACTCAAGAAGCTCAATGAGCAGTTACCATGGTAACAAATAGCTTATCTTCCCATTCTCTCTGATCAAAACAGATAAACTGTTGAAGAGCAAGAAAATCGGCTCCCTACCTAAACTGGCAATGAGGGCATCAGGATGAGGATGAGGCCAAATCTGTGAACCTGGTTTAGTAAGTGGTCTGTGAACTTGGCCTGGGATGCTTTGGCGCCATCTTAAACAAAGTGCTTCCTCCTGGAGCTTCCAGTGCGCCTCTAGCGTGCACCCCTCAATGCCGGCTCAGGAGGCACCTTCCCCAGGAGACTTGGAGGCCATCAGGGCTGAAGCTCTTCTCACAAGAAAAACCATGTCTTAATGGTGGAGGCCTCACATGTAAGTTGGCCGAGTCAGATTTACAAGGTTAAGAAAGAGGTGCTTTGGGTGGTTTTCAAGATCTGTGGTGAATTTGCAGTGGTCTTGGAACTTAAGGACTCAAATCTACAGCTCAGCAGAGCAAATTTTCAGAAAATGCCGGGAAAAGGGCATCTTTGCTGACTATCCCTTGCCATGCAGTCATTGGACAGATGTTTACTGACTGCCTCTGTGATCTAGGCTCAGTTCTAGGTTCTAGACTTGCCGATGGGACTGAAACAGACACAACTCCCAGCCCTTACAAGCGTGTACTCCAGCTCAATGTCCAGCCCACTTTTCACAGGATCCCAGCCCTGCAGGAGACATTTGGGCTGGGACAGGGATGTCACAGGAGCTCCTGGGGAAGGGAACCCAGCAGACACACCTTTCAGAAATATTCCTCAGATGTCACTGTTCAAAGTGTGGCCTGTGGGGGCGCCTGGGTGGCTCAGTCTGTTAAGCATCTGCCTTCTGCTCTGGTCAGGATCCAAGGGTCGTGGGATCGAGTCCCACATCGGGCTCCCTGCTCAGCGGTGAGCCTGCTTCTCCCTCACCCTCTGCCACTCCCTCTACTTGTACTTTCACTCACTCTCTCTCACTCTGTCAAATACATAAATCTTTAAAAAAAAAAAAAACAAAGAACAGAAACAAAGCAAAGTGTGATCTGTGGACCAGCAGCATCATACCATCCAGGAGCATGATACTCGAGCAGAATCTCAGGCTCCTCCCAGGCCTTCTGAAGCAGAAACTTTCAATAATGGCATCTTAATAAGCTCTCCAGGTGGACCATGTGCTCTGAGGAAGGTTTGGAAAGCAAACTATAGAACCCCAAGTCCCCCAAACCATCCCCCAAACAGAAGGGAGCTGAATGGCCAAGTAAGTTTGAGAAGGAGCGTAACTCATCCCTCCCTTGCAGACTCAGCAAGCTGGCATGTGAAAGACGAGGATGTCCTCAGAAAAGACACTCGCTTAAAACACCAAAGCTCCTCAGACTTATTTGGTAGCCCAGTGATGACTCAACAACGGTAAACATTCGATGAAACTAGTGTCCTGTGAAATGCACCCTGGGAAAAACCGTTTGGCCCCCTGGCACGCATGGATTCAGCTTGCTTGGTTTAAATAGTTCCAGATGGAATGAGCCGATAGCATGATAACTGGCAGCTTTGCCAAGGCACAAATCTGAATCATGCCCACTGCCCGGCTGGGGCCCTGGTCAAAGGTCTTGGTTCCGGGGGGCAGCCTAGGGGGATGGAAGGGACACAGAGACCGTTCCTTCAGATGGCTGGGTTGGTCCCTCCCCATGACTGCGTGAGTCTATGGCAATGCTCATGGGGAAATAAAGACACTGAATCTCCATGAATATAGGCCACCGCGTGAGAGATAAACCTTCACTCTGATTTAACTTGCTGGTTCACTTATTATGAGAATATACACAGGAAACGCTGCATTCTAGAAGGAACATACCATTTGGAGAAACTCAGGAGCCGATACAGCATTTCTTATTTATCATTGAGGAAATTTGAGAAGGTCCAGAGCCACATATAGTTCACAAGTGTCAAGAATCCATGATGATGGTGATGGTGATGATGGTGGTGATGATGGTGATGATGGTGATGATGATGGTGATGATGGTGATGATGATGGTGATGATGGTGATGATGGTGGTGATGATGGTGATGATGATGGTGATGATGGTGATGATGGTGATAGCTAACATTTATTGATAATTCCTTACGTGCCAAGCACTGTCCTAGCTCATGTTTTCCTGACAGCAATGCTGGAAGATGAGCAGTGTATGCATTTTACACATGAGGAAACTGAGCAACAGGGCTGGTTCCTCATTTCAATTCCTTTTATGTGAATTGTGACTTCTAAGATCTAAGTGCCAAGTGACTGGTGGAGACCCATCCGGTCAGAAGATGAAGTAGTGCCTGAGCCCCCCCGCCCCCCAATCCCTTCATCCAGCTCCCTGGGACCTGGAGCCTTACCCAGAGCCCCAGCCCAAGGCAGGTATGATTTAAATTTGCGCCTCAGCAGAACTGCCAGTTACCATGCTATGGGCTCATTTCTTCTGGAATAGTGTAAACCAAGGAAGTTGAATATCCTTTGAGAAAAAGTCTCTCATGTCCTGTTTAGGGGTGCCATTTCAGATGGGAAGCAGCACCAAGTTGGGCAGGTGCAGACAGGAGTGGTCACAGTTGTGGGCCCGAGGCTGGGAGGGGAATGCCTGGTTGGTCTGGGAATCTGCATTTCTGTCGTGCTCCCGGGTGATGCTGATGTTGCTGCTCTGTTCTGAAAGAGGGCATGGTGCTAGGCTGCAGGTAGAAGGAACCTTGGCCTTGCACGGCCTGGGCTCTAGGCTCAGTGCTGGCACCCAGCTGCTGTATAGCTTCTGGCTAGCCTCTTCCCCTGGGCCATAGTCCCTTCTCTTTAATGCCTGGAAAAATGATATTGCCCACCCTCCCCACCCCCACATACGGCTGCTGAGAGCCTCTCGTCTAGTGTGGGGAACAGAGCTTGCTACCTCATGTTTGAACACACTGCTTCTCAAGAAGTCCTCTCCAGGGCCTCCCCCACCCCGGGCTCGTGGCTGCTCCACACTAGTGATCTGCATCCCATGAGAACCGGCCTAACCCCCCCTCTCTCAGGGACACACAGATCTGTCGCCTCCAAATCACAGCAACAGAACCCTCGAGGTCAGACAAAACTCATGGATACATTTTCTCTGTCTCTTGGGAAGACACGTAGAGGTCCCTGGGTCCTGGAGGCGAGTCACTCAGTGTATCATGCTTCCCTCATTTGGGGACATAGCCTAGAGCGGTGGTAATGGAGTCATCCAGGCACAGCCTTGACTGTTGGCTGTGTAACCCCACGCAGGTGACTTAACCTCTCTGAGCTCCGTGTACTCATCTGTAAGTGTTGTGAATGACAGTACCTATGCCATGGAGCTGCTGGAGGGCCCGGCACATCATCAGTATTTCTTAAAGAGTCGCTCTCATTATTGCTATAACCACGGTTACTTGAACACTGGTTACAAGAAAGGATTCTGGGGTATACCGTAACAGTAAACTCTTAAAAATTGCCTTTTAAAAATATGTTCTTCTCTCCTTATGAAATTAATATTTTGTCGGAGATTGAGCACACATGATTTTTGAAATTAACGAAGAGAAATCAAGGGCTTCTAAAAATTCTAAGACTCCCTCACTCTTCCTGGGTCCTGCTGCAGCTACCTGCATTCCTCCCCACAACGCAACCGCAGGCCATTCAGGGCAGCGCTCCCCCACCGGGGCGGAGGCAGATCAGAGGATACCAGCTCTCCCCGGTGCAGACCTGAAGTCCTCCTGCTGAATGTTGTCCCTTTGACCCGGAGATCTAGCCCAGGCAGGGAAGAACTTTTGGTTTCATCATTAACTTCCAGATTGCCTCCTGCCCTTAATGCCGAACTGGAGAAGCAGGAATCACAAGGACCTCAAGACAGGGGCCCAGAGCAGCAAGCCAGAAATTCAGCCCCTTTTGTGGCTTCCCTGATCTTCCCATGTGAGGGCCAGCATCTTCCAGGGAGGAGGATGGGGAAAACAGCTGGTAGGGCCCTGCTGTGAGCATGCACTTCCTAGGTATTAATCTTCCCACAACTACATGGGGTGAGGGACTAGCTTGAGCCATACAGTGGCAGAAATTGATGAGAGGCCAAATGAGCAGAGCAGGTGTTTGCCATCTAATAATGCCCCTTTCCATGTAATATTGGGGGCAGGAAGGAGAGCCTATCTACTAGAACATGACAGTAAAGGGAATGTATGGAGCGGTTTAGAACAGGCTCTGGAGCCAGACTGATTTAAACAAGGCTCAGTTCCTTCCCACCTGTGTGACCTCAGGTGGATCAGTCAACCTCTCTGTGCAGCAATTTCCTCATCTGTAAAATGGGAAATAATCATACCTAACTCATAGGACTGATTTGAGGGTTGGGATGCCTGGGTGGCTCAGCAGTTAAGTGTCTGCCATCAGCTCTGGTCGTGATCCTAGGGTCCTTGGATCAAGTCCCACGTTGGGCTCCCTGCTCAGCAGGGAGACTGCTTCTCCCTGTGCCTGCCCCTTCGCCTGATTGTGCTTTCTCTCTCTGACAAATAAATACATAAAATCTTTTTAAAAATTATTTAAGGGTTAAAATGAGTTGATAAATATCAAATACCCATACTGCCTGGCACCTACATAGAAAGGACTCTATAAATGTTAGCTATTATCGTCGTTTTTATCAAATTAAATACTACTAAGGTAGGAATCCTTTTATATTTTGATTACTAGTCTGTTTTAGAGCAGTGTCTAGTACTTAATAGGCACTTCATAAATGTATCTTGGGTAAGTGAGTATTATTGCAGCAGATAAACCGGTTTTTTGTAATGCAGACAGTATTTATTTTGGCCAGCAGAGGGCAGCAAATAGCTATGACTGATGCTAATTCTGGGCAATGGTGGTTTAAATGTTAATTTCCAAGGCTAATAGGGCTGTTCTTCCTGAACTGGCTGGTGGGCTAAAAAGTTGCCATTGCACCTGTATGAGTGGCCCCTACCCTCCCACTCACCTCTCTGTCAGTTGCAAGGATTGGCAGAAATTCCAACTCACAACAAACCTTGTTTCAATTTTTTTTTCTCACGGGCCCTACTTAATTTTCAATTTCCTCCCCACTCCCTCCCTCTCTTCTTTCACTTCTTTGTCCTTGCTCTAAGTATCTGTTTCTCACACACACCCTGATCTGCATCAAGCTAGTATACAGTACACACTCCCAAATCTTATCCATACAACTGCTGCCTGTCTTCCAAACCATGGTGCCTAGTGTGCATATCCTTATGAGTATTATTCCCAACTAATAATGCTAAATGTGGCATAATAAACGTGAACATCTGACTTGATCAAACTATGTCCAGAGAGGTACTGTAACTTGGCCAAGGACACACAGTGATTAGTTATTGGAGTGAGAGCACTGGCCAGGGCTTTCTGCTCTGTCCACCCCATTAGATCTCCACTTGCTTGATGAAAGAGGAAAATTTTTAAATTAGAAAACACAGGGGTAACTCACTGCATTACCTTGCGTTGCTAGTGCAGCATTTCCATTGGTTCAGCGTTCGAGGAACGTCAGCCAGGCGTCTGGTGGGAAGATCTCCTGTGGTGTCTGCTCCTGTCTGTAACTCGGTCTCTCGGTGTCCCTGAACTGGAGATAGTCTGCTTAACTGGGAGTGAAGGTCATCTGGACCTGAGCTCACCCCACTGGAAAAGGTTGTTGGATACAGAAGCCACCTGACGGAAGTCAGAAGAGCAACGAGAGGTGTAGGGCTCCAGAGCCAATAACTAACTGGGATCTATTTATACTAGCTCTCCCCACCTCCGCCCCAGACAGCAATGGCTGGCGGATCTGGATCAGGTGCCCCTTGTTACTGTAGGACATCATTAGGACACAGCCTCCTTTATGAGTCTTAGAATCAGGGCTGGTGAGAACTTCAGAGACTACCTAGTTCAAGGTGCGGCAGGGGGTGGGGGTGGCTTGGGTGCCCTGAGCGTCCCAGAGCAAAGTCACATGCAGAACCAGGGCCAGAATTCACTAAAAAGTGCTAATTATCCTGGAGCACCCACACACTTCCCAGATTCCAAGGTCTGACTTTTGTCCCAAGGATTTGCTCAGCGGTAGTGTCATCCTCCGTTTAGCCAGAAGAGGGCAGACACTTGCCATCGATGGAGGTGGAGAGCAAGAAGATCTTTTTTAGGCGAGAATAACATCTCTCCCTAAGGTCATTCTGCTCTAATGAGAGTTGCAGCTCAAAACACAATTCCTGTTGCTTCTGCTACAAATACGCTACTCAAAAGACAGGGAGGTTCAGAGACTGAAAATCTCTTCTTTGTTCCAACTTCATCACTTCACCTCTCCTAGACTCATTCTTTATTATGTGAAGCAGGAGCTCTACTACGTGACTATCCAGATGTGGTATTAATAGGTAAATTATAAAGTTCCTTATTACAAAACACACACACAAAGAAAGGGAGGTTCACAGCAACGGGCTGTGTGTGTGTGTGTGTGTGTGTGTGTGTGTGTGTGTTAAGAAAGCTGAGCAAAGGAGAGATGTCCAAGCTGTGGGAGGGTTTTCTGGTCTTGGATGAATAGATTTGTAAATCCTCAGGCAGTTGAAACCGACCCATGTTGCACTTGGAAAGGCCTTTGCTACTTGCATTTATATTATATTTGAAATATAATTTAATCTGTATGAGAAAAGTGAAATATCACTGGGATACTTGCAAAATCCTACAATTAAGTTGAAAAATATTGCTGGATGTAAAAGAATGGTATTCATTTTTAAATGAATGATATTCATTTTTTAAACTCTGTTTGAGTGGTTACATGGTCACAAGAAGCAAAAAAGTAAGATGTGGGTATTTTTGAAAACCTAGTGCCATTTTCATAGGATGTCGAGCCCCAGGAGAAGTATTCTTTTCACACTAATCTGTGCCAGAGCAACACTGCAGTCTGAGTATCCCATTTTGGAACAGCGAGGAACAGGGAAGCAGTCACAAGGGAAGGGTCTGGAAACCATGTCTGCAGGAGGGGTTTTGGACCTGAGACACAAACCTGGAGGAGAGCGGCCCTGAGTGGGAGAGGACCTGTGGGAGGGAATTCAGTAAGAACAAGAAGGTCAAAGCCACAAAGGAAGGGCTGGCCTCAATACTGAAGAGCCTTCTCAATAACCAAAGCCAGGGGCATTGCTCCCAACAGGCAGCTCGGGACACTGGATGGTTCAAAGAGTGCCTAGAAGACCCTTCTGACGTCCAGAGAAAAGGCATTGCTGGAGCAAGTCTTGAAAACCAAGTTATTTCTACCCAGCCAAAGCAGTCATGCATCAAAACGTGATGGGTAAGAGCAAGCTTGAGAGGTCAAGATGGTTCTGGTAGCACCATGGGATGAAGGAGCTGGAAAGACAGGGGACAAAGGTCTAGTCCCAATAACGTAAGACTCTACCAGTGAGTTCAGCCAAGTCAGGGGCACTAACATGTCCTGAAAGGAGCAAGGTTGGCTTGAATGAAAAAAGAAGATAAGAGTCCCAAAGAATGTGTGTTTCTATTGCAGTCAGACTGAGATTAGGATTAGCCAAGGTGTGTTCACTCACTCAGCAACCCTACCCGATTGAACCCCCACACTCTGCTAGGCACTCTGGGGGGAGCTGTGTGTATTTTCTTTGGAGGTTGAGGGATGATCCTTCAGGCTTCACTGTGGTTGAGACATTCTTTCTTCTGCATCCTCTTTTAGGCTCCATGATTACCCGACGACGGCAAAGGGAGAGCGTGTGCGGGATGATGGAGCTGCAAGAAGTGTGTGCACGCTGCACCGTGAGACCGCGTGGGAACTGCCGTCTGGTGAGATTCCCCCGTGTGACCGGCCAGCCTCTCACAGCCTCCTCAGTAAGAAGGAGCTCATAAAACATAGTTTCTAGAATGTCAAGGTGAAAATGAGATCCAAGATCAATCTCCACTCTGAATTTCTGTCAATCTTCTAGAAAGGACGTGCCAGGGTGTAACTTGGGGGCTCCGCCCGCTCTGGGAGACGCACAGGACTCACATGAGAGTTGCTGCCTCCATCTTCCTCAGCTCTGAGGAAGGGGCAAACGACCTGGAGGTCACGCGGGGAACCACTTACATCGTTATTACGGATATTTTCTTCTCAGAAGGGGAAGCTCTAGGAACACCTAGTGAATACCCAAAGCGACCAAACAACATAAAACTGATTTTGTTGGCCGCCTGGGTGGCTCAGTCGTTAAGTGTCTGCGCTGGGCTCAGGTCAGATCCCAGGGTCCTGGGGTTGAGCCCCGCATCGGGCTCCCTGCTTGGCGGGGAGCCTGCTTCTCCCTCTCCCACTCCCCCTGCTTGTGTTGTCTCTTTCTGTCAAATAAATAAAAATTAAAAAAAAAAAAACACCTGATTTTGTTTTCTCTTTGAAATGGCAATTGTATTTCATTTGCTTGTCAAATACATTGATTTTTCTTATTTTTAAAAAGCGGATAATTGGTAAGCTTTATACTTCTTTTCTATCATATTCTTCAAAGCCACCTGAACGATTTAGGACAGCTTGTAGAACTGGCCAGTAATTTTTTTGCTCTAGAGGGATGGTCCTTAATAAAGGCTTCTTCTCACCTCTTGGAGAGCCTCTTGAACTTTCCACAGATCAAAAATGGTTGGGTTCAACGTGCACTCTTGAAACTGAGAACTCCAACACTCATTTCATGTTTGTGGAGATGACAGGACACCCCGAGGGACCTCTCTCCTTTGGACTTCTTTTCTCCTCTAACATCCCATCTGCTATTTCTCTCCCGTCTCAGGATGAAAGTATCCTTTCACTCTTTCAGAACTAACCCATTAACTTGTGTCCTTGATCCCAAGTCTCTGAATTTCCTTGGGGCTTATGTTACCTCGCCATCATCTTGACCTCATGGCTGGCTCTCACTCCTCCGGTTTCCAAACTCAGTCCAGTTCTCTCCTCAGACGACAAAACACAAGCCTTCCCTTTACTCTGGTTCCTCCTGGAGCAACCGCCCTACCTCTTCCCTTCCCAACATGACCACCCATTAATTCTGCTCCATGTCTGTCTGACTTCTGTCCTGCCACTTGAGAAGGTCACAGACTTCCAAACCACCAAATCTAACGGTTTTATTCCTTAAATGCTGTCAATTCTCTCAGGATTTTTAACTTCTTCCCCCCTGCGAATCTGGCTCTTCCTTTGGCTTTTTTTTGACAACTTGCATGTTTCTGGGTACTCTGACCTCATTTTTTTTTCTCTCACGAGCCTGTGCCCAGTTCATGACTCTTGTCAGTTAGCTTCCCTGATGCTTTAAGGCTCTTCCCCAGCTGTACTTCTTATTCTTGATGATAATGACTGCCAAACCTCCTACTCCCAGTGGTCTGTGTATTTACCTCTCATTTCTAATTGTTACCTTGTCGATTCTTACAGAAGATGGCTTTGAAAATTCCACCCAGCAAATCCAAGTTCATTGTCTTCCCCATTGTGGCAGATCTTTCCTGAGTAGTTTGCCCAGCTCAAAATGGATTCTTTAGAAACTGACCCCAATCCATGGGGTGAGCCACCAGCAGCTATTTGACTCGATTTCCTGAACACAGTTGATTGGCAAAGGGACAGGCAGCTGCTTGAGGCGGAGCTGTTCACATACTCTCTCCTAGTTTTGAAGCGAGATAGAGACTTGGACTGGGTGTAACTAGGTATAGCTCGAGGGGAAAGGTCCATGAATTCCTGGTGGTGGGTCTCTTAAGAGCTGTCCCAGTTGCTAATCTTTCTGGTTAATTCCACTTTTTCATGGATCCATGAGCTGCTCTAGTAAAGTTCTAGTAGAGTTCTTCTTTCGGCTAAGGTTGCTAGACTTGGCTTCTACTACTTATAGACCTTTAAGTAACAGACCCACTGGCACATCTCTAGGAATCTCGAATTCTGTCCAGGGCCTTACCATTCCCTCACCCAGCAAGGGCTTGCTTGTGATTTGACTCTGCTCTAGACTTTCATGAGTCTTACATTCAGAACACTCAAACTATGTCTCCAAATAACTCCCTTCCTCTCCATGTCCTCTACTGACACCTAGTTCTGGCCTTGGAAATCTCTTTGCTGAGCCCACCCAGCTTCTCCTAACACTTTAGGTTCGGTCCTATAGCTCTTACCACAGCGTTCAACACCCTTCTCATTGTGCTTCAGGGTACATGGGGCTCATCTGCTGTTTCCACCTCTTCTGTGTGCCAGCCACGCCTGAGGACCAGCCTCATCCAAACCTTCTCCGCTCTTTACTTCCTCTATGATTTTTGGACTGCAGTTTCCTCTGCCCCCTGGCTTTGATAAAATCTTATTTCTTGAAGCCCTACTTCAAACCTTTCCTATCTCCTTAGGAGAAACTCTCCCTCCACCCTTTGGGACAGGAGATCACTAGACACGTTTTACGTTTGTTCTCCCTTCCCAACGGCGAGGCACAGGCTACACGGATTTCCTGGCACCGCAGCGGTTGATCCGAAAGTAGATGCTGAATGCGTCTGACATACCGTCACGTGTTTACCAGGACAGGAAAAGGCCTGGGAGAAGCGCCAAAGCCCAAGTGTGTCTTTCCATCATGGCTGAGCATGACTTTAGCCAAAATCAGGGACAAGAAAGGATGGGGGCTGCTGAGTGGGTAAATTCCATGGCATGAGCCCCAGACCTCAGGCACGTGTGTGTGAAAAACACTCACAAAATGGTTTCTCAACTCCAGGAAGAGCACGTTTACACGGCTTAGAGCTTAAGAAACATTTCCATGTACTCTAATTCATTTACTTGGCAGGGCAACCCTGTGAAGCAGTTAAAGGTTATGAATGCCAGTCTGTGGGTGAGGGAATAGCCAGGTCAGGAGGCTTCAACAAGGTCACCTTGTTAATGATGACAGGAAACTGTGCCTTCAAATGTCCGATCCAGTATCCTCTCTCTCTGCTGTGCCAGGTGGCATCTCGGATGGCAGAGTTAAGATGCAATGAAACAGGCTACCTGGTAAGTGGGAATAAGGAGGTAGGGGTGCCGATGTCTGCTTGTATGTCCTCTAACTTTTCTCCCCGGCCCTTGAGGCCACATGTGTGAGTGCTTGTTGCTAGCCTAGCACAGAAAATATTACCCTATCTCCAGAAATTGATACCACCCCCCAAACACTCTGATTTGGTGGCAAAATATTTTAATTTTCCATAAAGCTGTTTCCCCTGCCGGTCCCCCCCCCCCCAACACTCAGCAGGGAAAAGATTGTGCGGGCACGTGTGCTGCTGGAGGAGGCGGACGACGTGTGAGTATCCATATGGGCACATACATATAGGTTTATTTAAATGATCAGATCTACACTTTTGGAGGCTGTTGGAAGCATCTTATCAAAAGAAAACACATTTTAAGCGAGAGGTTAAAAAAGCTTTTCAGACCCAAAGGCCATTTAATACAATAAATCCTACTCGGGTAGTTTAGCAAACATTTTTTAAAACCCACATCCAACAGACTGGTTAGTATTGGATATACAGATTTGGTTTCAAAGCTGAAATGCCCCTGGCGTAACGGACCTTCTCATGAAATTCAGTTATTTTATATTATGCCATAAAAAATAGGGACACGTATCTATTGACAACTTAAATATTAACTCAATAGGCTAGGTGGTGATATAAATAGAAAAAAAAAAAACAACAACAAACAAGTGGTCACAGACTAGGTTCGAGAAGACTATAACACCAGCCTATCCTGGCCTGCAAAGATGTTAAAATCTATCCTAGAATCTAAAACAGGAAAAAGAGTCAAATAGTCCACTCCATATAGACCCCATCTGGCCCAAACCATCCCCCAAGGAGAACACCCCCAACACATGAGGCTTACTAACCACCTGCTACAGATGTTACTATGTCTCTAATTAACAATGATCACAGGAAATGTGTCCTAGTCAGAGGTTTGTTATCATACACAACGCATTAGTGGCCCCGGGAATCGTCCTCCCAGAGCTACAGTCAGAAGGCGAACTGACGAACGTCTCTGCTGCTGGTCCAGGAAACCACAGCCAGGAGCCTGGAGCATTCGTCTGCGCCTGAGCTCTCGACAGCACGCTCTGGCTGGAGGGGCCGCGATGTGGGGACCATCCCAGTCGGGTGCTGCAGCCTCTTACTCCTGGGCCTCCTTGCGGGTCAACTTGTAGATCTCGGTGGGTCCGTCCACATGGGTGATGGTGGTGGTGAGCTGGAGTTCTTCTCCAGTGTGGACACCCAGATCACCTGAAACAGGGTTTCGGTGTTAGACGTGTGTGAGGAGGAAGCAGCCAGGATTCGCCTCAGTAACGACTGCCCCAACACAAGCCCCCTTCCACATCCTGAGCTTCCAGAGCCCACCAGGGCACCAACACCTGGGCCAACGTGCCCCCCCCCTTCACTCAGACTCTGCAGTACTTTCATAGCATTCCTGTCTCTCAGGGAAGAGATAGTAATGAGAGATGAGTCAGCATAATGCTTCTATCATGTGTAGTCATTATTAACATTTAATGAGAGCTTACTTTGTACCGGACGCCATTCTCCATGCTTTATATGTAATCATAGTTAATCCTCCCAAGAGCCACCCCAGGTGGGCGCTGTGATCACAGCAGCTTTAGAGATGAGGAAACAGGGAGGGAAGTAGGGACACTGCCCCAGGTAGAGGGGCGGTCACGCAACAGAGGCGGGAACTAGGCCAAGGAAGGAAAGTCTGACTCCAAGGCCCATGCTGTGGGCTAAGCCAGCACAACACGCCTCCCCAGGGATGGGGAAGGAGGCACGTACACACTTGCTGTGAGTAATTTATAAAGCAGCTACACCATGCTAGGGCAAACAAGACCTGCCTATATTTACCAACAGATTGGGCAGGGTACTGCATGTAATACATTTGGAAACATTTAGGGATTTTCTTCTCCTGGGAGAAAAGTCCCAGAAATGTGCTCTAAATTTTCTGCTGCCCCCAGGATTCTGTACACAACACCGGTGTTTTGGACTCTTCATCAGTGACAGACATGTTCCTCTGCTAAAACGGAATAACGTAGTCTTTTCTCCACTAGCAAGAAAAAATATGTTTCTGTAAATTAAAGCATCCTACCGGCCATAAGACAAACTAAATGAACATATAACTGGCAAAGGGGAAATGGGAAACATCAGGACCTAACTGTTCTCAGACTATGTATGGGTGGGATGTGCACGGACTTGCAGATTTGCAGAAAGAGGTCCTGGAGAATGAAAGGTCAAGGTTAGGTCTGTGGTTTGTATATGATGTATGTCTACGTTTATGATATATTACATTTTATTTCATTATGATATATATTTTTCTATGTTTAGATCTTTATCTTTATACTGTGTACACGTATTTTCTGGGACTAAAATTTGTCCTCATTCAAAGCACAGAATTAAATAAATAGTGAAGTTTTCAACTGGGATTGAAACTTAGAAGAAAGCTTCAGCCCTATGCTTACAACTAATGTCTTGTCACTAAGAACTGTTGGGCATCAACACATCCGCAGGCCTCAGAACCCAGGAGTCACCCCACACCCTGGTCCCGAAGGCTGCGTGCAAGGTGCTCTTCACACATGACACGTGGAATTAGTTTTCCACTGTAGACCCGTTTCTCAGCAGCTGCGCAGCTTAATCAGTTTTAGTAAATGCTGGTCTGTGGCTCTCTACCTGAAAGACTCCCTACTTTCAGTAGTTGGGTCATAAGCTGTTGCAGAGAACTGCTAATGGTGTTTAGGGCTATGTGCAAAAGGGTCTGATCCATAGGACGGGGGACTGAGCAAGCAATAAAGGGGATATTAGGCCAGCCTCCTGCATATCCAGCTTTATCCTCCCTTGGGCCAGCACACAGACCAATGGGATGCAAAGCCTGCAGAGGCCTTCCGCAGAGCCCCCTGGAGCCACACTGAACCATTACTTGTACAACCAGCAAGTTTTCCCAGGTCACCAGCTTGCATCCTCACCGCTGCAACTTCTTGCCCACTCCTCAGTCTAGCACAATGCCTAGGCTTCAAGTTTCTTGGTCAAAGCTAGGTCTGGATTTGCATATCTGGGTGAGCCATCAAAATTTTAAACCCAGGGTCAGGATGTGGATGTCTGCGTGAGTCATTAAAATTTCAAAGACAGTCCTGACCACCCCAATAAAGCCATTAGCACCTCCAAGTGTTTACCTAAAAAATCCCTTTCACTGAGTCTTTTTAAAAATAGACACTACAATGTAATTCTACTCAGGTTTTGGAACCCAAGATGCTAATTCTTTAAGCTTAAAATGCGATTCTCATTAGCATGTCCTAAAAAAAAAATGTGCACGATCCTACACATCACTTGAGCCAAATTACTTTAAAGAGCACCCATAGAGGTCTTTCTTGTGTGCTCTGTTCTAACCCTTTACAAATACTCATGTATTTAATCCTCATACTAGTGCTTTGACAGAAATGCTGCTGTCATCATTTCCATTCTATTGAGGAGAAAATTGAGGCACAGAGAGGTTAAGTAACTTGCCCGAGGGCCAGGCTGGTAAACTGTGATGTGGGATTCAAATCAGAGCAAGAGGCTCCAGAATCCCAGCTGTCAAAGCTTTAGGCTACGTTGACTCTTTGTAAACAACCTAGTTTCTACCAGCCAGCAAGACTGCCAGCAGAGGATGAATCCACATACAATGCACTGTGGTCATAAATATATACAGGCAGTAATCTGGATGAGATGTGCAGCATGTTAACTTGGCTTCTGTATTTGATGAAAGAGAATTTATAGCACACAGTATCAGTGCACGGATAGTAAAGAGAGCTGTTATTTATGAGTATTTACCCCATGCACTAGGAGGAGCTCAGCGTGCCCTGTATTTCTTTATAAGATAGGAAGACACTGAGGCTCAAACAGGCAATTAATTTCTCTGATGTGATCCAGTTTGCTCCCAGCAGAGCAGGGATGAGGAACCAGACCAATGGGACCCTGGCTGGACAAATCTATGATGCATTCACGTGTGGTTTTATTGTACCTTGAAGGCCAAGATCCCCCCCACCCCCCTTAGGGGGTGAATGTGGGAATATGGCAGTAGCAAGGCAAGAGTGGGAATCCCTCCATTTCTTTCCAAATCACATCAACCCCTACTTCTGACAAGGTCTTGCTCCATCTGTTATTCTCCCTCTCTCTTGGCTCCTGCTACTCAGTACACAAACATGCTCAAAGTCTTTTCTAAGACAAAAAAAAAAAAAAAAGGAAAAAAGAAAAGAAAAAGAAAAGAAAAGAAAAGAAAAACCCACAAAACCCTTTCTGAAAATGTAGTATGTTTCTTGTTTAGGGAAAAGGAGAAGAATAAATGGGAAAAAAATTAAGAAAGGTAAAGACAAGGATTCTTCAGTTTGCAGTCAGTCTCTTTCCCTGCCTATGGTGTCAGCTCCTCTCAGCTAATTAACAAGGAGATGAGGGCTTGTTTCTGTCTAACTACTGTGAAATGAGACTAATCTCTGGCGTTGGATTTACTCACCAAGGACTATCCGTGGATCCATATTTATGATCTGGCATCCACAGGTATGTAGCTGCTTGCTACCTAATTCTAACTGGCAGGAATGCATCCCGGAGACATGGAAAGCTATATAAACTATGCTATAATGAGACAGCAAAAACCACAGCTCCCTAAGACTGGCCGCATTTTAATGACGATCCCTTGTGCATCTGTGGCTACTGTAGTAAAGGAAAGAAAATTTGTTAAGATAATTTCAAGACTGTTTCACAGAATCTGAGAGACCAGCAGTCTTCAAACATTATGGGGCTACCTAATTCTGTCCTACACTAAGGCCAATGAACACCCCGCTACCCAGATCTGGAAGCCAGAAAGCTCCCACACCATGAGTTCATATTTCTTTAGGTCATATTCAGTGCATATTGGAGCCAGGATTCCCAACCATCCACGTCTACCTCCAAAGCTTATCCTCTTTCTATATAACACTCCTGACTTCATTCTTTCCTGTGGAATCTTCTCTAGTCCCATAGTGACCTCCCTCCTACCCACCTTCAAAGCTAAGTTCAAACGGTAACTCTCTGTAATAAAGTCCAGCCTGGTTCATGGCAGAATGAAAAAAGCAAGGAAAGTAGAGTATTTGTAAAGCTAAACTATTTCCATGGAAAGGACTATGGTTGACTCTAAGGTTATGTCCTTCCTACACTGGGGTGTTAAAAATAAACTGCACAGTAAGGGGGCGCCTGGGTGGCTCAGTCGGTTAAGCGTCTGCCTTCACTCAGATCCTGATCCCAGGGTCGCAGGATGGAGTTCCCACATGGGGATCCCTGCTCAGTGGGGAGTCTGCTTCTTCCTCTCCCTCTACCCCTCCCACCCTGCTCCTGCTCTCTCACAAAAAAAAATATTTTTAAAAAGTGGAGAGTAGGTTCTTAAAAATCTTCAAAAAATTTTTTTCAAAGAATGTAAATAACCACTGCGGTTTCTGATAGATACTAAGTGCTCATTACAGCACCCACAAAGACTCTCCTGGTACAGACCAACCCAGGTCCTCCCTGCTCTCCTGTGCGTGGGTGGTCTAGCAGCCCTCCTGGTCCACATGGAACCCTCAGCTGGAAAATAGCTGTGCCTTGGGATGGCTTGGCTTTTGTGACCCCTTCAAGGGGTTGGGGCACAGTGGCCTGGATCCAACCATCTCTCAGTTGCTTTCAACCATTTAGGTGGTTTATACCAGGCATGGGGTGAGCCATTCCCCACCTACCTTCGAAGTACCTCTAGATACCAAGTACCAGGCAACTGTGAGAGGGTGGACACAATAAAACCTGGACATTTTGAGTGAAATCTTAATGTTATGGGTTGAATTATATCCTCCCAAAATTTATTTGTTGAACTCCTAATTCCTAGTACCTCAGAATGTGACTATATGTGGAGATAGGTAAGGAAATTAACATGAGGTCATAGGGGAGATCTCTAATCCAATATGACCTATGTCTTTATGTGAAAAGGAGAGGAGGGTACAGAGACACACAGACTGGAGACCATGTGAAGACACAGAGAGAAGGTGACCATCTATAAGCCAAGAAAAGAAGCCTCAGCAGACACCAGTCCTGTCAAAACTTTGATGTTGGACTTCCAGCCTTTAGAACTGTGAGAAAATACATAAATGTCTGCTGTTTAAGCCTCTCAGTCTGTGGTATCTGCAAGAGTAGCCTTCCCAAACTGATAAATTTAGGAAGCAGAAACTCCCTCCCAAGAAGGTGACTGAGTAGGGTGACAGTCATTCAAAGAGCTGGAAAAAATGATTTACTTTGCCTGGGAAAGGACAGATCAGGTCACTGGAAGGACAGCAACCCTGGGAGAGGCGGGAGACAGGAAGTGCCCAACTTCATCCAGCAGAGTTGAAGGTGCTCGGCTGGTGATGGCTTGTCACCCGCTTCCCATCTTCATTAGGAAAAGGGTATCGAGACCCACTGCAGAGTCTGAGTCTAGCCCTGGTGGTAAGACCACTTCCATTACTGCTCACAGACATCAAGAAGCCAGGCTAGCCGTGGGTGGGTCATCTAACACACAACCAGAGGAAAGGCCTCAATAAAAGGCAGCCACTGTCAAAGCCTCATGACTCAAACCAAACATTTATTGAGGCAACAAAAGCCAAAGCCACCTTTCCTGTGAAACAAGCAGCAGGAGACCTTAGAAGCCTCTGGCAGTAAAACTGACACAGCGTGGTAGCGAGCTACCAAGACATGGGACCCGGAGTTGCCGCTGTGGCTTCCAGCAGAATGAGTGTGTCAGACAGAAGACGTTTAGTGCGAATAGAAATAGAAAGGAACCAGTTGGCAATTAGAGCGTCTCCTGTTCCCTTCGTCATAGTCATCCAGTCAGGAATTCCGTTTCTCAGTTTTTTTCTGAAACCTTCTGACAAGAATTCTATAGACGAAAGAACACAAAAATAAAAGCTATTATTAAGAATTGTCTGACTTCACAAGCAGCTCCAACTTTTTTCCACATGAACTGGTGGCTGAGGGGGTTTGGACAGTTTGTCGAATGTGCAGAGCATCGATGCTGAACCCCTGGGAGATGCCGCCTTCGCTCCGACCTAAGGTTAACATCAGCCTGCTGCAATTCGTGTCTGCCTGGGAAGACATCCAGAATGATTCACAAATTGCTTATGGAAACAGGTAAAAAGAACAACTTTAATGAGAAGGCAGCACAGAGCGGGCAGAAAATGTGAATGGTCCTTAAAAGAAAGAGGTCTAAAATACCTTTGCTAAATTAAGATAAGTTATATGTCTGTATATGTGTATATATGAACACATACAACATATATGTACACACACATATACATAACATGATTGTATTTAAAGATATACATATATGTATGAATATGAAATAACTAGGAATGTTTATATCACCAGCTGTGGTAAATCAACCAACAAGATGGAACCCAGAGCCTCACACCTTTGCAGCACCCATCAGCTGCTAACAACATGAAAGGGTCTGGCCTGGAGCATTTTGCCATGTCCTGAGTTCCAAGAGGCAGCCAAGGAAGCCGTGTTTCTCAGACCAGGCTACTAGCTCCATGAGAGCAGGGACTGTGTCTTAATGTCTCCTTTGGGCTTCAGGTCACTCCATCTGATCAAACCTGACACAGTGCTAAGCACTGAGGTACTCAGTGGTTCATTTCTAAGGGTCACTTTCTGATCGCCACCATAAAACAGAAACAGATGTATAAGGAAAAAAATGCTCGTTAGAAAGCCAGCCTTTCTAGAACCTGCCATCTGCTTTGTTTCTCTCAGTCCATTCCTTGACCAAAAGGGAGAAGCAAAGTCTATGCTCTCTGCTTTCATTTCCTTCCTACCCGCTCCCTCACGACAGTTCTTGGCATCTCTCTCCATGTCGAAACAAAACAACCCCTCTCAATGTTCTTTCTCTTTCTTTATCCCCTTTGGTGGCATCAGAAACCACCTGTCAAGTTCCTGGAAAGGAGCTTTTTCCAGAGGTCCATCTCACCAAGGCAAGAAGCACCACACACCTGGGATTCATTCTCCACAGCCAGAGATCTGAATTCTTGGCTCTGGACCTTAAAAGCAAGGGAGCGGGGGAGCCCAAGCCAACTTAAAAATAAAAACTTTCCATGAGAAAGGAAAGGGAGCATGGGAAGGCTGGGGGAGGAGAAGGGATGTCATCCAGAGACCCAGAGAATTTAAAAACACAGTGTATCCCCCTAGGAGTTTATTTTCTAGGTTTCCATGTAATATTTTGAACTAGCTCTTTGCAAGGAGCTTCAAAATCCTGGCAAATACTCCGTAACTCCTGGGAGACACTGTGTGGTCTGGCGGCAGATGAAGAGATGAAAAGTGAAGGAGGGCAGAAAAGGAACATGATTCAAGAACGCAACGTGGAAAAGCCCCTTCCAAAGGCACGAGGTCACAGCACCATGTGGGAATGGGAGGACGCAACAAGCTGCCAGGGGCTCAGGGGCTGCTGTGAAATCACAGCCGATCATGTTACCATCATAGAACTGCTAAGTTGTGTGACTCATGTTTATGATCGGAACAGGGTCCCCAAAGAGCCTGCCTGCTTAACTGCTCAAATATCTGTTTTTTCAACAAGGGCCCTACTGGCATTTTAGGCTGGACAATCCCCCTACTCCAGGGGACTGTTTTGCTCACAGCAGGACACTCGGCATCCCTAGAATCTGGCTCCTAGATGCCAGTGGCACCTCCCAGTCATAGTGACAGTCCCAAAACAAATACACACGAATACTATTGGCAAGGGATTTGGGGGATATGACTTCCTGGTGAGAACTAGCTTTTGAGACTTCTGTGAAACTACAGGTCAAGCTGCCTTCGACCCCCCACCCCGCCAAATCTGATGGGAACATATCAAGCGCTATTCTCAATTACCAAGTTTCTTTAAGCCACAGAGGGTAGCTGTTGTGCAGAGTAAGAAGTCCTAATGGGAACTGCCTGATACCTGGCTTGCAAATCAGGCATCTGGCCCAACAGGGCGGCAGGCAATCAGCCTGCCTCTATGGGGCTGGCCACGTGCCCAGAAGTGCTAGGATGGGCAAATTCTCACCAGTGCTGGGAAACCCCTTACCTGTGACAGAATCACCCCCTGACCTGCCACTCTATGACAGGAGGTGCTCTTCTTTGCCAACGGGAAAAAAGAACCACAGAATTTCATGGTTCCAAGACTTTAAGAGATCACACATCTGGGAGAAGTGGTGCACAGAGGTTAAGCAGTGTGCCAAGAGTCACATAGAAACCACCAGAATAGTTTACATAAAGTGCTCTAGTACATGGTCAGTATTCAATAACTATTACCCATTAGTAGTATCATTCCAACTTCACAGGAAGTCCAGCGACTGCTTTCCGGGGAACTTCCCTGGGAAAGCAAGAACTTCACCTACTGGGTTCCTGGCTTAATACTCTCAAGTCAAGGACACGTCCATGTGGTTTCTGTCCAAGTCCAACAGGATGACCATGAAATGAAATCAAGATTCTTGTTCACAAGCCCAGAATCCCTTCCTGCTAGCATTATGGAGGTCCACTGTTTCAGGGAAAAGCCACCATTTCCCATGCTGAGTGCGACTAGCCAAGGAGCAGGAAGGAAGACAGGCCTGAAGGACACTCTTACACAGAAGTGGCAGGTATGGTATTGAGGCGGATGGTGGCTGAGAATCGTCTATGGCCCCAATGTTCAACAGAGATGACCTTCACTTCCCATGCCATCACTGTCAGCACCCCCTCCTTTCAACCCAGCTCTCAAGATCATGGGCCCACCTGTGAAATATGTAAACTAATCTAGAACTCATTTCTAAGGCATTAATTCAATCAACATTTTCAAAGAACCCTTAAGAACCTGTCCTTGCTCTTAAGGAGTCAGTATTCCAGCAGGAGAGAGAAGACGTAGGCAAATTCATCTACTACATTTACACAGCAAGTGTCACATGAAAAGTATAATCCTGTTTCCCCAGGCCTGTTCTTTAGAACACCACTTCCACAAAAAAAAAAAAAAAAAAAAAAAAAAAAAAAAAAAANCCAGGGCCAAATAATTCAATAATTTTGGGAAATGCTGTTACTCCCACCCATTTAAAAAGACCTATAATAAAATTAATGTACTAAAGGCATTAAGATGTCCTGCAGTAAAAACCTCATTAATGCCAAGTAAAAACCCAATGGTTTTCAAATTTGTTTGACTACTAAAACCTAGCAATATCCCATGGCAACAATATTCTATTGGATGTAGTTTTCTAGGCTCCAACTGGGGTGATCAAGAATAGGTTTCAACAAAGAAAAAGCATTTTGAATGAGCCCAGAAGATGGGGAGGGTTATATTAGACCCAAACGGACCCAGAATATGAATCCATTCATTCAACACACACATGGCGAGGACTTCCTGAGAGCAAGGCCCTGCCGTGGTCCCACAGCAGAGATTCAGACCTAAAGTCCTGGTCTCTGCCCCAAGGCAGTGAAGGGCACTGACTTGGACTTGAGAAGGAGCATCTAGCACATGGAGAAGAGCAAGAACAAGGCTAGGGTAAAGCAGGCGTGAGAAAGAGAAGCAGGGTAAGGATGGAGCCCGACAGTGTCGGACTGAGCTGTCAGAGAAAAAGGAGCTATCAGATATGTTGTTTACCAGGCCAGCTATTCCAAGTTAAGAGCACGGCCTAGAGCAGTGACAGTCATTTCCCTTTGCCCTGGCTGGTAGAAACACCCAGGCAAGTGCTTCCCTTCTCTGGGCCCCCCTTTCATCCTTGACAAAACAGCCAGACTGGCTAAGTTCCCAAGGCCCCTGATGGCATCAACGGCACTTAAGGAGAAGAAGGCAATGGGGACAGGTGAATAGCTACTGGTGTGGATGCATGTCAACAGCCTTGCACAAGAATGAACAGGAGAAAAATGAAGTCAGCTCAGTCTTCAACTCTCGGAACCCAGTCCCATTCTACCTGATAGCATAAGATCATGCTTCTCAAATCAGAGGAATAAATATGGCATAATCTCTGAGAGTCAAGTTTGCTCAAAAAAATTGAGGAAAGCAAATTTAAGATTTATACTAAAACCGGCACCTCTTTCAGACTAGAATGCAACATTCTCAATGTTTGGAAATTTAAAAAAAGACCTAACGACTTACGTATCTGCCTTGTGCTGGCCTTCTGTCTTATGGTTCCCCGGCTCTAGGGGTGCTCACTGACATTTGAAGGGCAAGTGTGACTGGGGAACCCAGAGCCTTTCGTAAGTGGATCTTGTAGAGACTAAAGCCGAATTATCCTGGATAAAGCTCTGCTAAAGAGACTGAAACTCACCATTGGACTGGTCTTCCCCATAATTCTTATGGGAGGGCGCATATAAGAACATCAACGCGAAGACGTACAGGTTCCACATCCCATAAATGCCTGTGAAAAAGGCACTGTTCACTTGGACTGTGACGCCGCCCCACTTCCAATGCCCTTCCGTCACCTATGGAAAAAAGACAGTAACACTCAATTGGAACCAAGAAGAAACATAACACTAAGACAGGAACCAACCCACACAAAAACCAAATGTCTTCTACATATGGGAAAAGTAAAGGGCCATGTAAGACTCCCTTTTTTCTTTTTTAGATTATTTACTTATTTGATAAAGAAAGAGAAAGCAAGGGAGCACAAGTGCGGGAAGAGGCAGAGGGAGGAGGAGAAGCAGACTCCCCGCTGGGCAGGGCCCAGTGCACGTGGGGCTCGATCTCAGGACCCCGGGATCATGACCTGAGCCAAAGGCAGACGCTTAACCAACCCAGGCGCCCAGGCCTCCTTTTTTTAATCCAAATCATGTTAGTATGAATTTAGGTTCACTGAGGGTTTACTGTGTGTCAGGTACACAGTCAGTGGTTCTCATGCTTGCTGCACATCAGAATCACCTGGGGAGTATCTCTTTCTTAAATAACAGTACATAGTTTTCCCTAATTTAAGGAAATTGTGTTCGAGTCTCACACTTGTCCATAACTCTAACTCCTCCTCTGCAGTCTGTCTTCCCAGCTCCATGTAAACCCCCTGCAGGCAGAGACCACTTCTGACTTGTTCACTACCATACCTTGGTGCCTGATGCCCCACAGTGGCTCAGTGAAGACAGGCTGATTACATAAGCAAACGAGTAGCCTTCCATAGTGGGGCAGTGCGGGGAAGTAGAAAAGACACAGGCCTGGAGTCAGAGACCAGGATTCAAATGCAGACTCTACCACTCACTGCCTGTTTACTGTAAGAGAAGATTAAGACTCTAAACTGCAGTTTCCTTAAGTACAAAATAGAGCAGCGCCTGGGTGGCTCAGTCAGTTAAGCATCTGCCTTCAGCTCAGGTCATGATCCCAGAGTCCTAGGACCGAGTTCCCCATCGGGCTCCTTGCTCAACGGGGAGTCTGTTCTTCCCTCTCCCTCCTCTGCCCCTCTCCCCCGCTTGTGTTCTCTCTCCTGCTTACTTGCTCTCTCCCAAGTAAATAAATAAAATCTTAAAAAAACAAAACAAAACCCTACAAAATAGAAACTTGCAGGGTTACTGAGAATTAAGTAAAAATATTCCTAGAAATTTCCTAAGACAATGAACAATAAATCTATGTCTATAATGTCACTCTATGTAAGTCACTCATGAAGGTAATTATGAACCATCCTTTACAATTCTCCAGGAATGTTTTGAGACTGCTTTTGTCTATGTTAATGACTTCATAATTGTTTTGAGGGTTCTCTGATGACATATGGATTACACTAAGAACTGTCAACAGAACTACTGAGCCGAGTGACTAAAAATTTGTGCCAGTTCTAAGATCAATGAAATGATTCTAACCACTTCTGCTTGCTACAGGAAATCTTAAATGGAGTAGAAGAATATTGGACAAATGTCCCTGTGAGAACTAAATGAGGCTGGGTTATATAAACCATCTCCAGGAGCTAAAGTGTAAGATGGTAAGCTCTATCTAAATGTTAATGACTCTAACAAGCAGGTGGATTTCACCTCCTATTCATGAGCCAATGGGTCTATATTCACCTGACACTTTCTCTATAACCCATGACCCACTGGGGCCCTAGGCATAATAAACCTCTAAGTACAGGTATTTCCTTTTGAAAGACCTGGAGTGTCAGTTAACTAGGTTAACTAATTGTAGACTTACCAATTTTAATTTGGCCTTGGTGATACATAATTTTTCATTTTTGTGATGCATAAACTACTAATCACAAACCCTTACTTATTTTTGGAAATAATTCACTTGATACGATGTGCTCAGGAATATTTTTTGGCAAAGAAGAATTTCATAACCATTTCTGATTTTCGAACAATGTATGAGCATTCAAGCTACTTAGAACTAACTTCTTAGAAATGTCTACAAATGTCACTCTTCTTAAAAGAAGAGAATACTCTAACTTTATAAAAATTACAGACTTAGGGCATACTTAAGATGATTTTAATGCATATAATGGAAAAGGAGAGGAGGTCTTAAGATAATTTCTGAAAACATATGTATCTGCTGTCATAACAAAGGGAACTATTCTGTATGAAAGGACGGGGTGCAGCAGGCGGCCGGACTGGGTGAACTACAGATAACGATGGAATAAGGCAGCTCTAATTTTCTTCTACTCTGTTAAGGCAGTGGGCCCCTCAATAGGTCTCTCTCCTGCAAGAGACCCTACTTCCTATGACATAAGCTGGGAATCCTCAGTACCTTTTTGCTGAAAGTGATTCTTGTTGGGACGAGCATGAGGGATCTAAGGAAACGCCCACTGTACGCCTGGTTCACAATGGTATTTGACAGACGAATGTTTGTTGAATGAATATGGAAAAAAGTACAAGCATATGTAGGAATGCCAGTGAAAGTACATGGAAGAGGAAAGGGAGGACAGAAACAGTCACTCGCAGGAAATATCTGAGAGCAAAGTAAAGAGAAAATATTGCATTCCCATAGTAAAGAATGATGACTGTACTTAAAAGTAAGTCAATGGGTAATAAGTATTATTGCACTTAAATATTGCTCTCTAACACAGATACTAGCAAAACTAGGACTTTTTAAAATAACAAGGGTAATGATAGTCAACATTTATTCAACGCTAATATGTCAGGCACTACAGTAAGAATTTTACATGGGAGATACTATTTAGTCTTACTAACAACTTCATGAGGTTGGCAGGTAGTATTTCCACTCAAAGCAGGGGAAAACTGTGCTCACAGTGAGGTACATTATCTTGCCCAAGATTGCTCAGTCAGAAAGTCATGGCTCTGAGTCCAAAAGAAGTTATTCTTAACCATTATGCAATATAAGACTGTAGGAATATTATCCTTTTTTTTAAAGATTTTATTTATTTATTTATTTGACAGAGAGAGACACAGTGAGAGAGGGAACACAAGCAAGAGGAGTGGGAGAGGGAGAAGCAGGCTTCCCGCAGAGCAAGGAGCCTGATGCGGGGCTCTGTCCCAGGACTTTGGGATCATGACCTGAGCTAAAGGCAGACGCTTCACAACTGAGCCACCCAGGCACCCCAAGAGTAGGAATATTGTCCTAAACAGTGGTGAGTCTGTTAAGTTAGCATATGGAGGAACTATTATAGAAGACCAAATTTCCTTTGAAAATTCACTTAATTAACCATATTATATAGTGTATATATACACAGGCTTGCATATCCAAATCCAAATATATAGTACTCTATAGAGTATTATAGATGTATTATATATCCTAGACCTAATAATAAATGATATTCAAAAGTGGATCTATATGCAAAATACTTTATAGTAGAACCACTGAAATGAGAAGCTCCTACCATGAAGGGTACACAGGTGCTCAGAGGGCCTGAGCAACCAGCAGATTCATGCCCCCATCTCGGGTTCGCTGTGAGACGACTGCACCTTGTTTAGCGTAAGGTTGTGTATTACCCATACTATTTAATTTATAATCCCTGAATGTATTACTTGCTGCTGAGGGCGAAGACTTGAGTTTGCATAAATGAGCTGTATACAGAACACTCGACTGTGGGTGCATGCCTGTCTCCTCTCTCAGTTATTCCTGCCTGGGACCTCCTGTGTTCTGCACGTTCTCACCGACATGAACCACAGTAAGCAGCCTCAACAGAGCAGGCCTTGTCAACCTGAAATCTTATTAATGCCAAAGCACAGAGGTGACAGTCACCCCGTCTTAACTTCGGAGAAAAAGATAGCTCCAACCAAAAAAGAAAAAAGAAAAGAAAATCATCTTCCCTTCTGCATAAGTCTTATTTCTAAAAGTCCCTGTTTTTCCTGATTTTACATTTGAACAATTTACTTTTGTGTGAAACCACCCAATTATACCCCTGGAGCCAAGTGAAGGTCAAATCCCTTTACACCCAGTAGTCTTGACAACCAACATTCCACTTAACAACAAGATTTCCAAATCCCAGACACAGGCTCTCTTACTGGAAACATTTCCTCTGTGAGTAACAGAATGAAGTGATCACACACACACACACAAAGAGCTGGGGACAGGCTCTCTGGGAGTTTGCTGCATGTGGTCTGACCTGAATGTCAGGCACCTGGGGGTCCCCTTAGTGAAGGTTGGTGACCTCCTCCCCTGCATTGCACTTCTGTTCCCTACTGCCCGCCACCTCTAAACGGAACGCCTCTTTCTTTCCAGAGGGAAGGGGCTAAAATACCAGACTGTGATGTACCATCTCTCGGTTGCTATGACTGAGGCCATTAAAATGGCAGGCAATAAAAGACTGCCCCTCAAGACCCAGCTACAAAGCCTCAAGGTCACTGCATTCCACAGCTTCCTGTGGGCCCTTCATTCCTGGCCTCAGAGCTTCAATATCCTGGCGAGATCCCCTCGCATTATATTTCATGGGGCTTAAATGCAAGCTCTCTCAGCAAGCCCGAGAGCATAATGGTAGTTTTAATACATTCCTTTTACCTAAGGCTGGGATCTATTTCAAAAAGTTACCCAATAGGTTTTCTTTCAGGTGAGCTCATTGCTGAGACATTCCAAAATGACATTAAAAAATAAATCCTCTGATGACTATATTAGTACAGTACCTGGGACATGGAGAGTTATGCCTGAAAACGTCTTAGATATCTATAAATAAACCTTAAAAAAATAACCCAGCAGGAGGAATGTGAGGAGCTAATGGAATCCAAAAGAGCTCGCTGCTACCCCCTTGGAGTTGAAATCCACCCCGGGCGGACTGTCGCTGCAGCAGATATAAAAAGACAGCCACAGGCTGGAGCCGTGTTAGAAAATTCTGGGGCAATGGAATATTAATCTTTTTCTCCAAAGAAAAGCCACAAACTCTGTTCCTTGGAAGAACTAGCCTCCCTTGCTTGAAAATGGTGCACTGTGTAACACAGATGAGGCTCAGTTCGAGCAACATGTGGGCTGCCTTCAAAATCAGCCGGCTGTCCCCTCCTGACTTCAGGTGGAGGGGACTCTCACAGAGCCAGGTGAGTGAGCGGCATGGGGCAGTGGGAGCGTGGCGGTAGCTCTCTGAGGTGGCAGAGACATGTTAAGACCCAATGTGCCCTTTGTTTCTGCTTTCCTGAGAACATACCTCGGGACTGCCTTTCATTCCTCAGCCAGCTTACTAGAAGCTTCTGTTTCTCCAAGCAGTGCGCCCTGCTCTCTCGGATTCACCCAACTGGCCACAGTGAGGGTCCCCGCCCGTTACCGAGGCCCTGGAGGACTGGACACTTGGGTCACGTGAAGGAATTAGCCAAAGGACAAGTCAGCCCTCAGATACCCTTGTTGGAACCCCAGCTGGGTGAATAAAAAACGCATTCAGAATCTGAAATATGTCACTGCACTTGGAGTGGCGACTGAAGTTTCCTCAGTTTCATAAACAGTTTGATACAAACACAGCACTGGTGTAGGTCATAGCAGATGTGGTAGGCAGAAACGTCGAGGACAGATATGTACTATTGGTTTTATTTGTTTTCCACACCCATTTCAGCCCTCAACAGCGGGCTGAGCCCCCCTGGCTCTAGGGGCTCCTAACGTGGTCAGAGGCACCTGGGGTGTCCCTGCATCAAATTCAAGGGGTCCATGAACTGGAAGGAGAAAAACTGTATCTTTATTTTCACCAGTCTCTAACTGAAAGTTACCACTTCTTATAATTATGAACGTAGAAAACAAAGTCCTGTTAATATTAGCACTAGCAAAACCTGTAATTTTGTTACCAACAGAAATCATGACATTTTCATAGCAATTACAGATACATATCCGTAACATCAGTAACATGGATAATTGCAAATATCTTTGAAATCCGAAGTATTGTATTTTACTCATTTAAAAACATTCAAAGAAGAGGCCCATAGCCTCCAGCAGGTTGCCTGCGGGATCTATGGCACAAAAAAGCACCGGAGCCCCTCTATTAGAAGGAAATGAGCCAGCACAATGAGACAAGTCCGGTCCTAAGCCTCCACCTGCATGACTAACATTCTCAGTTGGGGCCAAATACAGGGATGACAGAACAGCTGGCAAAGGAAAAAAAAAAAAAAAGTCAAAGGACTGGGCTCTGGTCCCTAACTTACTGAATGTCCTTTGGCACAACATTCACCCTTTTTGTCATTCCCAAGAGCACAGCTATTCCCGCCCACAATGTGCCAGGCACTCTGCAAATCCCTTTGCAGGCATTACTTCCTGTGGTCCTTCCAGCCACCTTTGGTGGTGGTACTATTATTCCATGCATTCTACTGATAAGAAAATTCAACCTTAGAACTGTTAAGTAATCTATCCACCATGCCACCCAGCTGGAAAACAGCACAAATGGGAAACGTCCCTAAGGCCATTCGATTTCATATCCTAGCAACTGAGATAACAACCCTACCACCCTAACTGACCCACAGGATTTTTGCGAAGCTCAAACGAAAGGCAGATAAATCATCTGTCAGATTTAAACAGTGCTTTTCACTTTCCAAAGCCAGTTACCAACATTTTAAAATTATTACCACTATTGAGGTTTTCAAGTACAGCAAAATTTTGAGTTTTGGAAATACCCCGCAGAAAGGTAAGATTCAATCAAGGGGACTTCTGAGTTGTATTTCATGTTTAAGTGGCAATATAATTATCCCAAAGAATGGCTGATGGACTGTAAGAGGATCTATGCTAATGCTAGATAAAGATCAAGTCAAACTAATACTTGCCTGTTGGTGTTCTGCTATAGGGCTTAAAACGTGTATTCTCTTAAGTAAATGAAATAAGTGCCCTTCAATCTGGCTGCAGGCTTTTAATTTATATAGCAACTTTCTTCCTCCTACGAGGCTATACCGAAAGGGAAAATTCCATCCACCTCTAGCCAGGTGATTAAGTCCCAGAGTGGAGCAGCCCTAAAAAACATGGCTTGAGGAGCTGCCCAGCTTACAGCCTCTCTGCTCCTTCCTCAGCAGCTCTCTAGAATTTTCTGTGCAGAATGGAGGCACCCCTCCAGGGACATTCTCACCCTGACTGTTCAGGGTCCACTTACCTGACTAACGATGAAGAAAATGACAGTCATAGCAGCGCAGGCCAAGGTGATCAGCATGAGGAACTTGAACCTGAAAATCAGCCCCTGTTGGGAAGGAAAGAAAGAGTAGTTTACCATCTCCCAGCTAGCACCAATCATTTTCTCAAGATATAAATCTGTAAAAAACCAATTAAAAAAAATCTATAAAACGAAAGCCCTAAGAGGGACTAGTAAAATAATTTCACATACTAACACTTCTCCTACAGAGGCGAAGGTGGCTGAAAAATTTATTGGGCCAAATATTTCTTAAGTTCTTATCTCTCATGAAACAGTGATACCAGAGCCCAGAAAATTATATTCATAGCACGTTGTGAGGCTGCTAATTTCCCTGCTAAGCTGGTTATGCTTCTCTGCAAGGGTTCAAAGTCACCAAATCCAAGTTTTCTGCGGTTGTAATAAAATTCTGCTCCAGTGAACAAAAAGAAATGTGCATATTAATCAACATGAAGTGGATTTGGTTGAATTTTCTTATATGTCACTCCAGCTCTAGAGACAGGCAAAGCTTCAGAGGGTGCCCAAGGTTTCCTGAGAGCAGGATTTAAGGGAACCTGTGTTTCAGGACACACCTCTTATTCAGGGGCTCTTAGCCACAGATACGCTGTATATAAAACCCCCGGGGTCCTGCAGTTTCTATTTCTTTTCACAAGAGGAATTAGGCCCATGTCTCCAAGGATAGCCACTCAGGCATGAGTCCAAGGGATCCTTAAAAAATTAAGAATGTGCTGCCTGCAATAGAGATGGGAGGATGTTGAGTGTTCTCCCTTAAACAAGTCACATAATCGTTCAACAGAGATTACTGAATTCTATCTGATCACCTGCTGGATACTTTAGGGGAAATCTAAAAATCAGATCACCTGGGCTGAAGCCCAGACTCCAGGCTGCTTCTCAGCAAGGGAACTTTACCTAAAGCCTCACCCCGGCCAAAGCCCTGATTCTACCTTGTCAAATCTCCCATCTGGTATCACCCACATTCCATCCCAAAGCTGAAAAACCTGCTGAACAAGTTCACCCTTTCTGAGGACAGAAAGACAGATATACCACAGAAAACTCCAAGACCGGTACAAGCCAGCTAGATGCTTCTCAGAGTCAGATTTAGACTCTTATTTTGCCCGGAGATCCCACATGACAGGAGACTCTCTCCATGTGTATCTGAAATAAAGGCTTCTTATCCCTAGGTGTAGGTGTGTGGTGCGTGTTTACACACCAAGTAGAAGCTCCCGAGTCACCAGTTCCCACATGAGCCTGGAGGTTTGCTCACCTCATAGTGGAGCCGCCGGACTTTGCTCATGGCTGGCAGGCTGGACTGCTTCCCACTGATGTTCCGAAACACCTGAAACACCATGAAGCACAGAAACAGGAAGTAGAGGCAGAGGCAGATACCGGCCACAATGATGAAGGCCATCTGACGGTTTCCAGTAAAGGAAAGGGCAGGCTCGCTGATGACACAAACACCTCTCCTCAGCTCTGTTGGCAACGACAACCCACGGTCTCCAAACAGAGGGATAAGATAGTAAAACCAGGCATTCTAATGCCAGCGATAGAGATTTTCGGACACAAAAGTACAACAGAGTGGAAAGTTCCAAGCTGCTTTCCAAGGCAAGTGAGAAGAGGAATGGAGCCTCACTAATTAGAAATGCAGACTCCAGGACCCACCCAAGACCTATTGGATCAGAATCTGCCTCTTAACAAGATTCCCAAGAGATTGGTATGGACAATACATTCGAAAAGCACTAAAATACTGGGTATTGGTTGCAAATGACTAGTCAGGGAGAACAGTGACCAGGAGTTACAATACAGCCCAGGTTCCACAGCAGATCTGTGGAATGAGATTTTCCAAGAGCAAGGAAACCCAGCATAATCATGTTTGAGAACCAGTGGGCTAGTGCTTGAAGTTTCAGAAGGAGACCGAGATACCATGGGGTCAGGAGGTGATGACGTGGGGGTTGGGAGCAGCAGCTGCAGGGGATGCTGGGCATGCGATGGAAGGCCTTAAGGTAAAACCAGGGATGAAGTTCTGTGTGCGATTTTCTGTCACCACAAGAAAAATCTTGTCAAAGGGAACAGAGAGCAGAAGGACAGATGGCCAAGGTGGGAGATGAGGGTGGGGGCAGTATATACTTTGAAACTGATCAGGGCAACTCTGAGACCTCTCTTGAAAGCTCGACTGGAGACTCACCAAGGCCTGGGGAACACTGAGCCAGCTTGGGAGGCCAGTGACCTGAATCTAAGTCCCTTCTGCTACAACTCTACCCCAAATTGCATACTCTAAGATGTTTTAATAAGTGTGAACTCGGCATCTGTAGATTTCATTAAATAATATATCTAATATAGTTTCTCCTTCTTTCCTAAAGCCGACGGCACCCCGGAATGAAGGGAATATAGTGTTCTGCTACAGGCCCTGACATTTTCTTTGCCTCCCTGGACCTCCATCATACATGTACAATGAAAGGGCTGAAGTAGACTTAACATTGTAAGTACTGCCTGTGTTGTGCAGCTCACATTTTCAGGAGGAAGGATGGGAGCAGGGGAGAGCTCGACTCTCTCATCTTTAAGGTAATGATACTACTGAATCAGCTGGCTCACAAAGGTCTTGTAATACTAAGCCCACACAAACATCATGGCCGGACGAAGCACATTTACCAGCACATGACAACTCCAGTCTTTCTCCTCACTACAGAGTCTTTTTCTCCCAAAGCACTTAACATATTATTCAGGAAGATAAAATATTGAAATCCAGCATCGTAAAGGGGAGAAGCTAAGACTGTGGCTTCTGCTTCAGGAAGATGACTCCGACCGAGCGTATGCCAAGCAGCCAGAAACCTTGGCCGCTGCTCTGGAACAAATCACCTTAGCCTCATCTCCATGCGGTCTCAGGAATGAACAGCCGCCGCATGGTATGCCGGCACGACAAGGTCACCATAAGAAGTCTCACACGCGGAGGGACCTCAGAAACAGGCTCTCCCGGGGCCCAGAGATGAACCTCCGCAGTTCATGCCAGTCATACTTGAGTCTGCGGTAAACCAGCGTCTAAGAGATCATCTGGACAGGCTACGGTAAGACGAGCAACTCTGATTCCCCAGCTGTGGGGCTATGCTGCACCTTCCTCCTTTACCTGCTCTCACCGGGCTTAAAAGCAAGCATTCATTCTTCTTATTTGCCTTAATTGTGCACTATCGTTGGTCTGAGGATCAAAGCTCTGGCTGGGCACACATGGCGAACATTAGCAGGACTTAGAAAATGATCCGCGGGGACCAGGCAGCTATAGGAAGAAACGAAACCCTGAAGCCATCAAGGAAGGATACAGCCAGCTCGGTTCCAACATCTGTGGTCCAGATACTGTAGAAGGGATTCGTGAGCTGTACCCCTCTACAAAGAAAAACAAGACGGAAAGACACAATTAATGCAGAGGCAAAGGGGGGCTTTCCTTTTCACACATCCTCCACTTCTCAGCCAGAAGGGCGGGGGCTGTGTGGAGACGAAGAAAAGTTCACAGACTTAGAGAGAAACAGTTTGAAGGATAGGACCAGCACAAATATTTTCCATTTAGAAAGAACTTCGTCTTCGATTTCAGCCCAGTCCTTATCTGAGGATGTGACCACATCCAATGCTTCCGTCCCACAGGCTCCCAACCACCCTTCCTCTTTTCGAACCCTCCTCCCAGGGAGCTGGGGTGGACATGGGGATGCACCTTTCAGCCCAGGATCCCACGGGCCCCTGCTCACCTCTCACACATGTCAAATATGAAGAGGCAGAAAGAGCCAACAGCAATCGGTCCGACTTGCTTCCAGTATCCTGCTATGTGATTGCGCTCGTGCTGATCCTGAGGGAAACGGAAATGAGGAATGACATCGGGGAGAGCAAAGCAAGTCTACAGGTAAGTCAGTCATTCCAACAAGCCTTGCTGACCGCCTATTGTATACCAAGCATCATGCTAGACTCAGGGTGTGCCAGAAGGAGTAAGGCCAAAATCTTTGTTCCAGAGGACCTCATTTTTTATCAGCCCATCCCTAGGGACTCTCCTAGCCACTGGAACAGGATGCTATGGGAACACAAAAGAAAGGCTTTGTACCCTCAACAGTAGAAGTTCTCTGGTCTGCAAAATAACTCATTCCAAATTAAATTATGTGTCTTATCACCTGTGTTTGTTCAGGCGGGTGAATCCCCAGAGGACAAGATAAAGATTTCAAGGCATTAAAATACATCAAGAGATAGAGCAATCTCTCTCACAGTTAGGAAAACAGACATATGTTCTCCCTATCTCCATTAAAAACAAGAGTGGTTCCTCTTGGTAGATACACAAAGATGCTACAAGACAGAAAACGAAGGAATGTAGAGCAAGAACCTGGGGAAACGCAAATCCTAGCACCCAGGCTGGAGACCAGGTGGGACCGTCCACACAAATCCACTCTGGGCCTCCCCTGTGGCTGGCTGTGCCGCTGCTGGACCCAAGTCCCCCGAACTCCTAGCCCCGCTGCCAAGGGCGCATTCTCCATGCATCACCACTGGAGGACCTCTTCCGTCTACCCCGGGTACCCTAGCCATCAGCACACACCTCTCTCTCCTCTCACTGCTCCTAGAAGCACTGCAAGACTTTAGAAGCAATGATCAAACCCCAGGAGAGTTTAAAAGCAGTCCACTACTATGAAGCTGACTGCCCGACAGGACCAAGCTCCAGCTGGTGTATCACCTGAGCCACAAGGTGAGGACAGCACCATTCTTATTTGTATCCATGGTACCTTCGATCCCTCCTGAGGGAGGATTGGATGTCTGGGCAAACTGAGACCAGGGAGGTCGGTATTTCAGGGTAAAAGGGGTTACTAGGCCACCTGGACAAACTGCCAGCTGGAAAGAACCAGACCCACATTCTCCGGGGGTTACCTTGGTCCTGGGGACAAGAAGAGCTGAAGCCAAAGCAGAAGAAACAGTAATAATCACTGACATTGCTGTGTTTACTTTCTGTGAAATACTCACAGTATTATTTTGCTTAAATCTCACAAAACCCTATAGACTGGGCTTTTAAAATCCATTTTACAAATGAGAAACTGGAGATTCTGAGAAAGTCACTTGCCAGAGCCCACTTGGTTAGGTAATGAGTGGTGGAGTCAGAATTTGAACTGCGGTCTGACTCCAGAGCTCAGTCCTGCAGCCACTGGTTTATCTTGTCTCACTCCCGGTCCCTCTTCCCTCTGGAGCTCTTACCATCATGTGCTCGCCACAGAAGATGATCCAGAAGGACAGGAGCATCGCGTAGAAGATGCCCTGTCGGATGTCGCCGAACAGCAGCATCCAGGTCCAGTCAAACCCAATGGAAAACCATTCCACTGGAATATTGATAAAAGTCATGGAAATCCCAAGGGCAAAGATGACTCTGAGCATGAGAAAATAGCAGGAAAACCACTTTAGTCATCCGGGAGGCAGATTTAAAACAACAAAAACAACAACAACAAAAAACCAAAACCCAACCCAGTTTGGGGGAATTGAGATGTTACCTATTGAGACTGAAGCTGTATGATCAGTTTCTTAGCTCTCATAATGAGTTCCTACACCCGGACGCAAAATGCCTTATCTTGTTGGCCCCACCGTGTCACGAAGGAGGGCTACGTTAGCCTTTCTATAGAATTGAAGCTAACCTCCGTAATGGCCTGCACTTTATTTTGGTACCACATCAGATTAAGAGCTTCCTACAATGTTTTCCCCTCCTTTGCCTTCTTAAACAGACCTCACTGAACATAATTATCCTCTTTCACCTATTCAGTAATCATTAACCTGATCGTTAAGAACACTCATGATTATTATTGTGATGATGATATCCTCCTCAGCAACTATGAATTGGATAAGCAAGCTCATTTCAATAAGAAATTACTCCAAACAACAAGAAATACAACTCCTTTTAGCTGCTTGTTTAGTTTTCATTTTGCTTTTTCCCTACTGCCCTATTAATTGCCACTGCTCTATCAAATATCATTCATTTTGTCACTGATGTATTCATACTTTCAATCATACCTATGAAATACAAGTGTTAATTAAGCAAGGATCACATGCCAGGCATTTTGTCAGGGCCACAAATAACTAAACGAGGTACTCCAAGAGTACTCTCTTCTACTCGTGGAGGCAGATTTAGTGGCTGAGCCAAATCTAGTGTGTCAAGAGATGTAACAGAAGTGAGCACAGGCTGCCCCGGGGACTTCTAACCTTGAGAGAGGCAGGAACTGAGAGGACTTGTGAGTCACAACTGGGGAGGTGGAAGGGCATGGCAAGCAGAGGGAACAGCCTGAATCATTTGGGGATCTGTGCATGGAGGAAATGACAGGACATGAGGAAATGACAGGACATGAGGAAATGACAGGACATGAGGAAATGACAGGCCATGACACCAGAGAAGTAAAGAAGGCTCATGAAGAAACTCACCTACCCCATTAGAGAACTTATCTTGAAAGGACTGAGGATCCAATAAAAAGTTTAAGCAGTAGAGTGACATCATTCATTCTCTCAACAAATTCATTCACTCAACGAATTATTGGGCTCCTACTATGTGCCAGTCACTATTCTAGATGCTGGAGATATAGTAGTAAACAAAGTAGGCAAGGATCTTGTTGTAATGATGCTTGCATTCAGAAGGGGTGAGAGGAGGGGTCTGGAAGGAAAGACAACAAATCAATAGAGAAGAAGAAAAATAGAAGAAAAATGAAGAAAAATAAAGCAAGGTAAGAGAATGGAGAGAGAAGTGATAATACTTTATATAAGGGGGATAGGAAGAAGGCTCTAAGATAAGAGACATTACGGATGGGCCTGAAGGAAATGAGGAATTGAACCACAGAGATATCTAGGAAAGAGCATTTCAGATGAAGAAAATAGCAAGTGCAAAGGCCCTGAGGTGGGAGCATACCAGGCATGTCTGAGCATCATCAAGTGGTAGAGAGGATAGCAGATGAAATCAGAAGTGACAAGGGTCCAGGTCATCAAGGACTTTATAGGCCAGGGCAAAGGAAATGAAAAGCCAATAGAGAGCTTTGACAAGAAAAGTGACAAGTTCTGGTTTACACTTGAAAGGGAACACTGGCTGCTGTGAGAACAAACTGTAGGAAGGAAAACAGTGGAAGCAAGAAGAACAGTTGAGATGCTATTTGCAATAATCCAGGTAAGAAATGAGAAATGATGGGGAGTTAGATTAGGAGGGTAGCAATGGATATGGTGAGATTTCCTAGTGGGTTGGATGAGGAATGTGAAAAAAAGAGAGAAGTAAAGGATGACTCCTCCTTCTCTAACCTGAGCAGTTGAAAGGATGGAGCTGCCATTTCCTACGATGGGGATGCCTGGGAGAGGAGCAAGTTTGAAGAGGGAGGAAATAAAATGTTGTCCTTTGTATGTGTTACATTTTTGTGCAAGAGAAGACATTATACAAACAGCTGGAATTCTTGGGTTTAGGGCTGGGAGAGGCTGAGGTCGAGGCTATGAATTAGGAGTCATCAGAGCGCAGATGATTTTTAAGACCACGGGACTAGATGACATCACTCTAGGAATAAGCATAGCTAATGAAGAGAAGAGGTCCAAAGACTAAGCACTGGCTCCAAAGTTTAAGAGGTTGGAAAGATGACTGGAAACAGGACTGGAGACAGAGTCATGGTCAGTGAAGGAGAATAACCACAAGAAGGGCTCTGTGAAGAAAAAGGAAGTGACCATTTATGTTGAATGCTGGTGATGAGTCTAGAAAAGTGAGAACTGAGAAGTGACCATTGGATTTGGAGTGTGAAGGTCATTGGTGATCCTGTCAAGAGCAGTTTTAATGAGGGGTAGAATGCGCTCAAGAAAGAACAGCTGGAGAAGATATATAGACAAGTTTTTTGAGGAGGTTTGGGGTGGGGTTTCAGGGGGAAGCAGGAAAAGTAAGTTTTGTCCAAGAATGAGACATGGTATAGTGTATTTGTATATTAACGAGAATAATCCAGCAGAAAGGAAAAGTCAGTAATGTGGGACAGAAAGGGGATGTGTCTACGAGAGTGTTGTCCTTCTGGAGGTCAGAGGGTTGGGCTTAGGAGCAAGGCAGTTTGTTCACTATGACAGAGAGAAGGATTTAACCCAGACCATGGGAATGAAGAGCAAAGATGGACTAGAGAGCCAGAAATGTGAGAGCGGTTTAATCCTTATGATTTAATAATAATTTGCATGAGAAAGATAAAGGAGAGAAAAAGAGTCCAGGATGATTCATGGTCTAATCACTAGCCGAAGTAACACACTGACCACTTGAACTAGACCACAGGAAAACCGGGACCGTGGCAGGCAGATCTGGGATGCCAGTGTTCCTTAAGAGTGCTCTGAAATCAGCTCTTACTTTTCTAGAAGTACTGGGGGTCGGGACATCATAGTGATCCTCCTCCAATACCACACCATAATGATGAAGATGCTGGGCGTAAGGAAGGTCTTCATGGCAAACCACACCTTGGTGAAGCCTCCATTTTGATGGATTCCCTAGATAGAGACCAATCATAATTTTGAAGGTGAATATATCTTAGTGTTATTTTCTTTCAGAAAATGCATTTTGGGGAGAGGCGAAAGCAGATCTTTTCTGCCAAACTTTCAAGAACCTTAACAGTCAGGGCATATACTCTCTTCACGTTCTTCTTAGCTCCTCCTCAGGTACTGTAGAAATCTAAATAAAAGGCAAAAAAATGGACCCACTCTATACAACAAGAACCATTAAGAACATGATCAAAGATTTTTCTCTAAGGATTTTTATTGAAAAATTGAGATATTTTAAGATGCCCAAAATGTTGGGATTGGTAAAATGTGTTAAGGTAAATCTCTATAGTGGAATGTTAAGCAGCATTGCAAAGTATGTTTATACTATACTCACAATATACTATTAAATGAAAAAAACAAGGAACAAAGAAGGCAGTTGAGTAGGATCTTTTTTTGGTAAGGATATATGTATCTATGTATATGGAAAAAATCTGTAAGGAGATATATCAAAACCTCAACAATGATTATTTCTCTAGATATTACAGGTCGTTTTTAAGTTCTATATGTTTACTTGTCCTTCCTAATTTTCTACAACAAATATTTATTTCATATGGGACTTTCTTAAGATTAAAAAACAACAACAACAACAAAAATCCTCTTGCTCCATGTTCTTTTTGCCTGTTAAACAAATCAAATGGAAAGAACCTAAAACACCACTGTTCTCTTTAACATTTGTACTTGTAAGACATGTAAAAAAAAATTACTTTTATCTTGGTGTTATTATGCAATCATGACAAATATAATAAAATCTTAAATGGGCATAATAATTGCATTACTTTCCATTTAAGCTGTCAGCCACCATGGGTATGTTATTTCCATTTCCCAGGCGAAGCAACTGACACACGGAGACTCCAGGAGTGAGATGGAGTTCCCTTCCAATACGCGAGCCCACAGACCAATGTTCTGAGCCAGGGTTCTAATGTCCCGTGCTGCCTGGAACCATTAGATTCACTTACCACCAACTGAATATCCTTTATTTCCCCAATCCCGACGTTGATTTTCTTCTTCTCATTCACAGGCAGTCGGATGTTCAGAAGGTAGTACTTATGAGCTACAGACCCGATTTCCATGAAAGGAAGGACATCACATTCATAGTAACGGCCCTCGTACTCTGGGGTCTGGAAGAAGAATAGAGGGTTTGTGGCAGAATCACTATTTCCAATAGATTATGTCTAAATTATCTTACCTTTGCCTCATATCACCAATGCTAAAAAGCTAATGCTTAAAGGGATACCTTAGAGCTACAGATAATAGGGAACAATTGGAAGCATGGTGTCCACTGGCTTCTCCTCACCGCCCCACCCAAAAAAACCCAGTCACATTTGAGGTAGAATGAGAAATTATATTTTTTAAAAGATTTTATTTATTTATTTATTTATTTATTTATTTATTTATTTGGCACAGAGAGAGAGAACACAAGCAGGGGGAGCAGCAGGCAGAGGAAGAGGGAGAAGCAGTTTCCCCACGGAGCCGCGAGCCCAATGTGGGGCTTGATCCCAGGTCCCTGGGATCATGACCTGAGCAGAAGGCAGACGCTTAACTGATTGAGCCACCCAAGCACCCCTAGAACCAGAAATTTTAGATAAAAAAGAGAAATCTCATCTCTCTCTTAACACTTCCTCAGTTCTTCAGTCCTCATTAAGCTTCACATCTGACTAAGCTGGTCTCCTGGAACTGCAAGAGCTTTTTATTTGCAGCACATCCCTGGAGCCTTCGAAGGCTGTATGGACCGGTCAACTTCTGAAATGTTCAGAAGGAAGCCCTTTGCTGACGTTCATCATACTCTTAGATGATGGCTAATTATTTTCATGGTTTGGGCCTGAACGAGAAGCTACGAAAAGATGAAAATAACTTCTTTTTATTGATCTGATAGAAAAAGAAGTCAAGGAGCACTTAGAATTTGGGGAAGAAAGGGATAAAAGGTAATAATAGGATTAGTTTATTAGAGATGCCCACTTGGGATTTTCTGCCTAAGTGACCAAGAGGTAAGATGGCAGAAGGGAGCAGAAATTTTGATTAAACCAAATTTAGCCCAATTTCTAGAACACCCTTGGACTTCCTGGCAAGGGTTGAAGAGCTACCGCCCAGAGCATGGTTGTAGGAGATTAAAGAGTAGGGGTACAGCTTACTTTTGGAAACTAAATTCTGCTCTACCTCACCAGGACTCCTGGCTACATGTCTCTGCCAAGGAGTCAGGGTAGGGGAGTAAATAGGGGCTCGTACAGGCATGAGCTTGAGTAGCCTGGGACTTTTCCCTGATAAAAGAGATGAGTGTCTGCCATCAATATAGGGTTTATACGCCAGCTTCAATATTTGCTGGGTGTACACCTCTTGATCCAGTGAAAGGAAAAGACCTAATGTGCTGTTCGTAAGCCTATATTCTCAGGAACAACATAAATTTTTAAAATATCTTTAGAGTAAAAAGTCCAGTGGAGAAATCAGAAGGAAGATAACAAGGAGTCTGTACCTGTGTATGAAGGGTCTCTGACCCTTTTGTGATCTTGGGGATTCTTTACTGGACAGTCAGAACTTAGAGTGCAATAAACAGAATTTTGTATAGAGGCAAAGACAGAAGTAGAGGTAGAGCAGGCTACCATCTGGATTTTAGGCTTCCATTCTTCCCTGCTTCACAGAAGACATTACTCATCAATCATGATAGTTTTTCATCTTCTAAGGTTTGAGGGGCTCTTTCAGAACTACTAGTTGACTACATTTGGCTTATGAGATTTAAGAAATTCTTCTGTAGAAAGCTTCCTGCTTCTTTCCCAAACTTCAGCTGCAGACTGGATTATTCTTCCTCTATCGATTCTTTCTCTCCCCTCTGCTCCTTTCTTTTACACTTACCAATCAGGACAAGTACCGGGGCTCTGCAGGAACTACTGACAACACCTTAGAGGCTCTAATTTAGCTTCAGATTAAGCCGCATTGAGAAAGTTGATTACCCTTTGTGGTGACAGTATGAAAATGATTGTCTGATATGTTTCCATTGAGGGCCTTGTTTTATTTCTACAAATTGAGATTTTTGAGAGGGAAGGGAACGAAACTTACTTAGTCTAATGTGTTTCTCACCCAAGGTCCCAAAGTAGTAGCAGTACTGGCTTGGGGACATGGGTCTTCCAAGTCCAGCCTGCAGCTCTGATGGGGAAGAGGACCCTTGAGAACAGCAGGGAGAAAAGAGCCATGTTGCTTCAGACACGTGCAATGGCAGGCACAGTGCTGTGGTAAGGAAGGCACGGTGCTCCACGCCCGGAGACTTAGATTCTAGCCCAGATCTGGCCCCCTGCTGGGGGGAATGTCATTCACCTCGTTCACCCTCACTTTCCTCCTAAGTAAAACAAGATCTCTGGGGTTCCTTCTAATTCCCCCATCATGGTCCTCTGGGTGTCCTCTACTTCCCCGTCCTTACAGAGAGGGTAACACTACCACTCCACGAGACAAATTTACTAAAGTTGAACAAATTCGACACATCAGATTCTGGGATCATGGCCTGGCCTAACAGCCTTGGGAGACAAATTCACTGTATCCTGTTGGGGACTCTTCCTTACACACTGAGGTTCTGCCGGTATTTAGGGCATTTAGGAAGAAAGACACTCCCCTCCTCCTTTCTTTCCCCCATCCCCCTCAGCATTCCCCCAACTCCAGCATGAGACTGGCTAATTAGGACAAATTACAGCAGGTGGCAACTTGACTTTTTTTTTTCTTTCGACTTCACAATCCACCAGGGACTAAAAAGCTTTAAAGCAATTTCTCATTTAATCTTCAGACTCAAGACTAAATTTCACTGCAATCAAAAAGCAGAGATTTGATGATTCATTTCCTTCACACTTTTCAAGGTTTAATATCTTTCTTGAAAGGGATCAACACATCCTAAAGATAATTAAGCAGCCATCATTAAGAAGCAGTTGCAGGCTTCTTAATGACCTCCCCCTCACTCTCCTTCTCAACGCCCTCCAGTGTATAAGGAAGGTGAGAAATGACTTTCCCCTTTTCCGAAGATGAAATTCCATATCCCAAGGCTTTATATTCTTTAACTTAGATATCCAACCAGTCTCACCTCTGAAAGATGCATTCAACTTGCAGTGACAGAAGGGTTTTAATTAATTTCCCCATTGCATGCAAAGATCTGAAAACATAAGCTATTCCTCTCCTGCTACCTCTAGTTTCTCTCTACCATTCATTTTCCCCTGCAGATTACCCCCCAAGCGCCTACCCCAAACAATTCGTTTTTGGGGGGAGGAGTGCTATAATTGGCGGTCAGTGGAGGATCTAAGGCCATGACTGTTAAACTTTATCGAACATGGGGCGCCTCGGTGGCTCAGGCAGTTGAGCGCCCAACTTTTGATTTCAGCTCTGGTCGTGATCTCAGGGCTGTGATATGGAGCCTGCATCAGGCTCTGTGCTCCTTGGAGGGTCTGCTGGAGATTCTCTCTCCCCCTGGGATTCCCCCGGCTTGAGGTCACATGCATGGGCACACTAGATTTCTCTAAAATAAGTAAATAAATCTTTAAATTTTATTGAACTTAAGGAGTTGGCATCCTGTTAAAACACAGATTCCTTGGTCCTATGCCTTGAGATTTTGATTCGGAATGTTTTGGGGGCGACCTGGGGATCTTCATTTGCTACAAGCTCCCAGGTGATGCTGGTGCTGTTGGCCCTCAGATCACACCTTCTCCTAGGAAACCTGGGGAAGATACAGTTAATAAAGAGCAGGTGCCCCAGCAGATCCTATGTGTAGGGTGTATGGCTAGCCCACAAGAGTCTCGGCTCACATTAACATCCCCTTTCATTCTCAAACACATCCCAGAGTGGGTATTAAATAATAAGTTCACCCTGCTGATGTTCATTATCTCATCTAATCCTTATACAGAATCCCAAAGCGGGTATTATTATTCCATTTTGCAAATTTGCAAATGAAGCTGGGACAGAGTAACTACATTTACCAAAGGTCATACAGTCAGTAAGAGATATATATAGCCTAGAACTAGAGCCACATGTGTTTTGCTCCAAATCCATACTTTTACCTAATGTTAACACTGTGAACCTGCCCCTCCCCATCTTACTCCTCTTTGGGGTAGGATGGACAGCTGGGGCACGGTACGCAGCAGCTTCAACGTGCCATTCCTACCATCCCCAGGGAACCCCAACTTTGCAGTGAGAGGCAAAAGTGAGGCTAGGAAAGGCCACAGCTAGGAGAGAAGAGGAACTAACCTGATCAATGGAGTAGGTACTATAAAGCTGTCTGAATCCTTTAAAAGGAACTGACCTGATGATGCCAAGGAACAAATGATAAATCAAGAATGTGCTTCAACGCACTTCACACGCAAAAAACGAGACCATTTCTGTACCTGAAGAGACATCAGAGATCACCTCGCTGAGGGTGCTCCGTGTTAACACCCTTGAGGGATGTGGGTAACCAAGTGTAACAGTAACTATGGCTCCACTGCACCTTCACAGAAACTTTCACAACTGGGGGTAAGAATAGGTATGGAAGTCAGAATCTCAGGAAGGCATGTGTGCAAGGACAACACTTGGCCCTGAAAAAGGCCCCTGGCTCATTGTGACCTGGTCCTTATACCATCAAATCTTCCTATCCTCTGAGGGCCACTGAGTCCATCTCTGCATTTTCATTTATGAGGAATCATAAAATTAAAGACCTCTGCCAAAAAGAAAATGTCTCCCTATTTTCAATGCAGGAGAGTAACCTCTCTCTCATAGGTGGTTGAATGAACCCTTCTGGAAGAACCAGAGAAGGGAGAGCCTTAAAAATGGGTTGGAAGACCCAGGTCACAAATGAAATTAGATTTCCTCCCTCAGGGCCTCTTTTTGTGTGTGGTATTCACTGGGATTTTTAGTCTTTGTACCTGCACATTAACTTTGGCAACAAAGAGATGCCTAAGAAACAGAGAAGCAGATACAAGCATTGATCCAATATGAACAGATTCTCACACCTCAAAATAACTTAGCAACGTTGTTCAGACACTCTCAGTCAGCCCTTAAGCAGAGAACCCGGAGTTTATTTTTATGGAGGTATTTCAGAGAAACAACTACATCACTTCAGACGTTCTTCCTTCCTGAGCAAGGACATAAAATCTCTGCTTTGCCCTTTTCTCTATTAAGACAAAAGATGATGACTAACCTTTGTGGGTCATGCATACTAAGAATAAGGACTGTATCTATGAACTGTAAAGTAAATCTCACGTACCTAGAACGCAAATAAAAACCCTATCAACTTAGACATCGAAGCATCCTACCTTGGGGGATGTGAAGGTACATTTCAGTTTCCGGGGCACTCGCTCATGGGCCATTTCAGTCCATTCAGCAAACATATCATCACGGTAAGCCAGGGAAACATCCATGGAAACTTCTGCATTTTCTCCTGTAAGAGAAAGGATGCATAATTCTGAAATGGCATCTGGGAAGGTATTTTGGAAAGAGGTCAAAAATTCTCACAGGCTCTGCCATGGAAACCAACAAGACAAAAGAAACATATTAGTTCCTAACAAACTCCAAGTCCAAGTCTCCAAATCTGAGAACTCAAAAGTCATAGGGTGAATGTCGAAGCTGGATGCTCAGGCCCTTCCATTACCACTCTGCCAAGGAGTCAAAGAGCCTCCACTTAAACTCCTCCAGAGACAGGGGTCACGCTGTCTCTGAAGCAGCTCAGATGGTCAGGTTGTCTGTCATTCATGGCCCGCATTTATCTTCCTGAGACTTGCAACACTGCTCCTAGGTCTGCCCGTAAGACTCCCATGGAACCTGAGATCCTTTTCCGACAAATGTGCCTTAAGTATTGAAACCCATACTTCATCTGCTTGAGTCTTCTTTTCTCTCTGATAACAATTTTCCAACCACCCCCCAGAGACATGATTCAAGTGCCTGTCTTCTGAACATACTCTAGACTCAAGGCATCCTTCTTAAAAGTCCTGCCCAAGAAGCTCTCAAATATGTGATCTGTTACTTTTCAAAAACTCAAGACCCCTCTGCAAATTGTGGGGAAAGTTAATGTAAAAGATGAAGGGTTTTTCCAAAGTTAAAGACTTACACACAGGTAACACTCTAATAATGAGCACATAATTGTGCAACCGAATATTCACATATTTCCATATCAGTAAAGACCATAAATGGGTTTAACTCATCACAAAACTCATTAAGGAGATTAGATGAATGAAAATCACATCTATCCATTTTGTCTTTTCAAAATGGATAGTGCCGAGCAAGTTCAAGAACAGAAGAGTCTTAATGGGACAAAAAAAGCAACACATATCCAAAATGACTGGATAGCCGGCTCTCACTGGGGTTAGGAGATGGGGCTCGATTCTAAGCTCTGGAACCTGAACACCTAACAAGTCACATGGGGAGAAGTTAATAACTGTTGTCTGGAAAAGTAGGGCTTTCTATCCACCGGCACAGTGTGACTTGAAGCCAGTTTGACAATGTGAACCCCAAGTTGCCTGAAATCCAGAAAGAAAGAATGCAAGGAGGCATGTGAGGCCACTAGGATTCATATGAAACCCTCGATGAACATCGGTGCCCCACCACTTTATTGGTACTATTTAAATCCTCACACACTGTGCATTGGCCATTCCTATTTTCCTCCTCTCCCTCCTGAAATACCACAGAAAAAAAAAAAAACAACAGTAAAGAACGACAAAGGATATTAAATCACAAGGGGAAAAAATGGTAACCACATGAGGAGACCAGAGAATGCAACCATCTTTTTAAAAATGAAAAATAGATGAGGTAGGGCTTCCTGACAGCCATAGAAAGAGGCACAGCCTAAACTGCTACAGAAGGGATATTCTGGAAAAGTGAACCATTCTGTCCAATAGACAACCAAGGCACTCAAAATCTGAAAACACCCGTATTGCTGAAGACAGAAGACACCAGTGAGGCTTGGTGCTGATAACAGGGTAACTGGCTGGAAGTCTGTACACAAAGTCATTGGACCTCAGGCTTTCTACCTCTTCCCACCTCTGCCCAGTTTGAGGGGAGACTCTGGACTTGAGGACACCGGGCAGTGCAGAGACTCAGGGCTGAAAACAAGGAAAATACAAGTCTACACATAAGGAACAGTGGGACACTCATCTTGACCAAGCAATGCTTTGCATTTGTAGGTCCACTTGGGTGGGGCTCAGGCTGCCCACAGCTGCTCCCCACGTGGCAGCCTCAGTGGTCAACAGAATGAACCAGTCAGAGCTCTAATATCAGGCACCAAGCTACATCCTTTTCATTTCCAGCACTGGCATGAGAAATTGGGGCTTTTGGCTATGTCGAAAGAATACTTCCAGATCCACAGGCCTCAAGAGTACAAATCTGAAAAGCGGTGAAAGAAGTTATCAGGCCTTGGAGCCACTGAATTCAGAGCAGCACTGGCCTTGGACATGGACAGGAAGGGCCCTTAATCTGGGATCCACATTTTAAAGGGTTCTGCCTGCTCTCTGGCCCTGTTCCAGCTACCTTCCTTGCAGGAAGGGAAACCCTCAAGTGAAAGGGACATGCCCACCCAGAGCCTAAAATCCCTTACGCCCACTTTAAGAATATGCTCCAATAACTCAGGATTGACCCCAGAACACCCTACCCAAATAGCCCTGAGCCTATTTTCCATGGCCTTGAAGGGCCGAGGGTCTTCCCCAGATCTGGCCTCTCAAGGTGAACTACACAACCATTTACGTACCCCTGGGCTCAGAAGTGGTCGAAGGCTACTGTTAGTGGGATACAGTCAGAGATCGCGCAAGGAGAGTTGGGTGTCCATACACACAGCACTCAAAGCTCCTTTTTGTAGGGGATGGAGCCAGGGGTGGAGAGAAAAGGTGTTCAGGGGCCCACACTCCTTGGTCAGTCCCATTTTGGCTCAGAATTCTGAGGAGTCCAAGAATCCTAAATTCAAATCTGGCTTTTAATAGAACTTGGCTTAACATTTTTGTCGGCCCGATTTATCACTTTTAAGTATTTAGACATATGATGACTGTGCTTCCGTAGGCACTCTTGCCCTGGGCCCTGCAAACATTAGGGATGAGCCTCGTTCAGAACAGGTGCCTCAGAGAGAGGGAAGGCCAGGCAGACTCACCTCCTGGCCTGCTCGCAGCTTTAAGAGTTATTCCCATCTGTTGGGAATCCCTAAAGGAAAAACCGTTTTAAAATACGCCACTAAAAGCAAACAAATTTTAAACACTGCTTTCGTGTATGATTACTCTGTATTTAGCCCCTGTGACTTCCGTGCTTTTATTTAAATTACCTCACTTAATGTTCCCAACAAACTCTATGAAGTGGGCACGGATGTTTCCTTTTGATTAGTGAGTGAGCTGAGGTTCTCAGATATTAAGTAATTCGCCTGAGGTCATATTGTTGTTGGTAACAGGAGGGAGACAACTATTTTGAAATTGCCTTAAAAGACAACCATCTTTTTTACATTGCTCAAAGAAGACTGGCTATCTTGTGATGAAAACAGTCCATCAAACTAATCCCAAAAGATGAATACGTATGCTCTGTGCAGACACCCTCTCCTTCAGGCCTCACACCCATCCCGTGGGGAAGAGGTGAGTAAATGGCAGAGCTGGGACTTCAACCTGGGTCTGCATCACCCCAGAACCCCCACTCCCCTCTACTACCTTTGTTGGTAGAAAACAGCAGACTTTCAAAAGAAACTTAACAGGGGTGCCTGGCCGGCTCGGAAGGTAGAGAAATAAGCAGCGCTCCTCCAAGGCCGTGCGCGTGGCTTGGAATGTGTCTGGAATTCTCTCATCTGAGCTTTGAGGCGAAGAGCTGCTGAAACCTACACAGTGCCATTTCAAAAAACTGACTGCAGAAGCTTGACATGGCGTGATGTGGCGTGGCATGACGGGGCGTGACAGAGCTGGAAGCCCTAGGGCCAGCCCTGGGTCCACGCCACAGTCTGCCCCTAACCATCTGCCTGATCAGGGCCAGGCTGGGTCTGGATGGGGCAGTAAGCTCCATCTGCTGGAGGCGGTGGCTTGTAGCTCCAGCCCACAGCCATCATGAGGCGGTACAGGTGGGTCTCACCAGACCTTCTGCTCTTGTCAAGACAAGACAGAAATGCAGACTGTTTTAAACCTAATTTCTAAATGTCAGTCATTAATTCACTAAAAGCAAAAACTAGGCTAAAACAAAATGAAACAAACTCTGTGCAGGTCAACTAATAAAGTGTCAGGTGATCTGAGTCCTCCTGTGGAGGGGACGCTTTTCATAGAGCCTCCACATCACCATTTTTTCTTTCCATTTCACCCTCAAGTAAAGTTCTTCCTAAAGTTTTCTAGTATTGTTCATGAACTGTATCCCATGTTCCGCCTAATCCTCACACATCACTTACCTCCTGTGCAGTCTGGGGCAGGTGTCCTCATTCCTGAGGTAGAGAAGTCAGGACTCGGAAAGCCCCAGCTCTAGATACATCAGAATCGAGCTTCTAGAACTTCATGAACTATAGTCCTCTGTCTTTTTGCTGTCTTTCATGGTGTACTTAAAAAATAGAAATCTCAGGGAGAAGGGCAGGTTCAAGTGACCCTCTCGCCTTCCCTCACTGGACTTTTGATATCACCGCACCCCACCCCCGACCCCCAGGCCCCTCGCTGGGATGGATGCTCAGGCTCCTTACCCTGTTGGAATAGGACTTGCCTCCTATGAGTCTGTGACCATTAAGTTAGATACCACATGAAAAACTGCTTAGAATTCTGCAGAAAGCATGAAGGACTACCTATTGTTTTATCATCTTATTAGGGAAGTGAAAGTCTTATGCCTACCTTTAATTCCAAATAATTACCAGATTTCAGGAACGTGGAATTTCCCACTATGAATCCCTATCCAGACCTGGAATGCAAAACTCAGAAACAGGAAAGCATTGGGCAGAGGAACCCAGGAAAGCTGTGAAGTCAGCCACCTGAATCATTTTCCCTTCTGCCTCCAATGGACTTGGAAATAAAGTTCAGCTTTAATGAGTACGTTGCATGTAATAAAACACCGGTTTCATGACTCCCGGGATACTGCGTGGGCAATACTGCCCTCCCCCCCCCACCCCCAGAGATAATGAAAGTGAAGATTCCAATTTGCACTCCCTGGGAGAATGGCAGGAAGGCCAAGGCCACCGCTGGCACCCGGAGAACCCTCCCTATAAAACAAGGACACCGGTTGTACCAGTTCCATGGGGTAAAGTGCTTAAGGTATCAATAGAGGACATTTGTAGGTTTGGAACACACGGTTTTCTACACCTATCCCAAACCAGCAGCTTTCCTATGCTGTGGGCTGTCCAAGCTTGACATTTCTCAAATGGCTTTGGAGACACATTTCCGTTGGCTGGAAAATTCACTCAGAATACTGGGAAAGGAGGTGTGGAAAGGCACCGTGGTTCTTCGCACTTATTATTTCCCTCCTGTTACAGAGGTGGTGCTCTGACACGAGGAAATCTGCACTCCAGGCTTCTCTAGGTGCAGACTTGGACTGCAGAGTATCACTACGGATAGAAAGATCCATGCCTTTCCATACTGGGAAGGAGCGACCAATCATATCTTTTGGAATCATGGAACCTTCTCAGTTAAACTGCCCTGCCCTGCATAAGAAAAGCACTTGCTGATCAGTTTTTCAAAGACAAGTAGAAAGCCAGAGAAGACTCTGCATAAGCCAGAAATGGTCGGGGAGACAAACAGGAAGACTCTGAGCATCCCAAGAAATCTAGGGCGGCTGTTTATTGTCAAGAATGGACCCTGGTGGAGTGAAGCAATGAAAGATGAGGCTTCACTGAGGAAGTGATCGGGATGCTTCTCACTTAGACTTTTTGAAACTGGCATTTGTATAATAGTACAATAGTACAGAGTTTGCGGGCCAAAGAGATCTGTTTTGCAATTCCATCTTTCCGACTTTCTGAATGAGTGACCTTGAATAAGTCCCAGTTTCCATGTATGCAAGATGGAAATAGTGGGACCTACTTCCCAAGACTGTTGACAGGACCATTTGGTACATAAGTACGTAAAAATACTAGTTTCCCTTCCATCCAGGTTCAGGACGGTTGGGTTGACCAATAAACTGGAAACAAAGGGGAGAAAGGAGAGGGCAAGTTGCATTAAGAGGATATAAAGAATTATTTTAGGGTTGTCAGAAACTTTTAGGTTCCCTGAGAAACCTTGGTTTTCCTAGGCCCTTGCCCTGGGGAAAAAATTAAAGAAATTTCAAAATGTTCACATGCATTCCCACATTCCATAGGGGAGCTGCTAGTCACCCGAGGATTGTTTGGGTAACCTCAGAAGGAGGCCGCACAGACGAGCCTCCTCCCAGCCTCCAGCAGACATATAATCTGGGGTTATTTATGCCAGTGTTCCTACCCCAATCAAAAACTCTCTGACCTGGCTTGTATTTTCTTGATGCTTTCAATTAAGGAAATAACAAAACCAACCCTGTCCTACATCCATGGTTAGGCCTGGCAAAAATGGACTCAGCTAATTATAAATTTGGCCCTGGTTGTTTTCTTAAGATGCCCTACAGGCCTGGGTGTGCACAGTTATAAAAATGAATGCGTACAATTACTTCGCAAAGCAGCCTAACAGTTTAGTTCACATTACCTCTCTCGTTTTTCTCCATCACGTCAAGAGTTTGCATTTGGGAGAAATATTTTCCATGTGTAAGAAGACATTTTTCTAAGCATCATCAAAACGATCCTTTGCTACACTGTGGAACATCATTTCCTAGTTGAAGTAGTAAGCAGTCTGAGATATGCAATGAGAGAAACATTCCTCACACTGGCCCTTTTGCAAAGTGACACCTTCTTGGAAAACATCCACTTATCCCTATGGTACCCTATCGTACTACTTTTATAAGGCTGTACATTTGGAAAAGTAGCTGGGGATATCAACTGTTTTATAAACAAATGGATCTGAAGTACCACAGGATATAGAAAAACTAGAGCCACTGGTGTTCACCAGGTTGTAGAGCAGCTCCCTTCTCTTCTTACTCACCATGCTTGCCCTGAAAGGTCTTGTCTGCGGCCAGGTTACCAGTCCCCTTCTAAAGCTCAGATTTCTCTCCTGGGTTTCAACTCTGCATGCTCAATCCACACTGGATGTCTCTACTTCCATGGTTCAGAAAGCCAAACCACCTAAGTTGGCAAACTCTCTGTTCATCAAGTCTTACAGATTTATTCCCCTCTCTCCCCTCACTGTCACTCCTCTGGCTCAAGGCCACCGTCATCTCAGGCTTTAACTAATTCAACCAAATGCCCCATTCCTGTCTGTTCTTCACACTGCAGCCAGGGAGATGATTTCTAAAATACTTTCAATGCCTTTACACGGTCCTCCTTAAAAAATTAAAAGTTGAGACTCCTTAAATGGCAACAACGACAACAAAAAAGGCTAATATCTGGTCTCTGGTTGGCATTCCAGGTTCATATCTTAGGAGTTCCCCCCTATTCCTGCCACCTAGGTGGCAGGTCACCTTGAGTGTAGCTCACCACTCCACCTCCAGCCTTGGAATATGGGTGAGAGCTCAGGCTGTGGAGAGACACAGCCTGGAGCTGCAGCCCATCTTGGCCACTTGGCTCCTGTGCAGTGATGGGCAAGTCACTGAACTTTTCTATCTACAGGTGAGTGTAAGGGTAATGCCCGTCTCCTATGGCTGTGAGGATTGAATGAGATAAAGTGGGAACTGCTCACTTGAGCCCCAGCACACAGTAAACATTCAGCAAATGCGTACTGCTATTTTAAGGTAGCTACTCAAGGTTACCTATGCTGGCTGCACTCAAGGTCCCTGCTAGCACCCCAAATTTTAAAAAGGCGCCCCCTTTGAGAGGATGAATTATCAAAAGTTCCTTCTCCTCTGGGCTATAGACAATACTCTGCATCCCTACTAATACCAGACTCCTGTTCATCTTCTAGAATTCCACAGATTCACTCCTGCCTTCCCTCACTCACTAAAACTTGATGAAGTCCCCTCCTCTCACTCCCACAGTACCTTGCGCATTCAGCTCTGTAACACTTATCCTACTACGGTGCAAATACCTCACTATTTCTCTCCCTACCCACCTCCCACTTAGACTGAGAAGTTCTGAAAAGCCAGGGACTGACTGCTTCGGTCTCGCTCACAACTATTATCACCTGTATCTTTACATGATGGATATTCATGAAGTATCTGCCAAATTAACATCGTTCTTCTTTCTCCAAATACTTTTACAACCCCAGATTTCTTCTGTTACTCCATCATTTCTATACCCCACATGTGTGGTCTATAGTTTGCTCTGGTTGGGTGGCATTCATTCTTTCCCCAATGCCTGCTGTCCTTCCTCTAACCCCACATGTGTACACACACGCACACACACACACACACACACACACACACACACACACACACACATCCCTCATTAAGATGACGTACCTCGAATTTGGCCCATCAGGGAACAATGCACTTGTTCCCCAGGGTTGGATGGAAGGGGAGATTTTAAGGGAAGTGATCCTGCGGGAGGTCCTGTCTCCTTTCCATCTCTCTATCTAAATTATAATATGGGTTGTACTAATATTCTGCTTGAGAGGGTTCAGTGGGGCAAAGGAGGAAACAACATATAACCTCAAGGGCTAGAAATCAAAGAATGCTCTCAGTTTAAGGATTAAGCAAAACAATAAAAGAGTGGGCTTTTGAGGTATATATCACACCTGTCCAAGTCTATAGGGATAAGAGAATAGATGAGACTATTTGCAGGAGATTCCAGAGAAGAAACATTGTACAGCATTCATTGAAGTATAACATGTCATATATTTGGTAATCTACTCAAGCCTCCTTTACCAGGTTAGAAAGGAAGCCCACGAGGAACTAAGAACCCAGAACAGTTGGTGTTGCCAAGATGAAATCAATATACCTCTGAAACCTCTGATGCTTATGGCCCATCCAGTCCAAATCCTTCTTTCTTCTACCAAATATTTTTAAGCACCTCCTAGTCTCCATCAACAGTGGGGGATAACAAAGACATACAAGGCAAAGTCTGCCCTTAACTTTTCATGGTAAAGTAAGGAAGGCAGGCATAAACACAAATAAGTATAATCATATGTGGTTAGCACTACATTCGAGTACATATAAAGTATACAGTCAGAACAAAGATGTCAAGAGTGCTGGCTAGTGGGGGTCAAAGAATATAGCACAGAATACCAGATCTGTTGGATCACCTCATCCATAAGAGGTGAGGTTTTAACTGTGACTCACAGGATGAGTAAGAGTTCATTAGGTAATGAAGAGAAAGAACTGCAAGCAGAAGGAGCTGCATGTATAAAAAGTCACAGAAGCATAAAGAGTGTCCCGTAGTCAAAGAAATGGAGAAATCAACTAATTCAATATGGCGGAGAATGGGAGAAATCGTGGAGAACAGGCAAGGCTGGAGAGCAGGAAGGGTGTGATGACAAAGGGAACAAGCTTGCTCTGAATGCTGTAGCATTTTGTTTTAGAGAGATGTTTAAGCAGAGAGAACTGGCAGCTGTGGGAAAGGCAGACTGGAATTTGGAAGGGATAGCAGGGTAGAGATCTAGAGATCACTGAGGCCCACTGCACTTCCACAGTTCTCAGCATGTTTAAGATTACTTAACTCTCCTAGAAACTATCATCAGAAGGACCCTCCCTGTTTCCCAAGTAACTTGAAATCAACAATGAACCAATCTTTGCCTAACAAAGCTGGAGAAATCAGAACCATCCAAGCTGGCAAGTTTTAAAACACAGGGAAGCAAATATGGCAACAGCTCTTTCCCGTTTGACCAAAATCAACATAAATGTGGAGAGAAAACAAACTTGACAGCCAAGGGAGGCAAACACACAGTGGGCTTCTTTGCTTTCTCCCCAGGATGCCATCAATGCACAGAGCATTTAGAATAGCTGATTTGATGGTTACAAAAATCTACCTGCCTCCTTTCTCTCTCTCTCTCTCTCCCTCCCGCTTCTCTCTGAAAGCAATTAGAGAAGAGAGCTTCATTCACACTGAATCTAAAAATAGATGATGGCAGAGTTCTCGGACTGACAGCTGCATTCTCATACAGTAACCAGGAAAGGAAAGGGATGGCTAATTTAACTTAACAACTTCCAAAACAAACAGTGCAGAAGTAGTCCAGGATAAAGAGAAAATACAAAGGTCAGTTCTTCAAAGAGCTGGAAGAGGAATGGGGTCACTCTGTGGCAGTTTATTAGTCCTCCCCAAATCCTGATGAAATCAGCTAAGTATTTTGCCCAGATCTGCCCAGAGTCCTTCAGACAAGAGCACTGGCCGATGCAGCTGCTAAAGGACTCCGAACCGAGCAAGATCAGCAGAAGGGCCTCGGCTTGCCCTCTTAACTTCTTCATGCATCACCTGGACACCCACAAGCTAAGAAAGTCACTGGTACTTCCTGGATAAGATAAATGAGCGCACCTCCCAGGCCCCCTCCACCGTATCTAAATCACAGTGCCTAGCCCGGGGCAGGGAACAAAAAAAAAGTTACCCAGGAAATAAACCAGGATCCTTAAATGGGAGACATCAGGTGTGTAAAAGGAACAACCACTTCTTTTCCCCTCCCGGGTCTTCAAGTGTTTCAGTTTCTCTCCTCGCGCGGGCCTACCCCCCTAGGGAGGGGGTTCTGCTTGGGCTTCGGAGGAACAAGGGGATGCTTGTGGGCGGGGAGCGCTGGCTCTCAGGGCTGCCGCCAGCCGGCTACCGTCGGAGCCCAGCGCCCCAGCATTCCCGCGCCGCACTGCCTCCATCGCCCTGGTGACTAAGCTGTTTCAACAGCTGTGTTATTGCTGGAGTCAGGCCAGTGTTCCTCACACAGAGGATTTGTTTCGCGAGGCTTCTGTGGGGAATTCAGGATCTGGGGCTCTCTTTGCAGCTCAGGTCCTACCCGTGATCAACTGGCAAGGGCCTTCCCCGGACTCCAGCTCCGGACAGCCATGGGACCATACTGGGCTGCCACCCAGCTTTCCAGGAGACGGACAGCCTCGTAACAGCACAAAGAGCAGGGAGAAGGCAATGTGTCTGACAGAGAGAGAGAGAGAGAGAGAGAGAGAGAGAGAGAGAGAGAGAGAGAAGCGAAATCGAAAACCACCCTTGGCTGAGCCCCAGAAGACTTCCACTGCCCCTTCCTCAGTAAAAGGCACCTGCACTAACAGGCTGCTTTTCCCGCTGTTCCCCTCCTGCCATCTCCCTCAGTCTCCCCTTTGAAAAACTTCTCTTTCCTTTCAGGTGTTATTGGCACCCTTTCCCCCTCCACAAGCTTGCCCCTGAACATGAAGTCCAGACAGCTCAGCCCTCAACCCCTGGCCTCCCCATCTCTCATCACATCACATACATTCATGTATGTTCCCATCACCTCAGAGGTAAGAGGAGCCTGCTGACTTGTCCCCTCAATACCCCAATCTCTAGGCTCTTTGTCCAGCACAGTGGGCACTCCTTTACTAACTGCTGAACAAACCACCTAACTCCTTTGCACAGAGGGCTGACCCTTATTTCCTGTGGGTGGGACCAATGTTCATTTCTAGTGCATTCTAGGCTGCACCGAAGAGCCTGATTACCTGCTCTCTCTCTCTCTCCTGAATTCTCATCAAAAGCAATCGTGCTATCTTTTCTGAAATTGAAGAGATCATAGAAATGTCAGGTTTTCTTGTAAAGAAGGTATTGTGTTTTTAAAAGAAATAAAAGAATGATTTTTAAAGCTCCTATCTGTGAGTGCCTACCTTTTCACATACATCCAGGGCAGCCTGACAAGGATGATCAGCTGTAGTCTCAACATGAGGAAACGGAGGCCCACGCTCACTCACACTGCTAGTCCGGGAAAGAGGCAAAACAGGAACCCAGGGGTGCCTGACTCCACGGCTCAAGCTGTCTGCCATTATGCCACACGGTAGGTGGAGTTAGGCGACCAGTTTCTTGTTCTAGGTAGAGCCACTTCCTAGCTGTACAATTTGAGTAAGTCATTTCACGTATCCTTTCATTAATTACTGAAGTTGGATCCACTAAGATCCTTCTAGTTCTAACATTCCACGAATGTAGAAATCTTAACACAACACCAGCTGCTGAACTGCCTTCTGCACTTGACACACTCATTGTGGCAAAAACAAAGAACAATAAAACAATCCCTGCCCTCAGGGCACTTGTAATGGCCTTAGTGACAAGGGATAAAAACTTGAGTCTGACTAACGCAGGAGTTAAACCATACCAAATACAAAAACACCAGAGTACAGGGCAGTACTTGAGAAAAACACTGTCCTAACTGGAAAAGGACAATAGTACATTTCAACAATGGTTTCTCTCACCCCCCGCCCCCAATATCTTTGTGCTGCCAGCAGGACAAGCCAGCTACCAGAAGGGATTCCGTCTGTTTCACGGGAAAGCTTTGTTTCTGACAAGTTTCGTAAAGGAAAAAGTAGGCTAGAACAGCTTTTTATTTCCAACCCACCTTTTCTTCATTCCCATGAATGAGGAGGGGATACAAATGAAGGCAGGCGGCCAGGGAGAAAAATAATATGGCTGGTGGTTCCTGACCTCTTGGATTCCTGCCGTCAGAGAAGCCCGAGAGGCAACATTTAATTGTGGAAAAACCAGCCTTGCTCTTCTCTTATCTTTTTCCTCTGTGACTTAAACCCACAATTACTGGCAACCCCTAGATTCCGAGTCACTCAGCTGGTGGTGTCTGTAGCTGAAAAGCAAAAGGGGAGTCAGATTTTTACCTGCCTCCGAAGGCAGCCTTGCGAGAACAGCCCTAACCCAGCTTTACGACTTCTCCCATTAAAAAGTTCACAGATGCCCTCCCGTCGGGAATACCACCATGCGAGAAGTCCAAATGGGAAAAAAAGAAATGCAGTTTCCAGCTGCTGTTATAATACAAAGAACAAGCTATGAGTCTCGAATCCTCAATTCCACATTTTATTTCAGCACTAAAGACATTATTTTCAATTTCTTTTCTTAAGGATCAAACTCCAAATTTCTTTGCCTGGCCATCACTGCAACTCACCAACTGGCCCCTTAAGTCTTTCAGGAGCTTATCTTTTCTCTCCAATACGGAATTCTTCTGCAGCCTAACAAATGGGCTCACTGTCCTTCACATATCACACGTTCTTTCATAGCATTTCATGGTGGGAAAGTAGGGATCTTCGTCCTGACTTTCTCACCTGCAAACCAGGTGACCCTGGAGAAGTCACTTCACTTCCATAATTTCAGTCTGCAGAGCTTCAAGAGGTTGTGTCCCAGATCCTTCTTCTATGCTCATTTTAAATTATTATCCTATTCTAAAACATTTTAACTTACATGTCAACATGTTTAGAGTCAAATATCATTAAACCATGCCTTGTGGGCGAATTCTCCTTAGGATGCTGAAAATTTTCCATGTCTTCTATTTTAGGGTGTTCTCCAATTGCTTAAGTGCTGATCAATATGTAACTTGAAGCTCATGGGGTCTCCCTAGATCATGAAGTTGGAGCTCTTACCTTGAGATACATAAACCTCTGAATCCCACAGATAACCTCCGGGGATTCAGTTAAAGAAATATGAATACAATATGTCTGAATGGGACCTATGCACATTTTTCTCCCAAGGTCATGGTCCTTGATCCGAAGTTAAGAACCGCTGTCCTGAAGTAATGAAAGGCCTATGGTCAGCATCCACCCAGGTCCTTGCTTTGCACACTCAGCCCTGCTGTCCTTCTTGCTGGTCTTCTATGTTCTCTCCAGAACTCACACTCCTCCTCTCTGCTCAAGTCCAAGAATAACAATAACTCACTTTAACTGAGCATTTACCATATACCAAGCACTTACTATGAAAAAGCCACATATGTATTATTCTAGTTTTATCCTTAAAACCATCCTGTAAGGATGGCACTACAATTACCTCTATTTTATACATGAAGAAAATGAAGTACAAGGAAGTTCATTAACTTAACCAAAGGTGTCGTGAAATTTATGTGTCAGATCAAGAACTTAGCCCAAACATTCTAGTTTCCCTAAACAAAATACAGCTACTCTTGGACATTTCTTTGCCCTCATATATTAGAAAGTCACAAACTCCAACATCTCCTCGAAGATTCCACCTTTCAAGACTCAATTAAAAAATTACCTTTTCGGAGAGTTAATCATTTCCCCTTCTTTGTTCATGGAATGCCCTGGGCACTTAACACTGAACACATTGGTGTAATTTTTTGTTTCTTTCTCTCTGAACACATTGGTATAATATTTTGTTTCTTTCTCTCTGGACTAGACTGGGAGCAACTAATTAATTATTATGAGTACATCTTGAGTATTTATACAGCCTGGGGCTATGCTGAGTATGGAGACAAAAAGATGAACAAGATACAGTCCCTGCTTTCAAAATTCATTTTTGCAGGATAGAGAGAAGTAAACAAAGAAGGGCCATGAGGTTTTTTGAAATTGTAGTATAAAGGATAAGAACTTAAAATACGAAAAATGCCAGCACATAGTAGAAGCCCAATAAATGACCACTGAATGAATAAAGGAAGTTGGGAAGAGGGCCTCAGAAGCTGGACTGTTGAATTAAAAGATCCACCTTCCCTTTATGAAAACTCTTTGAGGTTATTTATACACTGACTCACCTAAAAACTGCTTCCTGTGTTGGTGTCTATGATACATTTTTTAATGTCAGACTAAAAATACACTTCCAGTACACCAACCCTGTCTGCCTACCCAAGGACTAGAAATGAACACAAGGTAAACACATAACAAAAGAAAATACTAGAAAACTCACTCATGTCAACACTAAGCTCACCCACTAACAACAGGGCATCTTCTAAAATGGTTCTTACTTGAGGGTCTGTGAAGTCACCTATTTACAAAGCTGAAGCGATGGATACTCACAAAGTTTTTATAAAGCCAAAGAATCTGAAGTGAGTCATGGACTCTCAGCAAAAGAGCTGGAGTAGATAGGACCTCAGGACATCTGGTATCATCTCCTACTCACAAGAGGGAGATGCTTCATTGCACTACAGATAAACTCGGGGTCAAGGCACTGGACTCCCAAGATCACTTTTGATTATAACCTGTCTATTTCTCAGCTGTGAGACTCTGGACAAGTCATTTAACCTCTCTGGTCTTCACTTGTCTCTCTCTACCAGGGAGACCTGCTGAGGTGATCCGATGAAATAAAAGTAAAGCTATCTTAATCGGAAAGGATTTGAATCCCGATTTTGCACAAGAGAGAATCTGATTGCTCTCCTTGGATGAAGGGTCCATCCTAATCCAATCAGCTGTGGCTGGGGGGCTGAGCTTATGACCAGCGGCCCACTCAGCAGGCATGGTGGAAGCCCACAGTCTGAGGGAGGGCAAACAGTCCAGTTCTGCAAGAATACGGTATGGAGCCAAAGCAAATGGTTGGCAACAAAGACAACCGTCGGCATTTCTGGTATAAGAGTACTTTGTAAAGAAAAGGCCACCCCACTCAAATTATCACTGTGGTGATCATGATGAATCTCTCCACCCCTACCAGCTTTTGCCTGACAACTACCAGTGACAGGCTGCTGCATGCCTGAAGAGACAACTCTGACTATGTGACAGGACCTTTTTTTTTTTAAGAAGCTGAATTTAAATATTTTCAGTCTTCCCCCAAACCTCCCCTTTAAAGAAGATACAATCTTGCTTGTTAGGTTAGGCCTGGGATTTCCTTATGGCCAGAATATGAGTAACAGGTAAGGCAGGAAAGATATATTCACTGGACAATTATTTTAGGAAATAATCTAAATCAGAAAAATTAAAATATCAGGACCTCCTCTTGCTTTAAAGAATTACTACTACCTCTCTAACCAAATTAGCACTAATATATCAAAGCAAAAGAGGAACTGGAACCATTTTTAGCATCAGCGTGTATACACGAGGTAGGTATCAAGGGAAAATTTTTTTTCGAATGTAGAGTCCCTGGCACTTTTGCAAGTCGAATTCTGCCTTAACAGAGGGTTTTCCTTTCCCCATCTATCTTATTTTTGCTTTGAAAAGCATAATCCAGAAAACGGTTTTTCTTCATATTTTCTTACATTAACTGAAATAAAGACAGGATTCTCAGTAAAATAACCTCACGTTAGCTCTGTGATGACTGACTGGCATTTAAATACTGACAGGAATACCCCAAGTCAGAAGAGGAGGAGGTAAAAAAAAAAACCTAAAACCACCTTATATATAGTGGGGGTGCCATCAAGGAATCTGCCGCTGCTAGCTGCTTGGCTGTTCACATTCCTCATTGATGTCACCCGGATTTATTTTAGTAACCAGGATATACTTGTTACGGATGCAAAGAGAATCTCCTCGTTTATATTCTAAACTCAGAGCAGGAAATCAGACACGTGGGTGATCCGCAGCTGTGGCACTATAAACAGATTCTAGACTGCACGACATTCCTTGCACTACAGATTGGGAGATTTAAAAGAGAAAAAGAGAAAACACACCATTTTAGGAAGACCAGAGCCACTTCCGTCCAAGGAGATTTGAGTGCTGATTGGTAGAAGGCTCACTGACCTGCACGCGGTAGTGTCCTTGTTGCCACATACAACGTGGTTGTACGTGGTTAATGTACAACGAGGAGATCCTGCTTTGTCTTTGGCCAGCTGTGCTCCGGTGGGCCAGTATCTCAGGGTATAAGGTTTCTTCATCCAGGACATTAAAGGATTAGCCCCTTTAACATTTTGGGATCAAGAAGCCAATTTGAAAACTTGACAAAAGCCACAAACCCTCTTACTCCAAAAATACATACAATAAAAATGACTGAAATTTTATAGAGAATACCAGGGGGATTGCCTGGCCCTTGAAATCCATCCATAGGCTTCCTGGTTGAAGATTACTAAACTAGCAGCACTCTAAACTTCCTTCCAGGGCTCAAAGTCTGCAATCACACAGTTGATGTTTAATAACAGTGACTGCAAATTATTCAAACCATAGGTGAGTGGTTTGTTATGACTGAGACTGACCCAAAACAATCTCCTTTCCAATGTTAAATTGACCTGTAAGCCAATGGACGACTGGAAGGAAGGAGGAGGAACTGGATACACCAAACTATAAACATTAGTTTAAAAAAATCAAGGGAAGGTTTTAGAGGAGCCCAACCCTGTTTCTAGGCTGTATTTCTTCGCTTAGATATACATATAATAAGACTAAATCTTTAAGCCAGATAATGGAGATCCAGAAAGTTTTATAGTGATGTTGTCTAAGTAATGAGCTTACCAATAATCACACCCAAATGAAACAAAGTCAAAGGTTCCCATTTTTCTGTCAATATAAACTTGCTCACAATGGTTAATTGCAGAGTTGTGCGTGAAGAGTCGCCCAAAGGGAAAAGTAAACCATAAACAAAAGCAAACATACATGGTTTCCCTAACCTCCACCACCCTGGGTTAAATCAACAGAATTCAGTCTTCTCCTGTGATTTTAGTTTCTTTCTAACCCAAGTCAGTAGGTAAGACTGATTCATACTAGAAAATTCTAGGTTCTCACGTGGGTTTGAAGGGGCACGTGACTCCATAGGAAGAAAGCAGACTGACCATATAAGCCCATCTCAAATATCGACAACCTCCCTATCTTTTACCCACATCTGCAAACCCCCACCACATTTAAGTTTCCTGGGTCTTTTTGGTGTATTTTGAGCTTTTACAGTTTATCATTTTGGGGGAAGCAAGTGGAGAGGACAGAGGGAAAAGGTGAGGTCATTTCTGCTCATGTTGACTCCGATTAAGGTAGATAAAGAAATTTAAAAGATAGCTTCAAAAATATTGGTGACACCAGCCTGTAATAAAAACTATCCAATCAGGGGCAGCTGGTGCAGTTGGTTAAGCCTCAGACTCTGAGGCTTGGGTGGTGACCTCAGGGTCTTGAGATAAAGATCAGCGACGAGCCCCATATGGGGCTCCACACTGGGCATGGAGTCTACTTAGGACTCTGTCTCCTTCTCCCTTTGCCTCTCCCCCACTCCCAACCCTGGCACGCTCTCACTCTCTCTCTCTCTCTCTCAAATAAATAAATGAATCTTAAAGAAAAATAACTATCGATCAGAAATGGTTCCTATAAACAGGGACTGTACCAGGGTCATGATTCAAAGAAGGTATCTTTTTGAAAGGAATGGGAGAGTAGAATTAAATTTCTTCTTAGTAGTTGCTGTAATGTATTTTGTTAAAAAGGACTAGCTGATAAAGCATGCAAATCCAACCACACGAATACCATTTTACCAATGGCCTGGCTCCATCATTAGTCATTGGTAGTTTCATGGTGTATGGAATTCTCTCCCCCATTAAGCTCTCTTTGTGGACTCTTCCCAAAAGGCATCTGAAAACACAGAATTAAGAACCACAACTCCTACTAATGGCCAAGGATAAGTTCACAGGCTTTCTTCCTACAGGAAATTCACCCCTAATCATTTTAGATAACGTGACAGGTTTTTTTTTTTTGTTGTTGTTTTTAACAGTTAACAGACTGTTCTTTTATTCTAATTGTCTTCATGTGATATAAAAATGGAAGAGCACAATCACTTGGTAAAAAGTGAGGCAGGACTCAGCTATGGACCTTGAGAATGGGGTAATATCATTCTAATTATTTTTTTGACTAGAAAAATGTTTTACAGAAATGTTTTCAGTTTGAGAGAAGAAAAATCACTTGTCAGTTATAGAAATAATTTCATCATTTCATGTAGTCATTTTCAGTAATGAAACAAGCAAGTAAGACTTAACACTCGATCCTAGTGTACAAAAAGGGCTCAAGGCAAAACATAATGACTTCATTACCTAAGAACAGAATAGACGGGCTGGCTTTTCCTACCCCATAGCATTTTCCAGTATTTTTTCAGCCTAAGGAGTTTTTAAGCCCCTTAAAATTCTAGATTTACTACTCAACACAGATCAATCCATCTTGAGGCTTTCGCCAATGAATCTTCAACAGCCTGTAGATTTGAAAGCTGGGTAGAGACATGTCAAAAAAAAAAAAAAAACCAACTTTCTTTGATCTCTGCACCCAGGTTCTTCAAAAGAAGCCCCATGGAGAGTCTGAGGGTATGCTAAGTATGTGACTTGCAGTTGTAATCAGTAGAGTGACATTCCTTTTTACAAGTAGGCACCGTCTTAGCCAATCCAGACCTGTCTCTCACAGATACATACATAAATTGAGTGACTGATAATACACTTTAAAAAGAATGAGGTACACCCACTTTAGAGGGTATTTTCAAATAACAGAATTTGGTGTCACAGAAGAATCGAAGCCTATCACATAGATAAGCATTCATTTTTCCCAATGGTTAGCCAAATATCCAGATGCAGATGTTTCAGTTGACTTTCTCTGACACCGCTTTCTGGGGTACCCATACTCCCCTCCACTTCCTCTTTGTAGTAAAAACTGTAGTCCTGTGTTGGAAAAGTTTTACGGAAAAGTTTAAAAAATATATACATTGAACACCAAATGGCTAAAAGTCATTTAAAATATATAGTTCTTAGGTTACTTTATCTGCTCAAAGACTCTTCAAAGGTAGGTGAAAACTCTGGCCATATTTATATTTGTCTTGGAAATCCCAACATTAATTTCATAGTCCAAATTATAAAATCTCTTCTCATTATTTGAATCTGGAACTGATTTCATAGACTGCCTGAGAAAGTTTAGAGAAAAAATAGAATTGGTCTTCACTTTTCCTTACATTTGAGGTAATACTGTTAAAGCTAAATCTTTGAAAAACAGGAAGTCATCCACATATAATAGGATCTTGTTCACCACATTCCTGACCCCTCCTGTTCTACCTATTGCTGCTAGAAAAGCATCCAAACTCATGGTAAAATATAAGAAGTAGACAGAAGTCCTACATGTTCTTAACATAAGGATCAGAGGAAAACAGATCTGATGTCTTATAAATATTATTATAATTAAAAATCTCTCTATGAGCAAAGACATACCATCACCATTTAATTTAATGGATGCCTTCCTCAGTGTCCATTAGCAAAAGTATAGAGAATAAATTTAAGAAAAAAAAATATTCCCACAAACCTAACATGTAACCTTCTCATATTAAGCTTAACAGCTCCCACCCATGGCTACTGCCCCAAAACAGTACTTTTTGACCTGGTTTTCTTGATGGCTCTATGACGTCAGTTATTTTATACATTCATTGAAGCAACTGTTAGTTGTCTATCTTAATTTTTTAGTGTGCCCAGATTAGGTATGGGCTTTCACATTATAAGAAATTTAACAATTTTTTAAGATAAGAATCTTTAGTACAATCTTTTCTAGATGAAGATAAAATACATTTTGGAGGCCGAATACATATTTGAGAGAGAAAAAAACATAAGACACATTCAAATTCATTTACATATAGAAATGTTTTAAAGCCTCACCAGTGCAAGCATTTTTAATGTTCAGGATTAATATTTGCTGGGAAGTAGGGGTGCCCGAGTGGCTCAGTCGGTTGGGCATCTGCCTTTGGCTTAGGTCATGGTCCAGGATCGACCCCCATGTTGGGCTCCCTGCTCAGTGGGGAGCCTGCTTCTCCTTCTCCCTCTGCCTCTCCCCACCCTCACGTGTACACGGATGAGCGCGTTCTCTCTCTCTCAAATAAATAAATAGAATCTTTAAGAAATACATTTGCTGGAAAGTAATTCATTTGTTAAAATATGGAACAGAGTCTGACCACCAAATAAGATGTGTTATGTGTGTGTTGGAGGTGGGAGTTGCCACATACGCAACAATTCTCAAGACACCGGCAGAGTGTCCTACAACACAACTCCATTCTGACACTATCTACCTGGAAATGGCATCTAATCCCCCAGGTTAAGGGCTGTCCCACAGAGTGCCCTCCACTTCAGACCCCAATCTCAAGCCCAGGGTGTTACCTGTACTTCTGACCAACTGGCTATAAACTGAGAGGTTTCCACAACCCCCCACTTGGGTTTAAACTGCTAGAGCAGTTCAAAGAATTACCGGTTTATGACACAGGATATGAACCAACAGCCAGGTAAGAGATACATGGGACAAGGTCCCTAATTAAATTCCTTCTTTCCTCAGAGTTTGGGGCCCGGCCGGGCAGCACAAGGAAGCATTCTGGTTTGCCAGCCTGGTAGCTCTCTGAATGCCATTCCTTTGGGGTTTTTATGGAGGTTTTATTACATACACACAACTGATTAAATCAGTGGCTACTGGTGACTGAATGGACCTCCAGCCCCTCTCCCCTCCCTGAGAACCAGGAGGTTTTCTCTACTTGTGGTTGGCTCCCCTGGCAACCAGCCCCCACACCCTTAGGTGCTTTCCAAAAGCTACCTCATTAACATAAACCCAGAGGTGGTGGAAAGGGGCTTATGAACAAGGCGCCCATTTCACCTTTATGGCTTCCAATGCTTTTTCAGGAACTGAGGAGAAGAGACCAAATATTATATAACAAAAGATGCTCCCATTGTTCTTATCACTCAGGAAATTCCAAGGGTTTTAGGAACCGAAAGCCAGGACCAAATATATATGAGATATATTTTGCTGATCTGGATGAAAATATATATTTCTTATAAATCACAGTATCACAACATTGCCTTTTCCCCTCATTGTAGCACATACTTTTCTTTTCTGTTTCCCAACCACTGTCTTTCCCAACTCCTTAAAAGGACATGTTTTGTTCAGTCTTATATCCCTGGTATTTAGTGTTTAACATATGGTGGGGACGTCATTGAATGAGGGAATGAATAAATGTGTCACACAACCAACAAAGACGGCAATAGGCAAGAGAAGTGGACATGTGAAATACCACTGAATGCTTCGGGCTGTTGTGCAAATCTGGACCTTCCTCTCAGCCATTCCTTCTATCTAGAATGCTCTTCTATTTGTCCCTGCCCTCACCCATAATTTCTCGTCAGGGTTTTTACTCTTTAACATTCACTTTAAATATCTATTTGCTCAGCTCTACACACACACACACACACACACACACACACACACACACACACACACATGCACGTGCTCACACATTCACACACACACACACCAAGGCAGGCGTCCTTACCATGTTCTAAAGTGTTTTCTTTGTATTTCCACAGCCTCCTGTGCAAACTTGGGTTGCAGACTCTAGCACATCATACTGGCATGATCGTTTATTTGCCCATCATTGCACTTGACTATAAGCCTCTTAAAGGACACCATCTTCACCTGTATCCATATGTCTAGCCAACAGCATGGTGTCTGGCAGTAGTAGGCATTTCAAAACAGTTTAAAATAATGGGTAAGAGACCGAATGAATGGAGGGGGCTCTCCATTCGGGAAATTATCTCGGCGTATCTGTTTGTTCCCAATAAGATATCCATCAAGCACATATACCGGCACCTCCTACACAAAATAAATTTAATGATTATATATGGAGATTATTGCTGATACAGGAAAATTGGAAAAAGTGCTTTAATCCAAGGATAGGCCCCAGGCAGAGAGGTCTCCAACATACTTTTTTCTCTTTCCATCTCACCCCTGATCCTGTGTCAGTAAAAAATGTTTTTCTTCTCAACCTAAGGTTTCCTATACTGTTCTCAGATGCCATACATAATTGCCTCTTCATGAAATGTTTCTAAGCCCCATGCCCTCAGAATCTTGAACCGCAAGTGAGTAAGCTACAAAAAACAAAAACAAAACAAAACAAAAACCGACCCTAGTTTTATGGGAAAATGAGTGCTCATTCCCATTTTGACAGGGATCTTTACTAAGACAATGGCTATACTCAAAGCCTAGTGGGAAAAGACATTTTGAACATGGGACCTTTCAGAAATCCTCAAATCACTCTGCTGGGGTGAGCTCTGTCCTACCACTACAAAGGTGATGACGCTTGGTGGTTAGGGCAAGGCTCTCAAGCCAGGCTGCCTGGGTTTGAATCCCAGCCCTTCTGCTCCCTCATCTCTGACCTTGAACAACCTCTCAGAGGCCCAGGGTTTCTCTCCATAGGATGAAATAGTAAGACCCACCTCACTAAATAGCTAGGAATAGGAAATGGGTTAGTATAAGTAGGATATTCAGAAAACGGCCTAGCAAGTCGTAAGTAGTCAGTAATTTTCTGTTCTTAATATTCTCATTTTACTGTTTCTGGAACTGGCTCTGAAAGAACCAGAAAAGATCAAGTATCCAAGGGAGGAAAGGAGTGAGAAGAGAGAACACTTACTGATTTGGTTGTTCAGCTTGAAAGCGATGTCCAGCTGCAGGATAAACAGCATGAATTGGAACCAAGGACTCATCTCCATGGAGGGAAGGGGGATGTGGACAGAAAACACAATGTCGTTGGCTTCGATTTCCCTCGGGATTGCTTCCTCGATGTCTCGGATCTTGTCGCATTGGTTGGGTCCCCAGGGCATTAGCCATTTTGTCTTGTGATGGTTTTTACGGACATCCACACACTTCACCGACATGTAGGACACTGCCGTCGTGGGTCCAGGGGCTGAAAAGAAAAGGTTTTTCTGTTTTAGAAAAATCAACCACCAAAGTACTCATTTGGAGGCTAACGTATGCCTCCAATGTTCATACTGCCTTCTCTTATTGGGATCAGTACGACCTGGGGATCCCTCAAATCCAGGTGAGGATCCTTCAGTGACCTCCACAGGCATCGTAAAGTATCTCCAAGAGTCTCCTCTCCCCATTAGGTTTTCAATCACTGTCATTTTCACTGAAAGAATACCTTCTTAACCACTTTGGTTCAGTTACTTCCTTACTCCAAACGAAGGTCACAAAAATCAACTGTGCTTCCATTCCCACCTGCCTGAGGACTTGGAGGGCTCCAGGACTTCACAGAGCAGTGTCTGAAGTCAGAAGACCTGTGGCTGAAGCCCGGTGGAACAACAGACTGTCAGTTCATCTTGGGTAAATTGGTGAGATCTCGTTTCAGGACCCTCATCTGAGAAACAAGATGGTTAGTTTCTAAGACTGGCCAAGACAGTTGGTTTCTAAGATTCTTCTTAGATCTAACACTGCATTTGATGGAGAGAAAGAACTACATTGACCTCAGGCCCTCACTTAGTGTGGTCACTGTCAGAGGTGGGAACAGAAGCAGCTATACTGCAGAGGAATCCGATCCATGCATTTGATCTGTGCATTTCAAAAGCGATCATCACATTTGAACTATACAACATTAAAAAAAAACACCCTTTTGTGATTATAAAGCGGTTATAGGATTATACAAGAAAATCTGCAAAACACAGAAATTTTAAAGTCCAAAACAACACTTATCCAAAATCCCACTAGAGGGAAGTAACCACTGTTGGAAAAATAACAAAATAGTATTTTTTCTAGGAGCGTGTAATTAGATAAAAGTCTATAAATGAATTACATTATAGACCTTTAAAATATATACTAATATTAATATATATTTCTATAAGATAGGATCACAGCACAGATAGATTTAGAGCTTTTGCTTTTTATTCACATGAAGAAGCAGAGTAGCACAGTGGTGAGTCCCCCTAAGCCCTGGAGCCCACCTGCCTGGTATCACATCCTGGCTGCCTCATTCCTACTTCTGTCACCACTAACCCACACTAAGAAGGTCTTGTGTGAATTATTAAACTTATCTGTGTATTAATTGTATCATTTCTTAAATGGCAATAATAATATTATGTACCTTTGTGAGCAGCTGGGTGGCTCAGATGGTTACGTAGATGCCTTCGGCTCAGGTCATGATCTCAGGGTCCTGGGATGGAACCCTGCATCAGGCTCCCTGCTCAGCAGGGAATCTACTTCTCCTTTTGCCCCCCCCCAAACTCATATGCTCTCTCTCTCTCAAATAAATAAAAATAAAATCTTAAAAAAAATAAATAATAGGGGTGCCTGGGTGGCTCAGATGGTTAAGCATCTGCCTTCAGCTCAGGTCATGATCTCGGGGTCCTGGGATCGAGTCCCATGTTGGGCTCCCTGCTCAGCAGGGGAGTCTACTTCTCCCTCTCCCACTCCCCCTGCTCATGCTCTCTCTCTCTATTGCTCTGTCCCAAATGAATAAATAAAATCTTTTTAAAAATAAATAAAAATAATAATAAGTAAATAAAATCTTAAAAAAAAAAGAATATCTCTTTAGCTTTATGTTTTCCCCATGCTTCTGTGCTGAGACCTTCTTTAACTCCAAATTTAATAAACAGCCACCTTTATTAATTTCAACTTATTTTTGTACAATTGCATGTTTTAAAATATTTAGATAGTTGATACATCTGAAATTTGTTATGAGGTAAAAGATGAATTGAGGTCCCGAGTTTTATTTTTTCTTACTACTTAAATGATTCTTTACTGAAGAGACTCTTCCTTTCCTGTTGATTTACAACATCACCTTTATCTTAGGCACACCTACAGATGGTTTTGGACAATCTGCTCTATTTCCTGTATTGGACTGTCACTTCATGGCTCAATACAACATTGTTTTGAATCCTATAAGTTGATGGTTTGTATCAGTATCTGACAGAGTAACTCCCCTCTCCCTTTTTGCAGCTTTCTTCATGTGGGTCCTGCTAGTACAATATCCTTTTAAAACTATTTTTTAATTTTTACATTTATATTTATAAAATGTATCTCTGAAAATGAGCAGGGAAAGGAAAACATTATAGATTATGGTAGTTTAAATTTGTTTAATTCTGTGCCTATGCTAACTGGCATACTGTGCTTTCCCACCTTTAATGAGCAGAAATCATTTCTTATGTAATAGAGATTAGGTAACAACTAGAGACATACATGAAGAGAAAAGTCACTTGGGAGGCAAGAGTGTGGGGGTGTCTGACTGGCTCAGTCAGTGGAGTGTGCAGCTCTTGATCTCGGGGTTGTGAGTTCAAGCCCCATGGTAAGTGTAGAGTTTACTTAAAAAAAAATAAAATCTTTAAAAAAAGGGGGGGGGAGGCAAAAGTGTTTTGCCCTCCTTCTAATGCTCAAATACATATTTTTTTCTACCCCTTAGTATCTGTCCTAATGGTAAATTTTTAGTAAAATGTTATGTTTGCAGTAAGTTGTGGCAATGTCTACTCAAATGTACCAGAAAACACAGCACGCCTAAACTCTAGCCGGAAGTCCTTCCATGCGCCACAGAATCACCACTAATCCATGTGAGGGAAGTTTTTCTTTAAAACTCAAAACTGTATCACAAAGACACTTTATACCTAATCCACCTAAAATCAGACATCTGGCTTATTAGAAATAAGAATCAATTAAACTTTGGTTATCCTCGCTGAGCCAAATAACAACACCCCCTCCCCAACATTAGAAAAACCAAACGGTACGTTTAACTGAATCCTTTTCAATGTGGCTAAAGAAATAAACAGGGAGACAAAACTCATGAATTCTATTTTTGGCTAACATACTCAAACTGACTATTTGCTGCAGAAAATAGTTACTACATTTTAAAACTTCGATTCTTCTAAAATGAACCTAACCTTTTTTCATGTCTTTTCTTCCCCTCCCCACTTTTGAAAAACAAGTCTCTCCCTCCTTAGACCAAAATGAAAAATAACTAGCTGAGTTCCTCAGCTAAGCTCCAAAACCACATTCCAAACTTAATAACAGAGAAGCTGAACACTTTACGGGCACAAAGGCCGCATTTTTAATGAACATAGTGAACGCCTGCCTTTGTAGCAGCCTGAATTATTTTCATTCTTTCATTAGTCTAGTGTAACTTGCATAAAGAAAAAAAATCCCAGGAATACTAATATTTTCATAAATCTCATGGCACTGAACTTGGAGAAGCCTCAAGTGCATCGCAAGCCGTATTATGGGAATTACAAATATTTTTCTTCACTTGAATAAATTAGTCCTCTAGTCTCTAGTCTCAAAAACCTTTTGCATAACTTAAAAACCTAAAGGCAATTCAACATTTCCAATTCTTCCAGTAGTGCTCAAAAGCCAAAACACTTGTATTTTTTGAGAAAGAAAATCAACATTCTGATATTCAAACACGGACAGTTAACGTTCTCCCAATAATATATTTACAACTAACGACAACTTCCTACACCAGCTAAAAGTGAGTTTCCAGAGGTTTCTTTAGGTACAAAGCCTAGCAAAGTAAACTAAAAACAAAGCTTTAGCTAGTAGAAAGTGTTTTCACCAGCTATAGCCAAAATTGTGAGTACATGGATCACAAAACAGTTTAAAATTTTTTTATAAGTTTGATTTCTATCTTTAAGTTTTAAAAAATTAAAAAAAAAGAAGTATGAAGGATTTTACTGTAAGAGGGAAGAATAAAATGGAAAATGTCGAAACTACCTGCAACCTTTGAAGACACCACAATCAACTAATTAATAGGTATATGTACCAAAGGCCCTACTTGGTCACTAGCATGGTTCTAGGGATTAACAGCATTTATATATTTAAGAAGGGACTAGATGGATTCAGGTCAACAAACTGAGTCATGTTTGCTCAGGTGAAAGCTAAAAATAACCACTCCTCAGTATTCCTAGGATAGTAATGCAATACCGCCCAGCTGTCTCAGCATACATTTTAAGTGTCCCCTCTACCCATCCACAGCATTTAATTGGGGGGGGAGGGGAGGGCGAAAAGCTATTTCAATATCAGTACAATTTAGTAGCCAGAGCAATCTGGCCAAAATGAATTTGCCCAGGCACTGTGGACTGGTTAACTTATGGTAGGTTAAGACAGCACAAAGACCATGCACAGAAGTCACAAAACCATGAGCTATTCACTGAAAGCTCGGACCTGTTTTGAGTTCAGTTCTCTTCACTATGTCAAACACAGGCCATTTTCCCCTTCCTTATCTGTACTTCAACTGCCAGTATTTTTGGCCTCTGCCTCTCCTGCTACAGTATAGGAATTGTGAAATGTGATACTGTAGGACATTTAATTTTAAAGGGATAAGAAATCAATAAGACTTCTAATTCAAGGTTGTGAAAAACAGCCCAAACACATCTTGATGACTCTTTGAAAATTCAGTGGCTACAAAGGTTCATACTACATTCACCAAATTGGTCTTGAGTTCCCACTATGCGCTAGGCACTGCTACAGTGAACCCGGCAGACATCAGCCATCTAGCCAGGTGGAATGTACAAATAATGGGAGAAACAGGCAATAATTCATAATTACAGTAAAAGGTAATTATAATTATGGATGCTACATTTATCCTGACATTACCTGAGAAAGGGCAAGAGAAAGATATTTGGGAGGTAAGAGACATGAATTCACTAGAATGAGGTAAAAATTCCAGTCATCGTTACAACATAACCTTGAGTAAAAATGTAAGTGAACAATGACTAAACCTGCACTCCTTTTGGAGCAATATTGACTCCAGTCAGCTTCCTGTTATAGCATCTCAAATGGCTATCCAGTCTACAAATTACCAGCTAGCCAACCACTACCGCTATCACGCTCAAAGTTGAGTCAACATCAAATCATTAGCCCCTACTCCCTCCAGAACCTGTAATTAAAGAGCTGGACAGAGATACAAGACTTAGTTGCCTCCTAGAAAAGTTAAAATAAAATTAAAACAACATGCTGACATGACACATGGTCTCCGTTTAAGCCAACGCAGACTATTTCTTTCTTTGCTTTATTACAAGTGAAGAAGCTTCCTTTAGCGATTATCTAGGAGTATCACTATTATGCGGGCATTGTGCTAACTAAAGATAGAGACAAATGCCAGTCCCAGACCCCAAGCTGCTCACAGTCCAGTGTGGGAGGTGGAGAAGTTAGCCAAGAAGTACCTCCTGATTGAAACTTGCTCAGACAGAGGATTGTGCAGGACCCCACCAGCTGTAACAGAGGGCTGGGGAGTAGGGGGTGGGGGATGGAGTGGG
>LNAC01000132.1:922770-996265 GCA_002007465.1 Ailurus styani | reverse complement strand
AGGGGGTGGGGGATGGAGTGGGGTGGGGGGGTGGCATTGCTTCAGTAGGCCTGGGCTTAGTCTCCAATGAGACCAGCTGCTGGTTAGGCAGGGGGAGAAGGGGGACGTTGAATGGGGAAGACACCGAAGAAGAGCAGGTGCCAGACCGCAGGCTATCTAGAATATCACCGTGAATTCTGCAGATGTCTGAATCTGAGTATTAAAATTTATAAAGAGACCATTTGGAGTTGAAAGTGCAGCACCACGCTAACCTTGTTTGCTTGCTCTAATCAGTGGCATCGCTCTACTAGGTGCCTTGGCTTCTGCTTCCCATGGCCTTGGCTCCATTCTGCAAAGCAGTGGAAGGAAGAATAATAAAAAGATCCACCAATAACAAAGAAATTGTATTTAGGGGGAATCTTTCATTCCAAGACGCCCATCTCTGTCCTGCAGGCAGCCACAAGGCCAGACCTGAACTCTCCCGGAAGGAGGAGCCAGGGGGTGATGGGGAGGGAACGGCGAGGCTCTGCCTCCTGTTCTGGCAACCGGTCCTCCAAGGAGCCTTTGAATAGATCACCTAAACTAGAGCAGGAATGTCTCCCTGAAACAAGGATAATTTTTTTTAAAGATTTTATTTATTTATTTGACAGAACTAGAAAAAGTGAAAGAGGGAACACAAGCAGGGGGCATGGGAGAGGGAGAATAGAAGCAGGCTTCCCGCCAAGCGGGGAGCCCGATGCAGTGCTTGATCCCAGGACCCTGGGATCATGACCAGACCTGAAGGCAGACCCTTAATGACTGAGCCACCCAGGCGCCCCCTGGATGATATTTTTGTTAAAGATTTTATTTATTTATTTGACAGAGAGAGAGCGAGCACAAGCAGGGGGAACGGCAGGCAGAGGGAAAGGGAGAAGCAGGCTCCCCGCTGAGCTGAGAGCCAGGACTGACAGATGTGGGGGGCTCCATGCCAGGACCCTGGGATCATGACCTGGGCCGAAGGCAGATGCTTAACTGACTGAACCACCCAGGCGCCCCAACAAAGATATTTTGGGCTACAAGGGGAAGGAATGTGCAGAACAGACCAGTTAAAAGGTCTGCTTACAAACATTAACAATATGCTTACAAATCAAGCACGACAAAAGTCATGCTTACAAACATTAACAATCAGAAACCCTCAATTTGAAAGTCATGATTTTAAGTAAAAATGGTCAAACATTTCAGAAATATTTTAGAGACTTTTACTTTCAGCACAGCAATTAGCTAACAGATACGAAAACAAAACTACACACCCTGACCCAACAACATACAAACAACTGCTAACAGAAACCCTTCTTCTAGTGACTCAGGGAGATTGCTCGAACTCCTGAAATTTAGTGTCAGTTAAAAATCAGCTGTCATAAAAAAATTTAAAAAAATTTTAAAAAAATCAGCTGTCATGATTTCTGCACCTGTAAAAATATAAATGCTTGATTTATCTATTTTTTATAATGTTATTTCTTTTCTACCTCATTCCTACAAGATTTTGAGCAACTAGAAAGTAGATATTAGACTTTATTTAAAAAAAAAGATTTGAAGCTGATTTAAAAGGATAGGATTACTGTTGGGGTAGGGGTGGGAGGCGGGAACTAAGAATGATTTGGCTGAGGTCCACATCTACAAAAGGAGAGAACAAAAGCACTAGCTGGACAATGTGAGCCCCTACAACATTCACATGAGCTACAAAGTGAAAAGTAGCTGAAAGCTACTTTTCATTTTGTGACGTAGACAAAACTTCCACTGCCTCACGATGAAGGGGATTTATAATTCATTAAAGATTATATACTCAAATCGGTTCTAAGCTTTTCCTTCTGAACATCTATGTTTGTCTTAATGAGCATTTATAGGAAAGGTATTGGGCATTCCGGCCCGTGGATAACTCCAGGGTTTGCTCAGGACTTTTTGATGTGCCTCAGAGAGGGGAAGAGCCAAGGAAGGGAAAAGGGACATAGGTGGCAGAAACCTAGGAGACCATATAAATTTCTGATATTTATACATCTATAGCTTTCATTCAAAGCACCCCCGCCCCCCACCCCCGGCCTGGAAAGCACTTACTTGACATAAAAGAAACTTCAGGTAAATTTAGGAATTAGCTTTTAAATGTGTTAAATTGAGTTCCCTCAAAGACTCTGCCTCTCTTTCTCATGCTCAAAAACCTCCTGCTTTATTTCTCTTTAAAAGGAAACGTGTGGGATAAACTGTACAAATGAAGTGGCCAGACCATGTTATCTGACTGAGCTGTGAGGGGCCAGATCACTAGCAATTCCTTCAGCCAATTCTGCTTATGGTTTCCTCCAGGTCAGTTCCTAAAAAGATTTCTTCCTGTCTGCTATCGCAGGTATCCAAGTTGTAGAACGTCCCAGTATAATGACGGCTTCAAAATTTTCAGCTAAAGAAAGTGTAAATACTTGTGTTAAACTGACTTAGTGCTTTGGAATTAACTGACTCAGTCTGTTAATTCCTTCTCTGAAATTGCTCTGAAGTTCTAATGGTCAGACATTCACTCCACTTCTGCCACTGACTTTGAAGATGAAATTCTCTTATATTTCAACTATACCAATTAAATCTCTCTAGATAACTAAGCGAAATATTATTTCATAACTCTATCTCAGTTACTGGGGACTGAAAGTGGGTCTGCAGGGCCAAGACCTGGAGAAATGATTTTCTGAATTATCCAAGCTATGCCCTAGTGCATGTAATGGGGTATGCTGTGTGAAATGTAATTCATTCTTGCCAGCAATTTTCAGTAAGCAGTTAATTATGCTAACATCTGTTCTAGGAAAGCTAAATTTTTAAACACAGCAGAACATTCCTCTGCACTAAACTACTACCATCAAAACACACAAAAACACACATACACACACACACACACACACATACCACACAGCAGCATTGGATGCAAAGTACTTTGTACTGCACACACAAAAGTCAAGCACGTATTTAAAAATAGTTCCCTATAACACAAACTCATGGATAAATGACACAGACATTTTGACAGCGAAGTTTCAGAAATTGTAGCAAACACTTGCGTAATTCATTCTGATAAAAAATTTTGAAAAATATTATATGTTTACATCTTAGGCTGATGAGAATTTTAAGTGCTTGGCCTGCAACCTCAATTGTTCTGGAGCCAAAGATGTAACAGTTTTGAAGAATAGAAGAATTACTCTGTATTTGTCAGAATCTACGCGGCAAGAAAGCAGCACCACTTGGCTTCCATTACTTGCCTGGCTTGGATCCCGTGGAAATGAGGAGCGTTGGAACCAAGAGGAAAAAAATTAGAGTGCTTTGGGACACAGAGCCAAACTCTTACATAGTATCTGAAATGCTGTGGTAAACATGAAATTACTTTAGGCTCAAGATCAGTGCTAGTTTTGGGGTTTTTTTAAAAATCTTTTTGAAAAAATAATAAAATGCACATGAAAGGTTGTGCACAAAAGGGCACATAAAGTCTACTGACCATGAGACGGGCTATTTGGGGGATAAACCTGAAATTCTGAATTTGGATTAAAAAACTGACCCTTACTTTTAACATCCAGCTGCAAAGAGAGACTAAATCGGGAAGTTCAACATAAGTACATTAAGTTACTAATTCTAACCTCTATCTATGAAAAATACCTGAAACCAGTGTTTCTCCATCACTCCAGAAATGCTCAAAAACAGTAAAAATTAAATGCACATGAAGTAAACACAAAAGACCTCCACAGAAAAACCAAATAGCTCATCTGTTGACGCTATTGCTCATTGCTCGGCAAACCAGTCATCTGGGCTGAAATTTTCAGTTTGTGCCAGTGCTTCAAAATCAGCCACCTTTTAGCCAAAAGGCTATGGAATGTAGCCAAGACCACCTATGGAAAGTGAATTATAGCATCTTATAATTTACTACCTTGACTATGATCTCATAAACCCAGCATGGAGGGTGAACCAGCTCTTGTGTGGGAAATCTCTCAGAGCTCGGGAGGTGGGTGGGAGGCTCCCAAAGCCACTTTGGCAGAGCTGTAGGGGTAAGGGTGACAAAAAGGTGGGCAACTGGCCCTACTTTATGAGCAAGTTCGCCACCAGCACACTCTCGTTTTAAAATTTTAAGTTTAGGAAAGCCCCTAATAAACACTGTAGGAGAAACAGCTGCTTTGTTCTGAAGTATCTGTTACACTCTAAAATTTCACACATTTGCTATTTATAATTGATTATTTATAAATTACAGATATTTTACTTTTGTCAATACTGTCAGTGTTAGTAATAAACACAAATACTAACTAATATGTGGATTGTGCATTATGTTTCATAAAGCACATTCATGTACTTGGATCATATAATCCTCACAGTAAACAGGTCTGTGATAATGACCCCCACTGCACATAAGAAGATTGGTGGGTTTCGTCCCACCAGTAAGTGGCAGAGCTAGGACTAAAACCATCATCTGACTTCAAATCTAGTGCTCCTTCCAATATACCACACTGCCTCTCAACTACTCGTTTATTATTAGTTCATCCTATTTATCAGCTCTCACAAATTACCTGAGAGGTAATGTGTAGGGCAAAGAGATGGATGAGAAAGACTGAAGGGGCCATCGGGCACTTGCTGAAGCTCCATAGACAAGACGCTACCCAGCACTGAACTGGGCACCACACAAAGGGAACCATCGGGATAGCTTATCTGGGTGGGAGTCTCAGTTGGCAACAGAGTGCCTCCACAGAGTTCCTTAAAGGGATGGTAGGATAACAAGCTGCCACAAATGCACTGAACTCACTTGAAACTAATGGCTACTCTCCCATAATTCAGTGGGGTCCAAATTCTGGGCTGGAACGTCAGCCCCGGGAAAATCCAACTCAGGAGCACATGAGAGAGCTGCCATGGATGAGTCTATGACACATTTTATAGGCAAAATAAGGGCCAAGGATATAAGTCAGACATTGGCTAACTTCGGAGAAACCTAACACAGGATTCGCTGAAAATTTGGGTAAGCAAACAACGGCACAATCTGACTCAGAGAAGGGCTAGCTCCCATCCATGGAAACCCTCAGAAAGTAACCAAATAGATAAAAGCCTGAACTAAATAAGGTTTTCTTAGTGACACCAAAATGATAAAGTCTCTTATGCACACATGTGAGATATTAGAGAATGGAGACTATGAGACCCAATAAAAACTTCATGCAATTTACTGATTTATTTTTCTCTATTCTGACCCATTTCAGAGAAACAGAGAAAGCAATTAAAGAAACAGAATAGGGGGCATTCTGAAGGGTCAAAACTTCAGTGCTGGAGAGTACAAACTGAGGCTAAGGTCAAGCAAGACTTGTTAACAGGTTTATCTGGAATTTCACAAACACCAGGAATAATCCTATCCCCCACCCCGAATATTCGGAAAAGAAGGTAAGACCTTAGATCTTCTGAATTCCCTAGAATTGGAGGCAAAGAGGTGGATTTGAAGGGCAAACTGCCATTTCAACGGTCACACTCTTAGGAATTGTTGGTTAAAAAAAACCAAAACAACACTACAATAACAAAATTAAGTAAAATCACTATGTAGCTGTTAAATATTTTAATATTTGCATCAGTTCTAGTTTCCAGTTCAAGTGTCACCTCCTTCATTCAATTTGTTAAATGCCCAGAATGTGCCAGCATCTGAGGCCCTTGCCAACTTCCCTTAGTAACAAATGATCCTTACTTCCTCTGATGCCAAGATCACCTGGCCTACGTCTTTATTATAGCATTCCGCTTTATTTGCAAACACAGCTTCTGAACCCTACAGAATGATAAGCTCCTGAGAGGAAGGAGCCCATCTTATTTTTCCTTATGGCACCAAGCATTGAGATCTGAACACGCACATCCTCCAAACCTGAATTAAAGAGTCTTCATGTCCTAATAAACACACTAACATTATATTATGCTGATTTAGGGGTGCCTGACTGGCTTACTCAGTACAGCATCTGACTCTTCATCTCCAGGTTGCAAGTTCAAGCCCCACATTGGGTTGTAGAGATTATTTAAAAATAAAATCTTAAAAAAGTAAATAAATAATAAATTTTGTTGATTTACCTAACAAGCTTTTGTCAAACACCTAAGAGGCATCATTTAAAAAATGTCATAGTGCATTAGATCCATGGCCTGCCTATATAAAAGTACAATTGAGACTGGCATTCAGAGAGCTGGCGAAGCAGCCATGGCTGTCTTCCAGGATGCCAAACACCCAATGCTACACCTGTTCCCCAACTGAGGTTCATGTCCATTTAGGATGGTTCCTCCAGATCTGCGTGAACCTATATGTAAAATAAATACTGAATTTTAAAGATCAAAGTGAACTTTTCCTGGGGCGCCTGTCTGGCTCAGTCAGAAAAGCATGGGACTCTTGATCTCGGGGTCATGTTGGGTATAAACATTACTAAAAAAAATAATAATAATAAACTTTAAACAAACAAACAAACAACAACAAAAACAAAAACAAAATGAAAGCTCCCTAAACTGAAATACTATCATCCTAATCTACAGGAAAGAAAGTAAATTTGCACATCAAAAGAATGTATATGAGACAGAGGATAGGCAAGCAAAAACAGGGTAATTTCTGAAAAGTTCCTCCCAAAGGGATTGTAGTCAATATTAAAATTGTGGGAGCAGATTTAGGAAACTACTTTTGAGGATATTTTCTAGAAATTGAGGTTCTCAAAAGTAGGGCTTATAGTTATTTATCTCATTAGAGCACTGCCCTAAGGAGATCAAGGCCTGCATGCTAGCAAGAAAATAGGAGACAAAATGAAATAAAATATTCACACCTTAACCTTAAATGCATATAATATGCAGCTACCTATTTGAAGATTTTATGGCACAATCTACATTGTTAAGAACACAGAGAGGGAAAATTCAGGTCATTTCACGAATACCCTCCAAACAAGTCCTACGAGAAAGAAAACAAACACTCCCTCCTAAAAACATCAAATCCTACTCTTGAGGTCAAATCTACAGAACAGATTCAGACAGAAATTTGGGCAAAGGAACCTTCAGCTGGACGTATAGTTTATTTACTCAGCAGCTCTAAAGGCATTCTTCCCTCTGGTCTAATGAATTATGTATGAAAAGTTCCCAAAGAACTTGCAGTGAAAAGCAATGGAAGACCTGGCGTGAAGAAACTGTGGAGCGTGGGATGGGTACCAGGAGTCTTGAGATGACACACAGAACTTCTGAATGGGGACAGGTAGATGCAGTTGTGACAGGAAGGAAACGCTATTTAGGAGGAAGAACGTGCAGACCCTCTCGATTAGATTCGTGTGGAATGCGAATGAAAAAAAGAAGTCAAGGATGTTCCCAGGTTTCCTGCATGGGTAGCAGATGAACGGTAGCATCATCTGCTAGAGAGAGGAGTCAAAGGAAAGTAAGTCCTATCACTGGTCAGATATGCAGAAGCTGTACTGCTTGTTAAAGAAAGGAGCTCAGTTCAGAGTGTGGCAGAGGGGGAGAGGTTACAGATAAAAGGTCAAATACATGAACAATGAAGATCTGGAGAGGAATCAGATTTATTCTAGGTAGTCCCAATGTTGCAAGTTCTAAGGAAAGAGATCTGAGATCAGTAAAATCTGACGATCCCAAGTTCACCTGAGCAGGTGAAGACAATGAACTGCCCACGTTTGTGTGAACAGAGTTGCTCCTGCTGGTACCACTTGGTGAGTGCAAAGCGGGCAGGGGACATCTGAGCACTGGATGGGAATGGAAAGAGCCTTTAGAGCTTTCTTCATCATTAACATTCTATGACCACCCTTCACACATTTAGAGTTGCAATTCTGGGCCACGAATTGGTCTTCTAGTCCAGAACTACTGCAGACTTGAGAAGAATCTTGGCAGAATGACTTATTCCACAGAACAGGATTGATGAGTTCCAGCACTGAATATACTACCAACCAGGCAATCCATCAACATTGGGCCTCAGTTCTCTCAACTGTGAAAGGCAGTATTTTAACTGTTAGTCTCTTCTTCTTTATTTTTTTTTTAAAGATTTTATTTATTCATTTGACACAGAGAGAGAGATTACAAGTAGGCAGAGAGGCAGGCAGAGAGAGAGGAGAGAGGAGGAAGCAGGCTCCCTGCTGAGCAGAGAGCCCGATGTGGGCCTCGATCCCAGGACCCTGGGATCATGACCTGAGCCGAAGGCAGCGGCTTTAACCCACTGAGCCACCCAGGCGCCCTTGTTAGTCACTTCTAACTTAGAAATTCCATGACTCTTGGATGCCTGGGTACTTCAGTGGGTTAAGAGTCTGCCTTTGGCTAAGGTCATGATCCCAGGATTCTGGGATCAAGTCCTGAGCTGTTCTCCTTGCTCACCAGGGAGTCTGCTTCTCCCTCTCCCTGTCCCTCCCACCCTGCTCTTGTTCTCTCGCTCTCTCTCAAATAAATAAATAAAATCTTTTAAAAAAAGATTTTATTTACTTATTTGACAGAGAGAGATCAGGAGTAGGCAGAGAGGCAGGCAGGGGGGTGGGGGAAGCAGGCTCCCTGCTGAGCAGAGAGCTTGATGTGGGGCTCGATCCCAGGACTCTGAGATCATGACCTTGAGCTGAAGGCAGAGGCTTAACCCACTGAACCACCCAGGCGCCCCTAAATAAATAAAATCTTTAAAGATAGATAGAGAGAGAGAGAGAGAGAGGGAGGGAGAGAGATACACCTGGGGCAAATAATAAAAACAATTAAAAAAAAGAATATAAAAAAATTTAAAAAAAGAAAAAGAAATCCCATGACTCTTAAGGAAATGTATATACTCTATGTTATGGTAAAAGTCATTCTTTTAAGCTTAAAAAATATCCTTTTAAATTAGGGTCAATTTATATCCCGAGCGGAGGCCACCTAGCCTGGTCCATTTAGGCCCCTTCTCCCCTCATTTTCCTTGTATCTTCACATCTGTTGGAGGAAAAGACCTTAATCCTCCTCTTCTGTTCTATTGCTCTTAGGGGTCAGAAGGGGCTCTGGGTGTTTTCTATCTTCTAACAACTAGTGAGTCCAACGAACTCTTCTAGAGATCAAGGGCAAATTAGAGCCAACTGTAAACTTTCATACTGATGTATTCAGCATGACGAAATGTACCCCTATAATATAAACTATGGGAAGGTGGGCCCAATCCAATCATAATGAAATCATTTAAGGCATAAAAAAGCAAAACTCCATTCCAGCTTCCAGCCAATGGCCCATATACTCACAGTATAATACAACACAAAGACATTCCAATACAATGAAATAATTTGGAGCATGTCCAACTGCTATTTTTCAGGATGATAGAAATAAGCTCACCAGAGCTGAATCTATTATTCAGAAGAAATGGAAGCCATGGCACACACTGCCCTAAGCCGAAAGATCATTGACAAAATTTGCTAACGAGACATCAATTCATAACATTCAAATTTTCATTTAAACTGTTGGATTCTTAACATATTTCAAAATGTACCCAGATTACCCCTTACATATTCCATAGGAGAAAATGATGATTTAGTGCAGCAAGGGAATTGGTTTTACAGGAAGTGTTCTTTCTGTTGCTGAAAAAACAAAATATTCTACAAAATCAGAATGAGATAAAACTAAAAGCAAAAACTGTAGCGGCAAAAAAAACCTTGGGATTCAAATCCCAGTTGTGTTACTTACTAGCAGTTTAGTCAGAGAACTTACATAGCTTTACAGGAAGCCAGTTTCCCCTTGTAAAATACCACTAAGAGTTCCTACCTCATGGGTTTTTTGTGAAGATAAAATAATTAATAGAAAGAGCCTCTTACAGCACCTTGCGCATAGTGAGGTCTTAAATGTTAATTTGATAATAACAATGCTGCCAACAGGTGGAGAAGAATAATCTGGGGAGATGGCAACATACTCCTTGTTCTCTATGCTATTGTCTTCCCGTAAGGGATGTGTTAACCAACATTTAGGGAACAAGAAGGTCTGATCTTGGTACCTTAGGTCATTAAAGACAGAGGTTCTCCTTGTCTCTCAATGAATAGCTCCAACAAGCAGACATGATTCTAGAAGAAAATTAACTTGAATGTTTAAGATGTCATTCCCTGAGAAATTACCCCCATGGATATCCTAAGCAGCCTGTTATTTGAAAGAACACAGAATTAGTTAGCCTTTAGTTTTCTCCTCAGTGAAATCTCTTCCCACAATTATCTTCACAAATGATAAAATAAGTATAGCCAAAAGTATTAACATGGGTCTTCCGTACTCCCCCCCCCCCAACAGATACAAAGAATACTTTTTGCCTGTTCTGTTGAGTGCCCTCACCTGCCCTTCCGCCAACCCACCTCCCATGAAAATTCGGCTGTGGCTAGATGGACTCCCTGGGTTTTCATGATACACAATCAAGAGAAAGGGGCCAGTAGAGAAGACAGGCTTAGGCTAGGGGAGCAGTTTTATCAGAGGAGGTCTGTGAGGGATTTTGGAGGAGGCTAGAAGCATCAAATGGAGGGGAAAGGAGAGGGGGACTTCTAGATATATTGCTATAGATTACATGTCTTCTTCACCATGTTTTGGCAGTATATACAAAGAACTGAAGTTATTTAAATTATTTTAAATTCAATTTTGGTTGATTGCCCATTTCTGTGATGGAATCACTTCTTTAAGACTGGACCAATTAGGTCAGTCATGTCTTTAGTAGGGACTACATAAAAAATAAGATAATAGGCACAAAAACCTCATATAAGCCTTTGGCAGGATTTCTTTAGTTAGCACACAATATTGGGAAATTGGAAAGGATTGACGTCTTACAAAGGCACGTTAGGATTATGGGGCTAGACTATATGGGGTTAGAGCTATAGCTACACCAGGTCATCATCTTATTTCAACATTTTGTCCAAAGTCTGGGCTCCTCACCATCAGAGAGCTATGCCTGCCAATTCCTTCTTAGTATTCCTGGAAGGCCTGCCCTGCTCCTTCTATCCCATGGTTTCTCAGCCTAGGCTCTACGGACAGTTGGGGCTGGATAACTGTTTGGGGGCCATGGTTGTACAATGGAGGACGATAGTTCCTAGTCCCACTAGTTAATAGCATCTTCCCCCCTCCCCCAGCAAGTTGTGAGAATCCAAAACATCTCCAGATATTGCCAAATATCCCCTTGTGGGCAAAACTGGTCCTGGTTAAGAACTCCTGTTTATCCCAACCACCCGGGCTTAGAAGAAATACTTATACCCCACAAGCCATTCTGTGACGCTCCCTTTTCAGAGTTGCCAACTATAGGGATTCCAAGTTCTCAGCAATCCATGACCATACAGTTGCCTACACATGCCAGACTGCCTGCATCAGACTGTCATCTACAAATTATAAATGATTGTAACAGCTACCATTTGTTGGAAATTTCTTATGCGCCAGGCATTGGGCTAGGGGATTTAACTTGATTGATTTTCATTCTTATACAGAAGTGGTAGATACTGTTTCCACTTAGGAATAAAGTGAGGCTCTGAAAAGTAAATAACTCATCCAAGGTCATAGCCAGTAAGTGGTTGAACTGGGGTGTGAACCTAACTTCATCTGAACCTACAGTCTCTCTTTGACTCACGCCACACCATGTCTCCTAATGAGAAAAACCAATGCAGATACTTGGGAAATGCATTTGGTATAAGCTGTAGGAGTTAAAATGGTGAGGGCAGAACACAGACTGTTACAGAACTCACGGTTCTCTGCAATAAGCTGACCACCAGCAATATGAATGCTTTTGTTCTAAGGACGTTACCATGTTGATTTTTAAATTATGGATTTTCTACTGCAAACAGGAAAATGGTGGTTTCCTCTAAGTAGAAACAACAAGCAGTAGCTAGTTGCCATAGTCGCAGAGATAAACTTAATCTTGGCTGGGAATACAATCACCAGAGAGGGACAGCAAGTGTGGTAAGGAGTCAAAACCAGACGAGGAGTGTTTTTCACCTGAAAAACAGAAAGTCAACGGACAGAAATGGTAATCGTTTTCAATTATCTGAAAGGCCACCACCAAACGGAAGGGAAGCACATGTTCTAGAAAATTTCAAAAGGAAAATCCAGGATTTGTAAGTGGAAATTATGATGTGATAATGGAAGCCAGTTTTCCACTAAATGATAAGAAAGAACATTTAACCATCATAGTGTTTCCACTGGACTGAAAAATTAAACAAGCTGTCTAGAGAACAACTAACCCATCAATGGAATGGGTAGGTGATGGCAGGGAGGTCATCCCTGTTGGAGACCCCAGGGTGGGTGAGGCTGGACTAGACAAATCCTCAGGTGCCTTACAAAACAAGAATCTGCTTCTCTGAAGAATTGGGAAATAGTCAATTCCCGTTGAAAACAGACAAATGGCGGGTAGGGGCAGTAGGAGTTTCCACTGGGCAGAAGCACCAGCAGTAGCTCATCGGCGTAACAGGAGAGGTAAACTCCAGTCACGCCCAGGAAGAAAATATTTAGGTGAGACACGATCCAAAAGGAAAGACCCTGTGGAGGATTTTTTCCTTCTGCTCTAAACAGATGACCAAGAGATAGGGCACTAGGGTCAAGAAAGAAAGAAGACCAAAAATCAGGCCGCTCCTTCCTCTGTCTTGCAACCCTAAAACACTGTGATGCCTCTTTCTTGGAATTTACAGCCACCTCTCACTATTTTGGCTTCGAAAGTCCATTAAAGGAAAATAGGCAAACACACAGCTGGGGGATAGCTCGAGTAATCGTGGATTATCTCTCTTGTAAACACTAATATTGCCTTTGGTTTCATGAGCTTTGATTCACCTTCAACCAAGAATTTGTTATAAAACATCTCACCACTAAAGTCAGGGAATGGAGAGGACAGGGCTAACCTCAAACTTTCCTCTTAGAAAACCAACCACATTGTAAATTTGCAGGACTTGTCTTGGAAAATTAAATTATTACAAACTCAACCTCTGCTAAGTCACACAACTTCCCTTATAAAAGGGAGGTGCTGAAAGCATAACGGGTTTAAAAAAAAAACTATACTGATTCATCTTTCCATATTAAATGTGAATAATACGTAAGAGAATTTTCCCTATCTCTTCATCTCCAGGGCACTCAAAGCATTTACAGTCTCATTATTTTACACAATGCTGGTTAAATGGGTACCAAAGATTACTATCCTCCTTTGATTTCTAAGAAAGCAACTACAGAAAGATTAATCAAGTAAGTTGTCCAAGGCTGCTCAGTAATTGAGATGCTTGGAGTTTTCCATTCAGTGCTTGTTTTAGGAACTTAGTACTAAAAAGTGACTGAATCTTGTAAGCTCACCTGAACCCCCAAGTCTTACCCATCTCTTCCCCACTTCTCACACACATCTGAAATTTTCATCATCTAAGCACAAAGCTGCCACCATGCAGATCTTGGACAAGAGTATCCTACCAGACCAGTGCCACCACCACAGAAACACCTGACTTGGTTTTCCAATCGGAACCAACCCACTCCTTTATCAAGTGAAGTTGATTCTGCCTGGCTGTGTCTGGGAAATTTTTAACCCCTCAATTAGCTATTAACAATTGGTTTAACTCAGACGAGACAGAGGACAAAATAATAGTGGCTGAAAAAAATGCCTCCACCATTCTGATTACAAAGGAGGCATGATTAACGAAGTTTCCTTTGTGTCTAAGCTCCATTCTGAAAGGCAGAGAAAGAGCTTTCCACTCGCTTTGTTGACTGCTGAGTCTTTTCCTACTTGTCTCATCACCCACACAATCTGTTCATAGCCCAGAGAGACAATCCAGCCAGTCTGTGGAGAGTTCCTAAAACATTCATGTCGTGAAAGCAGACAGAATGAACAGGACCTCATCTCAACAAAGGATGATGGGACATTCAGCAAAAGAGTTCACAAAGGAAAATACTGACCGAAGGCCTGGGGCTGAATGGATTTGCCCACAATGTCTAACATAATGCCTGTCCTTATGGGTATTTGTAAACCTTCTGGTCAATTTACAACCACCTCCAGGTTTTGTCCCCCAGATGCCATTGCTTTTAGAATAAAGGGTTTAAAAAAAAAATACAACTAACAAGTTAAGGAAGTCCAAATCACAGCTTTAAGGATCCTCCTGTCTCTAAGACCTTTAAACATTAAAAAAAAGTGAGACAAAGATTCTCATTACCAACTCGACCAACTCAGCAGTTGAGATAATGCATATAAAACACTTAGCATATTGCCAGGCACACAGTAAATGTTCAATTAATATTACCTAACATTTTATGATATGCTCTGTTTTCTTAATAATATTCTTGACTATGTCCTGCCTATCTACTCAGCTAAAACAGTGCCACTTTGTCTTTGGTGTATTACAAAAGATAAGCACCATCTACGCCATCATCCTCATCTTCTTAAACATCATTATCATAGATTCTATCACTCTCTGGTAGGTTATGGATAGGATACTACAAGCAAACCTAGCCTCACAGTTGGCAAGTGGTCAAGTCCCAAATTCATTCATGTCCTATCCAGTGCTCTCTTTCCCTAACACCATAGATGAGCAGATGAGGTCTTGTGCCACTTTATATTCCTCAGAATTCAGTAAAGTACTAAAAGATATCTTAATCACCATCTAAACAAATTTACTAAAGATTTTCTAATAAAAAGAAAAGAAATGGGTGGAAAGGCCAACATATTTGGCTTTGAGAAAGACATGCCTCTGTTTTTATTTGTCAAGGAAAAGCATTACCATGTCCACTGAGCAAATAATAAAAGCAAGAAGCAGCTTGGGGATTGAAAGATACATCTAGGAAGGCAAAGGGGGCTAGAGTCAGATCTCTTGATATTCTGCTCATGGCTTTTTCTATTAAGCTCATTTTTGATTCAGTGCCTTAAATGAGGTGAGTCTTGTCATGGATTATGTACATCAAGTTGTGCTTCAAATGTCCACCATGTGCTTTAAAGGCCCAGGTCAAACTCTATAGATCTTCAAAAAAAACAAAAACAAAAACAAAAAAACAAAAACCCTTTTTATCTGATCTAAAAAACGCTTAGAACACACTCTATTTCACCCAAAGTTGACCTTAATGACAAACTGTCTAATGTTATTGATCCTGTCTCTCCAATCAAATTTAAGTTGGTTGAAGGCAAGAGCCACGTGTGCACTTCCATCTGTGCCCCATCACTAACCCAGTTCAGGGGTTATAGTTACAAATGCTGCCTCATTCTTTGTTCTGCTTCACAGGCTCTAGGATGTCCTAAAGAAACCTCAAGCCATTGTAACATCTACTCAAGTTTCCCAACCATCCCCAGAAATACTGCTCTGCTTGGGCAGTCATTAAAGCTTCTCCTCTGCCTTCAAGAACCTCATTTCAGCTGCTGGGACATCCTGTTGCCATCCATTTCACACAGACATCCAGCTCAGCAGGAGTATGTGTTGCAATGAGCTTCACTGCAAAGCCAGCAGTCTGGCCAAGCTCCAGGAATTGTCACTAATGATCTTCACCAGCTACTTGATGCTCCAACAGTGGTACAATACACACACACACACACACACACACACACACACACACACACACACACACACACACACATTTCAGCCACTACTCTGGTTGGATGAGCTATGCCTCACAGAGGTTGGGTCCATACCTTGATTTTATCTTTTATTGTTACAGAAGACTTATTCCATGAAACCTAAGCAAACTCTCCAAATATACCTTCTTGCAATATAGCAATGATCTCCATCAACCTATTCTTAAACCAAGATGCAGTAAGTGAATCAGTCTGGGGTCTTTTGGTTGCAAGAGATATGGAAATCTTGCTCAAAGTTGTTTTAGCAAAAATCAGATGAGTAAATCAATTAACAAGGTGAAGCTGAAAAATGTCCAGAGACAGAGTAGTCTTTAGATAAAGGTTGTTTTGAGAAATCAAATTATGTGAACAGATCTCACTTCTCTACAGTCACTGAATTCTACCTTATATTTTATTAGCTTCATTCTCAGGCTTCATTAGAGGGACTCCAACAGTTCTAGGCTCATATTATCTGGGTTCAAGTTCAGCAAAAAAAAAGAAAAGTCATCTCTTTCTGGTGGCCTCCAGCAAGCCTCAGAATTCACACCGAGTAGACTAACTGAGCCATTTGTTTATTGTGACTTGGTTACGTGCCTGTCACTGGAGACAGAGGTGAAGATTCTCTTCAACCACACAGATGGGAAATGGAGAGGGGCAAGTGTAACAGGGAAACTCAGGGTCCTGCTATCAGTAGAATTAGGCTGAACCATCCTCCCCAGTAAATCTTCTTTCTTTCCCTAATCTCTAAGAAGTTATATTACAGGGATGGAAATAACCAAGCAAGTCACAAAAGAATATAAATAGCCAGAAAGCAAAGGAAAATAGATTTATCCTCACTAGTAATCAAAGACATGTAAATTTTTTTAAAGATTTATTTATTTATGAGAGAGAGAGAGAAAGAGAGAGAGAGATCACAAGTAGGCAGAGAGGCAGGCAGAAAGAGAGGAGGAAGCAGGCTCCCCACTGAGCAGGACCCTGAGATCATGACCTGAGCTGAAGGCAGAGGCTTTAACCCACTGAGCCACCCAGGTGCCCCAAAGACATGTAAATTAACAGAAGGTATTCTTGGCACATTAGAAAACTTTTAAAAATAACAACAATGCCCGGGACTGGCCAAGATGCAGGGAGATGGACACTTCCAGACTTGACCAATGGGTTCTATGGTGGTTATTAATAATCTGAAAGGCCAGTTGGCAGTCCCAATCAAAATCTTTGAAAATGAGCATGCCTTTTTTTTTCTTATTTTATTTATTTATTTGAGAGAGAGAGAGTGCATGTACATGCAAGCAGGAGGACGGACCAAGCAAGAGGGAAAGAGAGAGAGAAGGAGACTCCCCGCTGAGCCTGGAGCCAACCACGCAAAGCTCCATCTCACAACACTGAGATCACGACCATCAACAGCTGGACACTTAATCAGCTGAGCGACCCAGGTGCCCCATGAGCAGGCCTTTTGACCTAAGATAAATTCACAAAGTAAAGTTTCCAAGAAAATAATTAAGGGTATGAGCAAGAATTTAACTACAAGTAAGGTTTCCCCAGTACTGCTAAAATACAGCCCCCAAAATGGAAATATCATCAATGTCCAGCTACAGGAAATTGGGTACCTTAATTATGGTACATCCATTCTATGGGATATCATACCAACATCAAAAATGGCCTTTCGATGACTGTACACTGGCATGATATAAATAAGAGGAAGGCACACTGAAGGGTTAATGGAGTGAGTGACTACACCTCAACCCCATTCACTGGCTAAACATAGTAAACTAGTTTCACTCTCATCTAGGTGCTCCCTAGCTCCTTCTTAAGATTTACCACAGGGTTCTAAAGACCAAGATTCTGCTGAAGAAAAGATCAAAACATCCATACATTCTTAGGAGGCTGAAATCTGTTGATCCTTCAAAGAGAAATTCCTTACATACTCAACAATTGTTTATGGAAATATCTGAGTGTTACACCAGGTAGAAGTGAAAAAAAATGGACCACTGATGGCATTGACTCTTCCTGAAGACAGCTCAAAAAGTAATGTTTGCTAACATACAGTGACTTCTATGACAAATCATTTTCCATATCAAAAAACCAAGCTCTTCCTCCAGTCTTCATTGTATCATATAGCAATTAAACTTCAAAACCTCAGAGTAATTGCACCACAAATTTCACCAAGTCAAACGTTCACAAACAAAACTCACCACAAACACAGCTATTTTCCTCTCAGTTTCCATAACTTCGAAATGTGAATATCTTTGGTGAACCCGTCTATCTTAGAGTGCTATTGATAAGGCCAAATGAGAGGATTTCTAGAAAGTGCTTTGAAGACGGATAAAAGCACTATAGAAATGTGAGGTAGTGACAGTATGAATTCATCACCCAAATCTAACATACACTCAACAAAGCACCCAGGAGTGCATGTCAAGCCTCTGGTTCTACCACCATCTCTGCGTTCTTCTCCTATAGTCATTTCTGAAAGCCAGACGCTGGCCTGCAAAACTTTGTGTAACAAAAGGACAAGGCCGTCTTTACTTTCAAATCATCCAGGATGATCATAAAAATATGATGTTTCTAGCTGTTGAAATTGAGGTAATAAAATAATGGAGGGAAATGCCAAAGATAATCCAAAAAACAGACAGTCATGCCTGGTAAAGACAGGAGCCTGAAATGTAAAAGGACAGCACTATGAACAAATAGACGGGTTAATGGTTTTCATATGACCTCATTCGAGCCATGGCAATTAAAAATCTCAGAAGATAGAAGCTTCCGAGAGTGAGAGTTCTTTTAGAATTAGCACACAGTACTAGTATGAGCAATATTTTATAGAACTCCAAATATCTTCCCAAAGGAAACCACTGCTTTTTTAAAAAGAGAGGAAAAAAAGTTGTTTCTTGGTACTGCTTGGTAGTGTTTCTTCTACAGCCTCTTTCCCATTTTGAAGAATGGTAAAAGTTTAAATAAAGCACGGATGGGTCAATAATAAGTACAATGAAGTTCTTAAATGCCCTTCTTTTTAAACCTCTACCCCAATTACATCCCTCCCTTGAGGATATTTACAATCCTCTATGACACATGCTCTGTACCTTCTTGGTTCAAGGAAAACACACCTACAGCATTTCAAATTAACTACTGACCCTTACTCTCACACTATAAACAAACCCTTTTCAAAATCTCAATTGCATTGTGTCCACATTGATTAAAGCTTGAAGCCTGGTGACCTCATGTGGTGTTAACTTCTCCCATGCACCAACAGCATTCTGCCTTTCTACTCAATTACCCCCTTTGGTGCCAGAGGATCGCTACCCAATGAACATACACAATGGACTTCTGCTTCATTACACTAATCAACAGCAGGATAGAAATAAGCAGAAGAGGAATAAACAAGCTAATTTATCATGAGGACAGAGCAAGCTTTCACCAGTCTCGCCATGGAAAACTTCAGTGGTTAACGGGAATATCAATGGTCTGGGGGTGATGTTTATGATCTTACAGATTATAGACAGAGCCACAACAGAACCTCCGTGATTAAAGGATCTTGCAGAATAGCAGGTGTGAACAACATGCGCTCAAAACCCATCCATGCCTTCGAACTCTGGGGTCCTACATAAAATCAACTTCATAATTATTTTGAGAAGTACAACCCAGGGCTTTGGATCATGTGGACCGACACCCTGGTAATTTGCCCCAAGTGTTCGACCTAACTGTGGGGCCTCTCTTATTCATCTTTGACAAGGTGGTCAGGAGGGACCCAGCCTCTTTGTGAGAAGGATCTGGATGCCCCCCTCCTTCATTAGGCATGGCAAGGGCACAGCGGCTGATTGAATTAACAACTTCGGAGGGCTTCCGTCCCAGTTCCCAGACATTAGCACCATCATCCAGAACAAATTAAAAGTCTCACAGCAATTAAGCAGATTTTGAAAATGAATTTCCCATGGTTCAATGGTTCAACAAGCAATCTTGAGTTAAGTATTTGAGGAAAGTTTAGAAGGAGGAGAGGAGGAGCTGACTGCTAGATTTCCAAAGTAAACATTCAATTGGTGAAGGCATCAACAGTAAACTTTTCAGCCTCTGCTAACTAGGCTTTTCCACTTTTTTATATGAAATTGGAAATATTCAGTCACAAAGAGAAACAATAAAAAATTAACAGGGATTTGTATTAAAATGATAGATTTCAGGAGGAATTTTTCTTTGTTTTAAATGCCTTTAACATCATTGTATTTTTGTTCAAAAACATAAAAATTAGGAGGGAATGAAAATGTATGATCCTAATCTCTAGATTTTAAATGTATACAAAGCAACCTAGACCTGACTCTAGAAGCATCTACATCTCTCTGAACCAGTATGGCCAGGTTCACAGCAGGCAGAAAACCTAGGTCAGCCTCCCAAAGGACTCCACTCTGGGGCGAATCGACCCCAAGAACTCACTACTGGGTTAAAAGAACAGCACTAACAATAAAACAGCACCTAGCATATTCTTAGTGCTTACTATTTATTTACCAGGCACTGTATACATTCTCATCTCCTTTAATTTCTTCACTTATTATGTCATTTAATCCTCATGGAAATGTCATGAGATGAACATTACTGCTCCCATTTTACCCATTTGAGAGACAAGGAAACTCAGGCCCTAAGATGAGGTCATTTGCTCGGGGCCACAAAACCAGCATGTGGTGGGGCCAGGAAGTGCCTCCCGATCTTCCGACCGCACAGTTCTTGCTTACATTTAGAAGAACAAACTCCCCTAGCCAGGTGGTTTTTACCCAGTCTTTAGAGCCCTGGATGGGGCCATAGCAAAAAAGAAAAAGAAAAAAAAGTGTCATTATTTTAGAAGGAGAGAGTACAAGGAGGACATGATGACCCAGCCGAGGAGGGACCCCTGCCACCTTTGTTTCAAGCCCCTACATTCTCCCAACACCAGAGCCTCCTTGTCCTGTTACTTCAGATCAGCTCTGCGTCCCCTCCCCCCGCCATACCCCCTCCTTCAGCTAAGAGACGTCCAAGTCCAACTTCTGTGTAGCTCTCTCCTTGGCTTTCGCTTCCTTCCCTTCCAGTTTACATCTGCTTCCTAAACCTCTCCTCCCATCTCCACCTGCTCCACTGAAAAGTCCACAGGCCCAAGCTCCTCTCCACCCAAAGGCACACACTGAGCACAGCACGCACATTTCCATACCCTTCAGGAACCTGGAAGACTAGGTGGAGGAATTCATTCCCACACACCAGTCCACAGACCGAACACAGTGCAAGGCAGAGGTGGTTATCCGAATGTATTCGGCTTTCTTGTCAAGGGCAGTTACAAAAGCTGACGTCATAAATACATCACCCATCTCTACGAAGAGCTGCATATACATCAGCGACATTCATAGGAGGGAAAGTCTGAAAGATGAATTTCCCATCTTTAAAAGTTTATAGAAGATTAAACAAACTATGTGGTCTTCAAGAAGCCCCTAAAAGCAGCCCTCAAAGAGCAGAAGAAACACATGGACTTCTTAAAGACAACAGAGCACAAAATTGCCGTTAACATTCAACGTTCTCATTTGTATGTTCAAAGTTTGAAAAATACAGAGAGTAGTGTGGTCCTTCCTGCCAGCAAACTTCATCAACCAAACAATCAATCAATTCTCTGCCCTTATGGCCAAGTGGAGACCAGATACATAGAGCAGACGTAACAGTAATTGGCATAACCATAAGCATGGATAATGAAACACTCCACTAGTGGTCAGGACACTTCCTTCCAATCTTACTGTCTCGCTGTGACTCCTCTAGGCCTGAGTCTCCACAACATAACAGGACAAGGTCCCTTTCCAAAACTCCAAAAATTATACACTTTTGTATATCGAAGCACACAAACCGTGAAGGCAGCACAATCTTTCAAATGCAAGTGAATAATAAGAAACCCCTCCTTATTTCATTATAAAAGAATAACTTGGAATACAATGTCACAAGTCTTAATGCCAATCTTAAAGTTGAAGCATTTTAGCTATCTCTCCAATAAGCCCACATGCAAAACATTTCTTCCTTCCTTCCTTTTTCTATCTTTCTTCCTTCTTTTCTCTCTCTTTCTTTCTTCCTTCTCTAAGTATTTCTGGGCTGCTACACTGCACAGTGATAACCCCTCAAGATAAAGATAAGCAAATTAGACTCTTCCTTGCTATCATGTAGCTTACAGTCTTAAAGAGGTTGTATTTTTATCTTTATTTTTTGTTTATAATTTCTTATAACATAGCGTTATAATTCTAGATAATGTCTCAGAAGTAGTTAATATTTCATAAGAAAAAGATCATCACTTTTTTCCTAGAAGTATGACTTTCAAAGGTCTTTGTCATTCACGTTATATCTGGAAGCAAAAAATCTCCCAATGGATGGATGACTTCAATTTTATAATTTAAAACAGAACAACTGGGATTTATTTTGCAGCAAGCATGGATGGAATATACCTCTTGCACGTACTGAGTGATATCTATTTAAAAGTCTTGCTACCTGGGCTGATCCATGATCTAAAGAGGTATGAACACTGATCTAGCATTTTAAAAGACAAAATTGAGGATTCAAATTAAACCTTGGTGAAAACTATCACTAACTGGCTTAAAAAGTGAATCACTCTAATTCACCAAATGGGTAAATGACATGCTTCCTAAATTGTTGGCTAGCATGGATTGTGCCTAATAGAAGGCTATCAAGCAGGGTTTCTGGGTTTCTAATTTTATATACTCCACTAAGAAACAGAAATACCCTGCCATAAGCCTAACCAAACAAAGGATGACTCAAAAGAGAGAAAGAGAAAAGAAAGAGACAAAGAGAGATGGGAAGGACTAAAGAACAAATCTTGAGTAGTTAATTAGGGACAACTTGTAAATCAGGGAAATAGCTAACATATATGGATTGATCTAACACGTAGGTGCAGGTAACTTGTGTTCATTAAACACTACAACCTCCCTATGAAGGGGAAATTTTATTTTATTTTATTTTATTTTAAGTAAGCTCTACACCCAGTGTGGGGCTTGAACTCACAATACTGAGATCAAGAGTTAACAAACCCTACCAATGGAGTCAGCCCAAGGAGAAATTTTTAGATGTAGAAACTGAGGCTCACAGCACTTAAATGGTTTGTCTAAGTGACAAAGCAGTTTGCTAACAAACCAGATCATACCATTGATCAGCCATAAAACCACATGCCATCAGTTAGAAATCTGATCACGCTGAATGGAAGGATCAGCATGTTTATCAAAAACAGAAACATCACAAGGAAAACCCTGAACCAACGGCTTCCTTATAGGGAGACTGTTTCCTAGGAATCCCATAAGAAGCCCAAGTCATCCAACGCAATTTTCCAAAATTATTGCAGCAGTTCTGCTTACTCTAACGGGAGACTTACTCTAACGTGACACAGAGGACTTCCCTGGATGGAGCTGGTATCAGTACCTAACCCAAGTCCTGACAAAGAAATATTATCATCTCAAATATATGCTTATGCTGATTTTGTTCAAATCCCAAATGTATTGCTCATCCTTCTCCCAAACTCTTATTTTCTCTTTCCCTTTTTTTTTTAACAGGTGGGTGAGGTAGGGAGGAGCGGAATGGGAAGATTCTTCTGATAACTATAAAAAAAAAAAAGAAACATGCTAATTGAAAGGTGACCTTAAGTGTTTTTAGTTTAAAAATCTTGTGTCTACAAATTACCCTGTTTATTTCTCTTTCAACTATTATCCAGAAATATCATATTCTCATAGCGCAAAACTTTTGTTTAGGTATGTTTAAAGAATGGTGCATGGGATTTAAACCAGTTCTCTCAGGGACCTGTAAACTTTTGTAAAGTAAAGAGGAAGGGTGACTAAAAGGATGCCTAAGGTCCCAGGGTTTCCTGTCACAGCTGAGCCCCACCCCATCCCCACTTTATACTTCTGAAGAAGCTGATCTTACAGAGGTGGGTTCTGTAAGTGACAGCCAGGCCCCATGTTTCAGTCTTTTCAAAGCCTCAGTAAAAATCTTATCTACAACTTCCCTTAACCCAGACATGCTGGGGGTAAAGTTGGAGCCCATTTCACACAAGCCAGAACTAGCTCAACAGAACAGAGAAAAGAATGTGGGGACGTGTCTTTTCCACATTTAAAGCATTCCATTCTTGGGCAAGTTACAACCTAAATGAGAGCAGATAAAATCTACAAGAACTCAGAGTAAAAAGAACATGGCCTCAAAAGGACTTGATTTGCCTTTGAGAAAGGGCTGGATTTAATAAAATATGGAACCCAGTTTTTGGTTGTGATCACCTAAAGACAAGCATGTTAAACAGAGACTTGAAAGTTGAGATTTGAGGCAAGGATATACAGTGGGGAAAGGACAGTCTCTTCAATAAATGGGAAAACTAGACAGCCACATGCAAAAGAATGAAATTAGATTACTGTCTTACACCATGCACAAAAATGAACTCAAAAATGGATTAAAGACTTGAATGTATGACCTAAAACCATAAAACTCCTAGAAGAAAACATAGTTGGTAGGCTACTTGACGTTGGTCTTGGCGATGATTTTTTGGATCTGACTTCAAAGGCAAGGGCAACAAAAGCAAAAATAAACACGCAGGGCTACTTCAGACTAAAAAGCTTCTGTGCAGCAAAGGAAACCATCAACAAAACAAAAAGAAAATCCACCAAATGGGAGAAAATATTTGCAAAACAGATAGCCCAAAAGAGGCTAATATTCAAAATACATAAAGAACTTCATGTGCCTGGCTGGCTCAGTCAGTAGAGCACACAACTCCTGATCTTAGGGTCATGAGTTTGAACCCCATGTTGGGCTTAGAGACTACTTAAAATGTTAAAAAAAAAAAAATCTCACAGAACTCATTAACAAAAACCAAACAATCTAATTTAAAAATGGGCCGAGAATCTGAATAGACATTTTCCCAAAGAAGACCTACAGATGGCGAACAGACACACGAAAAGATGTTCAACATTACTAATCACCACAGAAATGCAAATCAAAACCACAGTGAGATATCATCTCACCCCTATTAGAATGGTATCAAAAAGACAAGAAATAACAAGTGTTGGCAAAGATGTGGAGTAAAAGGAACCTTTGTGCACGGCTGGAATGTAAGTTACTGCAACCACTATGTAAATAGCGGAAAACCTATGGAGGTTCCTCAAAATATTAAAAATAGAATGACCATACGATCCAGCAATTCCACTTCTGGGCATTTATCCAAAGAAAATGAAAATGCTAATTCAAAAAAAATATATGCATCCCCATAGTCACTGCAGCATTATTTATAATAGACAAGCTATGGAAACATCCTAAGTGTCCAATGACAGATGCATGCATAAAGAAGATGGCGCACAGATGAATATGGAGCATATATACAATGGAATACTACGGAGCCATGAAAGAGTGAGGTCTTGCCATTTGCAACAAAGATGGATCTTGAATATATTCGCTAAGTGAAATAAATCAAAGACAAATGCCATACAATTTCACTTATATCTAAATCTAAAAAACAAAACAAATGAACAAACAAAACAAAACTAAGAGATACAGAGAACAGATTGGTAGTTAACAGGGGACAGCAGGGTTTGGGGTTAGGCAAAATTGGCAAAGGAGGTCAAGACATACAAACTTCCAGTTATAAAATAAATAAGGCATGGGAATATAATTAGTTTACAGCTTGGTGACTATAGTCAATAATATTGTATTGTATATTTCAAAGTTGCTGAAAGAGTAAATCTTAAAAGTTCTCATTGCAAGAAAAAACTACTTTGTAACTTTGTATGGTGACAGATGGTAACTAGACTTATTGTGATGATGATTTCACAGGATATAAAAATATCAAATCATTATGCTGTACACCTGAAACTAATGTTATATGTTAATTATACCTCAATAAAAAAGTCCATATTCATTCCCGCTAAATCAAAGGATGCAGAAAAAATAGTGCTTTGTGACTCTGCTTACTTTCAACAAAAAGGCAGAGAAGGAAGAATTTACGATATAACACTTATATCTCTGGAATCACAAGAATATGCATGGCAGTCAAAATGGCATGGAGCTCTCAACATTTTAAGCTCTGTTTTGGCAATTTGAATTTTCTGCTTGCAATTACCTTCAGAGTAAAGAGGTGGCAGAGATAAAGAATGAGCAATTTTGTTGTCTCTTTTGTATGCAAAACAGACTAAAAAAATATAGGGCATGTCACTTCCCCCAGACTTACTAAGACTTCAGAATTATGCTTGCCACAGACATTCCCTGAAAGCAGAAAAGTTAGTCACAGAATTTTAGACAAGGAAGCCTCAGGCTGATTAAGTCCTAAGACTAAACACAAGGATGGTACTTTGGTTGGAGTAAGGACCAGAGTTGTAGGGTTTTTTTAATTTATTTAATTTTTAAATTTATAACATATTCTCAAGCAGGAGGAAGGGCAAATACCACACTCAGCAAGGAAGGGAGGAATTTAATTGTTTTAAATTTAGGATAAGATTTAGACTTGCATTCTTATCTACTAACAACTGATATTAACATCTACCATTTGGGGAAGGTTCATTATGAGACATTCAGTGATAACATGGGAATTAATGATAAAAAGCAGGATAACCTCTCCGTGCACTCTCAAACCCAAACCACGTATATTTTGGGTCATTCCCATATCTCCTGAATCTAGGGGTGTTTGACAAAGTACAGATAACTCAAGGAAGACAAAGAATAGAAAATGCCTGGGTGGCTCAGTCTGTTAAAGCGTCTCCCTCCAGCTCAGGTCATGATCTTGGGATCCTGAGATTGAGCCCCTCGGCAGGCTCCCTGCTCAGTGGGAAGTCTGCTTTCCCCTCTGTGCTCTCTCATTCTCACCCTTGCTCTCTCTCAAGTAAATAAATAAAAACTTAAAAAAAAAAGAATAGAAAATAAACAATGTCATAATTAAGTTGCTTCAGATCTAGGAAGACAGAGGAACAGAGAAAAAAAGTAGGAGAGATGGATACGGGGCTAAGCAGATGGCTTCAGTGAAAAGTCCTCTGGGAATCTCATCTTTGGTGGGCCAGGTTCAGTGAGGCAGCCCAACGGGTGCTATGTCTTAGAGAGGGTGGTTCCTCTCAGCCATCACCCATGATGTAGGAGGGCTGTGTCTCACATCACAGTTGATGGGAAAGCCAAGGAGCTCTTGTGACTTGAGATCATGGAGACCACAGGCGGTCTGCGGAGTTCCAGCCATGTCTCCCTCCACTGTGTGATGCTGCCTGGAGATCAGGAGCTCCCTCTCTGACAGGGGCTCAGCCAGTTAACTGGCTCCCAACCAGATCTCATGAGCTTAGGCTTTGCAAAAAAATGGAGCCAATCATTTACAGATCCATTACCTTCTTTCTAACTAAAAATCATAACGGCTTGCCAAAAACAAATGTAATAACCTGGCCTCTTCTTTCAATTACCTCTGCTCTCTTGGAAATGTCTATTTGTGGATTAAGCCTCTGAGTTAACCCAGGGAATTAAGAAGTTGAAGAAGGCCCCATAATTTCTAGGGGCTAGTGAAGAACACCTCTTTACCAGGAAATATTAACAAAATGGAGTAGGAAGGAAGAAGAGGGAGCAGAAAATTGCCCTTGAAGGCCCAGAATTTTAAAAGGCACAGGAGACAGAAACACTAGTTCAATTTGGAGGAAGTAGATGGTATCAGGAATACGTACAAGCTGTGTCCCAAAGAGATGGCCTCGTAGGTCTATGAAGGCCTTAGTTTTTCTTCCCTGAATCCGTATTCTATCCTCATCTTTCTTCCCCACACCCACATTCCCCTCTCCTGTATTCAATATGCAGGATCCATTCTGTATGCTAAATCCAGGAGGCATTCGAGGCATTCAGAAGTTTGGTTGGTTTGACACTTTTTCAATGACAACTCTCAGTTCCTCTTTGCTGTGTGTAAGAATTTCTTTTTGGAGGGAACTGGGGCATTATTTTCTCAGGTTTGGTCCTCTCCAGCATGGCCTGCAAACACCAGTCAACATTGACAGTGGCTGCTGTATTCAAAACTGGGATCATTTAAGTAACAAGGGCAATGATTAGTACCCATGCAATGACCTGAGTATGTGGTTTGGGAAAGAGGTAGAAACAGAAAAGGGGGAGACTGAGCTTCCATCTTTTATTGAATCTGTGCAGAATCAATTTTATCACACTCAACACCTTGTTTCCTGTAGAAATTGAAGGGACAGTAGGAGTGACAGTAGACTTAAGAGCACAACTTAGGATTCAGTCAAGGATCATATGGCTTGAGTGTCTGCCCTCTCATTTACTAACTCTGTCCCCTCTAAAAAGTTCCTTAAATGAGCATCTGATTCATCTGAAATCTGGAGAAGGCACCTGCTTCTCTAGGTCATTAAGATGGTTCCGTGAATCAATACATGTAAAATACTTTCCATAGCCACCCAATAAATCCTCACAAAGCAACAAATCATAATTAACCAAATCCCTCACTACTACTCCAAGGACAACCTGATTATTGCTTCTGTTCCCCTATAAAATTTAATGAGAGGTGGAACATGGTGGAAGCAGGGGAGAAGAGGTGGTAGTAAAAGGCAAAGAGGTGAACCTAAGTGTTTTTGTATTCTAAAACACAAGTTGCTCTTTTCTGCTGTTTTGCAATCCTTTTAGGTTAGCCCTATTACGATAATGGTAATTGCAACACATTTCATCATCAAGTTTGAAATCACCAATGCCTCATCCTCCTCCCCATCTGGGAACCTTCTCTCAGAAATGCCCACATTGGGCACATCTGCCTCTTCTATTAGGCCACCCTTACAACCCCTCAGAGAAGACACAAGACATAAATGAAACAGACACAATCATTTCACGTCTTGATGGTCCCTGTCTCCCATCATTTCTTAGAATCTCTATCAAAGTTGAGAGCAGTCAATCTCTGAATAGACAAAGTCTATCAGCATTTTTTCCAAAGAACAAAATGTTCCTATTCATGGTGTCAGCATGGAAGCCTCTCCTTTGAGATGCTCTCATTATTAGGCATGGGTGTGTATACAAACAGAAATTTCCTTTGGAGAACAGAATTGTCAACTTTGAGTTAAAGGTTCTGCTTTTGATTGCTCTACCATCCCTGCCAATCCACGCTCTCTAAAAGCCTCTCCAACCAGTTGATTCCTTCTCTCCTCTTCCTTTGGAAAAATCCTGATGTATGTAACTGCAAAAATATGTTAAAACCACTAACCTGAGAAAATAAAATCGAGTAATCTTCCTTAAAGTAGAACTCAAACGCTTTTATGGATAATGAACTTGGCTGCTCAGCCAAATGGATGATTCAGACCATTATAGGAACTAGTTTGAACACGTAAGAAATTGGTCAGATGGGCAAATGCAGACTTCTCAAAAGGTGTCCTCCCTTAGCCTTGGCCAGGCACTGCTGTTATGTAAAGCTGAACTCCATTCCATTTATCATCATACTGGATTTCTTTTCCATTTGATAGGTTACCTAATGATTAAAATGAGAAAGCAGCTGCATTTATAGTGTTACTCATCCTCTCTTTCTGGATTTAAACCACATTTATTCAATCTAAAAAGTCAAGGCTTTGGGAGGTGGCGTCAGGATAACCTGATGGTTGAGGATTGTGGCTCTGATGTCAGACTGATGGGAGTCCATTCAGAGTTTTGACCCTGACTAGCTGGATAATCTTGACTCACTGAGTAATCTCAGTTTACTTACACATAAAATAGGTACAGTGCTACCAATCTGGCAAAGCTTTGCAAGGATTAAATTAGGTAAGGTCTGGCACACAGCACACGTTTAACTAACATGCTAAACATCTGTTATATTATTTTAGTAGTACATTTATTTCAAAATGAAATATTAATATAATTATTTGACAGTATAATTAACAGGGTTTCTCATTTCGCATGTTTTCAGGTTCTCAGTAAATACATGAGAATTATCTTGATGCTAGACACTTCATCATAGGAAATCTTTTGCTGGTGAATTTGATTAAGAAGTGATCTTTTCTACCTCTGGCTCTCCTAGGTTACTCAGGCTTCAAGTCTGCTCTTTCCTAACTCTCAGTTGGCACTGCAGCCCTATCCTGGGCAGATAGCAGGATTTAAATCAATATTTTGTGTGTTAGGTAGGTGACACATATGAGCTCTAAGCTAAGGACTTTCATGCAATCTCAAATTCTAAATCTCCATAGAAACACCTTTATGAGGAAGATAAGGTAAGAATCTTTCCTCAGTCTATATGAATTTCAAAAAAAAATTTAAAGGCCAAATTATTGCAAAATGTCAACTGGCTAGGAAAGGCTTTGAGTCTAGATTTGAGTTCAGGCAGGAGATCTGACAAACCTTACAAAGCCATACACAACATGATTATCTCAAGGAAATGTTTCTCACTTTGAATAAGGAAAAGGCAAAGTTTCAATAGAAGGCTAGACAGGCTTACGGAATGATTAGATGCAAGCATGATTAGAGATTATTACAAGAATGATTTTGTTGCAATAACCAAGTAATTAAGTTTTTTAAGAGTCAATAATGTAATTCCCACTAGAAAAAATTTCCCACCTTTTTACAAGAAGAATTTTTGAGATTGCACAGTACTCCTACAAACCACATTAGATACTCCAATAGTTTAACAAAGAGAAAAAAAATGACATGGTTTAGTCAGGTATGAAATTCTGCAAAACAAAAAGGAGAATAAAATACAGAAAAAAACGTGGAATGATATCAAACAAAAGCCAAGTGATTAGTTCTTTTTGAGATTCTCACCAGCTACCTAAACACTGCAGGATTACAGGCATTACATTATCAACATATGCTAAAATATAATATATACCACAACAAGCTTAAAACCTAATGTACTGGGAAGCAAAACTTTACATACTCTGCATAATTCTAATTTTATTTAATTTCTTAAAATCCTGTAACTTCCAAATAAACAATAGTAGCAGAAACAAAAATTCACATAAATGGACCACAATCAAGGTTATCAATAGCTCCATTTAAATAATAATAGTACAATAATATGGGCTATATCACTGAAGAGCAATAAAGAATTTCACATAAAAATTGAGAAAACTGATTATATATGTTATATATACATAATATTCTCAGCATTAAAAAACAAAAAGGCTACTCATAGTAAGCTTTTGAAAGAATGCAATCCTCCCTGAAGATAAAATATGATACTTATTCGGAGTTTAAGTTTGGAATAGTCTCATTTATGGTATGCTTAAAACAATGCAATCATTTTTTATTCATTCAGTTCTGATCTTCATACTCTTAACAGTTTTAGAACAGGTGGGAACAGTGACCTGCTTTTTCAACCATTATATCCCCCAGACATGACTAATTTGAAGCTGAGCAAATTGCACATAATGGGCCAGGGATTCAAGTTCATGATTTTTAGTAGGTTGCACTCTTGTTTCAGGGCACACGGTCTCCTTCCCCTCCCCCCACATACCCCCCCTGCAGCTGCCTCTCCCTGAACTAAATTCACCAAACATGAAATCAAAGGGAAATTATTTTTTTTTACATCTTCTGCAGGCTTATTTTTAAGGAGGATAAAGATTAGTCTACATCTTTAAAAATATTTTATTTTCCTTTAGAGATTCTTAAATGTTTAAATATATTCTAAATACTAGAGAAGCTAGCCACTTAAGAACACTTCTCAACACATAAGAAAACAATCAGATGCATGATTTTATAATGGCTCAAAGTTTTTATAGAAGCATGGCATAGTTCAGTGAATTTTTAAATACCCCAAATTAAATACCCCAATACCCCATATAAGATACTGCTTTCTAGAGCCTTTTTACAAAATACCATTAAAGGTATAGAGACACTGGCACAAGAAAAACTAATGACCAAAACAAGCAGAAAACAAAACAAAAAACTTGGTTCTTAGAAGGCCATTGGGATAGGGAAGTATTTAAGCTGGCTAAATAAAAACCCAATCCCTCCTATTTGCTTTTTATCTAATGTTTAAATTTTCAATTCTAGAAGGCTGCAACCAAATACCAGTCTAAACATCATCTAAAACTCTACCAATGAGGAAAATGAAACTTGCTGGTTAACTGATGTGCCTGGTCAATTTGGGGTGCATGATTTGTCATGATTGTTTGGGGGTTGTGGTTGGTTGCTGTGTTTTGTATATATGTGAATGGGGTATTTATACACTTACAATCAAGAGCTTTGCCATTCAGATCCTCCCTTCCTAGGATGCTATGTTTTCTTTCATGGGGGACAACAGTGATCAAAAAGAAACATTATGGTCAATTCAAAGCAAAGACTTCACCTTTTCACTTGGCCTCCGCAGGTGCATTGAAAAGATATTTTACGCCCCCCCACACACACACCTGACTTCCTACTTATGAGTGGAATTGAGCAGTGAAGGACTTCTCTTCTCACTGGAGAGTGGAGGAGGAGGTTTCTGAACTTTACTTCAACTTTCCAGCCTACAAACTGCTTCTTCAACTACTGATTCCACTTGCCCACTTTGGTGAAGTTTCAGTCTTTGCTCAGTTTCACCTGCTTTTCATTTTAGGGAAGTCTGGTGGAAAAACATCCCACTTACCTTTTGCTGGTATTCCCGCCCCGCCCCCCATATTTGGGTCTTGTACCATACCCAAGTTCCTAGATTTGTTTTAACAGAAAAAAACAAAACAAAACAAAACAAAAAAACAAAAAACAAAACACCTCTCTAAATGGTTGAGATAGGGCGCCTGGGTGGCTCAGTGGGTTAAAGCCTCTGCTTTCGGCTCAGGTCATGATCTCAGGGTCCTGGGATCAAGGCCCACATCGGGCTCCCTGCTCAGCGAGGAGCCTGCTTCCCCCTCCCCCTCTCTGCCTGCCTCTCCGCCTCCTTGCGATCTCTCTCCCTCTGTGAAATAAATAAATAAATAAAATCTTTTAAAAAAAAATAAATAAATGGTTGAGATAAAGGCTAATTCAGTCTTCCAGCAAGTGGCTAGAGTGGTGACACAGCCTTGTCAATTGGGGAAGGAAGGGGGCTAAGCAGTAAACTTACACAACTTTCCCCTAGAAGTGTTACACGTAGATGTTTTCCTTTTCCAAGGAAAGTCAGAACTAAAGCAGTTTGTCTACTGGGAAGAATCTAGTTATAGGAAATATCACAAACTTTTTGAGATGGTTATGAAGTACCGTCACCAGCCAAATTCTCTGGGAAAAACAACCCTTGGTACCACTTCCTCCAGACAAGCCCCTCTTTGAACATACAACTGCTGTGATCCTATGACAACTCTATCTAATGTCCAGCAGCTACTCACCAGTGCTCCTGCACCTTTCTCCATAGTGCCAAGATGCTAGAAATTATACTAGTTCAAGAAGTGCCCTAAGAAACCTACAACAGTGGATAATGGGCTCTTCAAGGCTAGGAGATCGGCTTCTTAGAAAAAGAAAAAGAAACACAGACCAACAAACACCAGGGAACTATGTGTAATGGTTCGCTGCTTGTGCAAAAACCTCAAAGAGGATGAAGGTCAGACAGGGATAATAGGCCAATTTAATTCTGAAAGCACAAGGTGCAAGAAATTTTAATTATGGTCTGCCACTGAAATCACACAAGATCCAATGGCATCTAACTGCAACTGCTCATCAAGGGAGACAAGAGGTGTAATTGTAACCGCTGCATAATCACTGTGAGGGCACAGGGAAGGCTGCCTTCAGCTCCCAGCAGAGAATGTATTAGGAGCCTAGAAAAATCCAATACAGGGAAACATGGAGATTGCACGTAGCCAAACAGGAGCTCCTAACAGGAAAGCCAAACCCCAGTGCTGTGCGTGTGTGTGTGTGTGTGTGTGTGTGTGTGTGTGTCTGTCTGTCTGTCTGTCTGTCTGTCTGTCTCTGAGTGGTGAGGAGTCCGGGAAGAAAAGATTAAGCTGTGTGGCCCAAATTGAGAATATGAGCATGGAAAACTCTGAACCCCTTTCTGCTTTGTGGATACATACAGAGAAAGAAAGGCATGATCTCCTCCAGAAATTCCTGCCTCTGTGAAGCTTCACCCACTCTCCTTTGTTTAAACAATTAGCTTGGATGTTACTGTGATTTACAGAACCAGACTCCCTTTAATTTGTTCCCATCAAACCCAAGTCTGGAGACAAAACGCCACACACAGGGCTCGAGGTGCCCAAGCCTGTGCAGCTCTCACGCCTGCGCCGCGCGGACTCTCGCAAAGGGACGCGCAGAGAAAGCCCCTCCGTGGACTCTCCACTCAGCCAAGTTTCTCGGATCCGCGAAGAAAGCAAAAGCACCCATCCGCGCCCGTCGCGAAGTTGGCGCTGAAGTTTGTGCCGGGATGTCCTCAATCTCGAGGGGTGACGGGGACGCGAGTGTGCGGCCAGGCCGGAGGATGGATAGAGATGGAGAGACAGCAAGAGGGAGTTTTGACGAGTGGAAGATCCGTGAGACCATCTTTTTCACCCGGAAGCCTATGCGGCTCCCAGCGGTCCGGGAGGCGCTCGCCCCGGGAGGCGCCGTCGCCGGGGGCCGGGGAGCTGTCACCTGCGGGGAACCGCGGCGGGGGCGGGAGGCGCTCTGCTAGGCGCCCGGGGAGGACCGGGGGGCTTCAGAATCACCGGCTCCCGGGGCTCTGAGAAGCGGGGGAGGGGACACTCGCGAGAGGGCAGGAGGCCAAGAGCAACACCTTTCGGATACGCTTTTCCCCTCCTGCCTCTCCAACTTCCCGCAGCGCCAGCCAAGGACTTTCTCCCACCGCACCCTGCCGCATCCCGCCTCCGGGCCCACCTCTCAGACCCGTCCGCGGCCGCGACGGGGGGCGCGGGGGGGCGGCGGCAAGGAAGCAGCCGGCGGGAAGGTCGGGACCCAAAACGCAAACTCTCACCCCCTAGCCGAGACGACCAAATGCGTTTATATCCGCAACGATCACAGCCCCGCAGCAGGGCTCCCCGGTTAGCGCCGGGCGCAATTCCTTGACTCTCCTGTTGTTCCCAATAAAGTCGATTACGCTGCCCTCCGGGAGCTGATTGGGAGGCAACGGAGAGGAAAAGGGGGGAACGCGGGAAAAAGCGGGGGGAGCAGCAATCAACTTTGTAACCCAGCGCTTCCTCGCGCGATCCGTCGCCATGCTTAAGATTCCCACCCCCGCCACCCCCCTCCTTCCTTTCAAGTGGATACTGAAACTAGGCCAAAACTTTTTCCCCTCCTTTTCTCTTAGCCACTAGACTGGATTGTGCCCCACGGAGCCCCATGGAGCTCTGCTTTCTTAAGCACAATAGCCGGACTAATTAGATCATAGAAGCAAGGCAGTGATACTGTAACAAGTAGCCCGAGAGGCAAAGAGGGAAGGGGCCCGAAAAGAGAGAAAGGGGGAAAAGTTTGCAGCTCTCGCACTTACCAATCAAGCCTCCCACCAGAAAGGCGATGATTTGGAACACGAGCAGAATCCCACCAACAATGCACAGCTTCTTGGTGCTCATGTTTTCTATAATTGCCCCAGCCATTTTTGCGCCCCCCTTTTCCTTTCCTCCTTGAAATAAATGTTTTAGGGTGTGCTTTTTGCCCTGTCTCCTCTCACGCTCCCTCCTCCCTCGCCTCCTTTCTGGGCGCTGCAAAACTTCAGGGGTGTGGGAGCGCGGCGAGGATGGGACCGGGACGCAAGGCGCCCGCACGGATTCCCCCGGCGCAGCCGGCTCAGGCTCCCCCAATGCCCGGAGCTGTGATTGTGGCCGCTCCGCCGCCTGTGGACGCTTAAAGGAGCAGGGAAGCGGATCACATGACGCCGCCTCCCTCCCTCCCTTTCTTCCTCCCTCCCTCTCGCGCTTCCTCCCTCCCTCCCTCCCTCCCTCTCTTCCTCTCCCCCTTGCCCGCCAGTGCGGGGCTTCGAGCTCCGGAGGGTGCTGGCGCCCCGCTCCCGGGTCTGGCTGGCAGTCTGTCCCGCCCGGGGCTGGTGTCGTTTGGGGGTTGATGTTGTTGTTAAGTGCTCTCCCCCCACCCCGCCTCTCACACGTTTCCTTTTCTGGTGCGAGATTTAAATCACCCACGGACAGCTTTGCAGACCTTTAACTTATGCGTTGACTTTAGGAAATGGGCCCCACCCGCAACTGCTAGAACTCCCTTTAGGAAAGAGGAGGAGAATTTTTTAAAGGGACCCAAAGATGCTTCAGTCAAAGCACAGAGACGCAGACTAAAGTCTTAAAAGTCTTAAAGCCTCACTTATTGGGCATATACCAGCTAAATCCCGCACTGCGCCCCTGAAGGAACACTGTGTTCCAGCCAAATCAGACCCCATTACCACATCATCCCCTACTGCATGGGTTTCCAGAGCCTTGACCCTGGCTCTTAAATATATATATTCTACTCCATCGGAGTTTTAAACCTCATTTAAAAACCAGCTTATCTACAGAACCTTCCTAATTTTCCAAATCGCCCCCGTGTAATATTTCCTTGAACCCAATGCCTCCAACTCCGGTGTTTACATTCTTAGCTCCTCTTGTAAGGACATGTGTGTACACGTTTGTCTCCTCCACAAAGCTGTAAACTCCTGGGAGATAGGGACCGAGGTTTATTCATCTTTGTACCCACCCTCCCCACCCCCCACCCCCGTGGTTCCTAACAATTCTAGCTCTAGTAGGCCCTCCCTAAACTTTTGTGGAATGGATAAATAAATAAATGTGATAGCAAGCCCACGTTTTGCATTTCAAAAGCCTGAAAGAGACCTTTTTTGGTTTAGATGGTACACATGTTTAGTTGCAGTGTTTATTGTCTCTATTTACACTTCTAGGGGAACAGGAGGGTGGGACTTTTAAGAGCGTTCCTGTTCTATTGAGCCTAAAGACTATACTTTCAGGGATCATTTCTATAGTTTGTTACTATCAAGCCTAAATTCCTGGGCCTGGTTTTTCCATGTCCCATAAACTGGTCACTTGACCAGCACAACTCATGTTGCCCAAATAGACCCTTGGTTTGGTCACACACACACCTCCCACCCCAACAAGGTTTGCCACCTCTTAGACACCTGGTTTCTTGCCCCTCCCCTCTATCTACACCGTCTTCATGCCAAGGGAATACCGCAAGTCCTGTGTCCTCTGCTCTGTTGCTGAACTTGCATTGCCCTTATGGAAGATGCCGTACTTAGTGAAAGTATTCATCTCTCATCTCCAACTAGACTAGGCACTCTTTAGGGCTGGTACCAAACTTTATATACATATATGAAAATCCATCTCCTTGCAGTCTAACAATTCTTAAGAGTTCTGGGGATATAGTTGCTATTTATTTATTCTTTCCTTCAACCCTTTAACCAGCAGGGCTCATATATGCAGCCCTTAACCTGTTCCAGGCTTTCTGTTCTAAGCCCTTGAGGATACCAGGATGTGAAGACAGTTCACCGACCTGGAGGAGCCCTAGTCCAGCTGTCATTCACTGAATAGTGATTAACAACCTTTATCTGGAGAACACCAGAGCAGATAGAAGAAGCAGACAAAATTGCTGTCAACACTAATGGTCAGAAGTGTTTGGTACCCAAACGCAGATAGACCAGTGTGGGTTATTTGCCTTCCTTCTTTGCCTTTTCAGAAGCTTACATCATTTTTGTCTCCCTGACAGGAGATAGGTTCCAGGGCATCAAAAAAAGATGTAGGAATGCCCTTCTTACCTCTGTTGCTAGTTAACTCCACATTCTGTGTTCTCATCTCAGCATGCTGCCAACTTCCACACATTTGAATAATAATGATGCCTCTTGGTTAGAATTTCTTTTTACTACCAAAGAATTTTTTTAAATTATGGTTCATAGGATTCAATATCAAGATTTACTGTCCATTTGGTACTATGGTTCACTATTTAAGAAGAAAGAAATGGGCGGTCCCTGGGTGCCTCGGTTAGTTAAGCATCTGCCTTCAGCTCGGGGCGTGATTTCAGGTTCCTGGGATCACATAGGCCGAGTAGGGCTCCCTGCTCAGTGGGGAGTCCGCATCTGCCTCCCCATTGCTCATGCATGTTCTCTCTTGCTCGCTCTCGCTCTCAAATAATGAATAAAATCTTTTTAAAAAAAGAAGAAAGAAATGGTGGTTCTATGCACTTCAAATATGAACTGGATCCACAAAAATCTGTTTAGTAGCCACCACCCCCCCATTCTATGGTTTAGTTTTCTGTGGTTTCACTTAACCTGTAGTAAACTGAGGTCTGGTGGTCTGAAAGCAGGTGATCTTCCTGACCTATTGCCAGAAGGTCAATGAGTAGCCTAATGCTATGACACAATGCCTTTGTCATTCACCTCACTTCATTTCATCAGATAGGCATTTTATCATCTCACATCATCACAAGAAGGCTGAGAACAGTACAATAAGATATTTTGAGAGAGAGTACATTCACATAGCTTTAATTGCACTATATTGTTATAACTACTCTCATAGGTATACATATGGAAAAACACTGTGTGTATAGGGTTTGGTATTATCTGAGATTTCAGGCATCCACTGTGGGTCTTGGAACATACATCCCACAGATAAGGAGGACTGCTGTATTTATTGAACATTAGTGAGCTAGCTCCTCAATCCATTTTTCTGTCAACTGTTACAACACACTCTACTTCCTCAGCTTCCAAATGCATCTGTTCAGAGTAACTGGCCTCACTTCTTTGGTTCCAGTTTCCCTTTCTGGAAATGAGAAGCTTGGAATAAAATACTGGTCCCCCACCAAGGTGGCCCCTCTTTTTTTATAGGGCACTTAATTAAAAAATATATATATACACACACACACATATATATATACATATATATATATATGTATATATATATATATATATATATATATGTATATGAGAAAGAGGAAGAGAAAGAGTGAGCACATGGGAGGAGGGGCAGAGGGAGAGAGAGACTCTTAAGCAGGCTCCACGCCCAGGCTCCACGCCAGCAGGCTCCATGGGGCTCAACACAGGGTTCCTTATGGGACTCCCCATGAGGCTCAAGGTGTGACTCACCACAGGCTCACCATGTAGGGCTGTACCTCACAACCCTGAGGTCATGATCTGAGCCGAAATCAAGAGTCAGACACTTATCCAAATGAACCACCCAGGAGACCCTTAAAAGGAGGTATTTTAATTGCTAATCAATGCTTCAGACTTGCATGCAATTACCAATATTGCCAAACCACATGTGGGACACTTTCAGTATTCATCACCATGAGTTGCTTTAAGAAAAATTTACAATTTTTCTTATATCTTTTTAAAAATTAAAAGTGACTGTCAGATCCTTAGTTCCCAAGGGAATAACACAGACAAGTAGAAAAGAGCATGAGTGAGTTGTCCAGGTTTGGAATGGAGCCTGGACCCCAGCTCTGCCCCTCGCTTGCTGTGTCACTGTGAGCCACTCCAGGCACCCAGCACTCTGAAGCTCAGCTTTCTCATCTGTAAAATGGAGGTAATGACAGTACCTGCTTCATGGTAATCTTGCAAGAGATGATGATGATGATTATATTTAAGAATCCTTAAGGGAAATCAATAACCTTGCATTAAAAGCTAATAAAACTGATCATTAATTTGTTCTTCCTCAGCTCTAAAATTCTATCATGTTATAATTATTTTTTGAAGTATATTTTAGGAGCAGTCTGGGTGATTAACTCTACTTGATAAGGGTGCTGGTAAGGCCAACATCTGGTATGGGACTCTGAGCTACACTCAGTGAACTTGAAACCTAGAAACATTCTATTCCAAAAAAATGTTTCTGATCATCAATAGAGCACTTGTCATGGGTCCTTAGATAGATTGGCCCAGAGACTAGATAATCCAAGAGTGCAATCCAATTCTTCCAACAGCATTTGATTATTCCAACTCCATTCCACTAGACTTTAAGTTGGAGAGCCTGATTTATCCATCGTTTTAATTAAAGGGTTTGTATTATGGACCATCATATTGATGTTCAATGCATATTTATGGAATGGGTGAATGAATGGATGGATAAATGAATAAGTGAAGGTAAATTAATGCAACCAGCCACCCCCCACTCCAATTCCTATACAGCATATACTGACTAAATGCCTATCTGGCATATATATATATATACCCTGGGCTGTCATTTGCACATATTATCTATAGATGTGCTGTATTGTCACCCTGGTTTGCAAGCTGCTTAAAAACAAGGACAGTGTCACCTGAGCCTTTGTCTCTCTCAGAACCCCAGCACTGCACCTTGCACAGAGGGGGGCGCAGTTTCTGGAGTTGAGAAGGTCCACTCTGGAAGCCAAGGGCAGCATTCCATTATTGTCACTGAAATAAATGTAATGCAGAGATCTAAAAGAATTGCACATACCTCCTCGAACACCTAATTTACTTCCCAGAGGGCCTTAACATGAATGATAATCCCACTCTGAGTCTTCTCATTCTCATAAGTAGCTTTTACCCATAAATGGCATCCCGGGGCTCTTCTGTTGTTGATATTTTCTTATAGTCAGTGCCTGTGAACATGAGCAGGCACTCTGGGTTCATACTCTATTATTCAGCGGCACTTTCCACTCAGTCGACATACATAAATATATATATTCACAGCTTCTTTTAAAATCCTTTTCCTTTTTTCAGAACCATCCTTCCCTTCTTTCTCTCTGAGTCCCTTTGTCTCATTTTGTATGTAAATACAAGCGCTTTCCTAGCACCTCCTTTCACACACTACCCTTGGGTAGGAACTATTCAGAACCCAGGGCTTAGAATATCAGTACTTTAACCTGATCTTTTTTGATGACATTGTTTAATGAATACCCCACAACTCCCTCCCTTTCTACACATCAGCACCCACGTGTGGCTCTCCTTTACCCCTTTTCTTTGACACTCCACATATATTTCAGACATGAAGCTTATTCAGTCACAGCTTTAAATCTTACTATTCATGTAAGTAAACAAGACAATTACTTACTTTTTTGAGGCTTACTTTTCTGATTTCTTCAAAAAAGAAAGATTATAATAACAGCTTCATAGGTTGTGGCGAGCATTAAACAAATGTTACAAAGCACCTGCCCTACTTTCTAATTTCTTTTAAAAAAGAGAAAAGATGCTGGGGCGCCTGGGTGGCTCAGTTGCTTAAGTCTCTGCCCTCTGCTCAGGTCAAGAATTCAGGGTCCTGGGTTGGAGCCCCACGGTGCCCTCCCTGCTCAGCGATCTGCTTTTCCTTCTCCCTCTGCCCCTCCCCTCCCTTGTGCTCTTTCTCTCAAATAAGTAAATAAAATCTTTTTTAAAGAACATTTTTAAAATTTAAAAATATTTTTTAAAAAGATGCTAATAGGAACTTCATAGGTTGTGGTGAGCACTAAACAAATGTTACAAAGTGCCTAGCACAGAGCCTGACACAGAGTGGGCACCGAACAAATATTTTACATGTTATAAAGGAGGAGGTTTCTGTTCACAAATAGAGAGAGAGAGACAGAAAGAGAGAGAGAGAACTATAAAACCCCTAATTATTGTCTCTTATGAAATTGTTTTTTGAACCCAGACAACTTGGAAGGGGCAGATAAAAAACTTTATAGGTTTCCAGAGGCCTCTGGTGGGAGGCAGCTGACAACCTGAAGTAGCCAGCCAGGGCCCTGTTGTTTCCCAGGCATGAAAGAGGCTGCTGCAGAGGGCTGGATGCTCCAGGGTTTCAACTTCCGAGATCACATGTGCTTGATTCCTGGAGCTGAGGTGGGAGAGGTATTTTCCTCTTTGCCAGTATGCACAGTGTAAGCTTTATGGGGTCTGTGCTGGCTGCTTCTGCTCCCACCCCTTGCCTTCATGACTGTGCTCCCTCCCCACTTCACTGTAGACTTAGTCATGCTCACCAGCGCCTCTCCATCTGTTTTTTCCCATGGAGAGTGGCGGTGGGAGGAGAGTCTGGACAGGCCAAGACACACCTCCTTGAACAATGATCCAGTGATGTGTAGACAGCACGCAGCACAATGGCACAGAGTTGGTACGCAAATTTTGTTAAATGAATGAATGGTTATGGTCCCTGGCTATCTAGGGGTTCAGGAAGGCTCCCCCGACAGATGGCCAATGGCAGAAAGAAGGACTCAGACTTAACCTTAGCCCAAGCACTCTGCTAAATGCTTTATATATATTATCACTATTAATCCACACAACAATCCTATGAGGTAGGTACTATTTTTAACCCAGACGGCCAATGACAGGAAGAAGGCCCCCCACAGATGACCAATGGCAGGAAGAAAGACTCAGATTTAACCTCAGCCCAAGCAGTCTGCTAAATGCTTTTATATATGTTATCACCATGAATCCACACAACAATCCTATAAGGTAGGTACTATTTTTATCATTTTATTTTATTTAAGATCTATTTATTTGAGAGAGAGAGAGCCTAGGGGGGAGGAACAGAGGGAGAAGGAGAGTGAATCCCAAGCCGACCCCACACTAAGTGCCGAGCCCCACACAGGGCTCTATCCCACAACCCTGAGATGATGACTCCAGCAGAAATCAAGAGTCCAACACTCAATTGACAGCATCACCCAGGCATCCCTATTTTTACCATTTTATAAAGAGGAAAGCTGGTTCAGAGAATATTCCCTTGACCACACTGCCACTACACTGGGAAGCTGAGATTCTAAGGTAGCTGCAACACGCCATTCATTCTTACAATCACCAAGTATGTATTGAGCTCCATGAGTGCCAGAAACTGATCTAGATGCTGGGGAAGGGCAGTGGCCCCGGCAGAGGCCCTGCCGTCACGCAGCCTGGATTAGAAAGCCCACTTCAGAACTTTGCTTCTTATTTCCTTTATATCAGCTACGCCCTCTCAACTCACCAACAGAAAGAAACCTACAGAGTTGTGGGAGTGAGGAGAAATCGAGTTCTTGGTGTGCAGATGGGCCTCCCTCCATGTTTCCCTCAGGAGACATTCGTTCAGAAACCCCTTTCCTGCCAGTTCTGAGACAGTTTTTTTTACCGTTCCTTTGTTCATACATTCAGCTGTTTTCTTCCTCATCGCTTCACTCCCACTCGGATCAAACTCCCTCCAATTAAGCCTTAAATATTTGCAATTCATTTTTTTGGTAGCATTTGCCATTAAGGCTTTTCCAAGCTCAAGATCAATTTTCAAGTCAAATGACTCATGAAAGTAGTTATGCATAATTTCAGTGTTTTGAGGACATTCCTGAAGAATACACGCGAGCAAAAGACATTCGTGTTAGCAGAAGATTCAGTGTACAAAATTAGTTTTGGACTAGCTAACCTGCAAATTGATTCCTAAAGTACTTTTGTTTGGTTCTTTATTTTGTTGTCATGCTGTGAATCCCTAATAAAGACCCTCTTTACCAAAGATTTCAAGTCGCTTAATCAATGTTACTCATCTTCATGTAAAAATTTATGAGGTTAACAATTCCCAATTTCTGATATACGTCCTTACCTCTCTAAGAAATCTGAAGCCTGGATGACTTGACGATGTTTTCTTTCATTTCTTTCATAAATATTTATTGCATGTTTCCCATATGCCAGGTATCTGGCAAGTGCTAGGATACAAATACAAAAAAGACGGATATGCTCTTGCTCTCACAAAATTTATCATCTTGCATATGTAAAAGTGTGATGTAGTAGCTCTATTGGCCAAGACAGTAAGTCCTGAAGAGTCACTGGTGTGAGAGGCGTGGGAGAAACCTCAGATGGAGAAAGGGAAAGGACAGAAAGTGCTCTCTTGGGCTTGGAGAGCAAGATCCTCCCCATTCTGGTGTCAGCTTCGTGCGGCAAGGAAGAGCACGGGCTCAGGAGCTAGACAATGTGGGGTCTGAGTCCTGGCTTTGGCACTTACTAGTTGTGTGCCCAGGCTACTTAGGGTAATTTTTGTCACTCTGTGCCCTCATCTGTAAAATAGGAATAATAATAATACCCTCCTCAGGGCACCTGGCTAGCTCAGTTGACAAAACGTGCAACTCTTAATGTCAGGGTGGTGAGTTCAAGCCCCACGTTGAATGTAGAGCTTACTTGAAAAATATAAAAATAAATTGAAAAAAATAAAATTAAATACTCTCCCCATATAAGATTGTTATAAAGATTAAATGGGATCATTTGTGTCAAGTATTTAAAGCAGGGCCTGAAACATAAATCCAATGTGTTTGCTTTAAAGAAAGATATGTTTTCCCCTCTTCTGCCACTCGCACAATGCTAGGTTCCCCTCACACTCAGTTTCCCGTAATTCTGTTGACAACTCCCTCTCATTGAACAACCCTGATGTCAGCTGGGAAGACAAGGATAGTAAGCCTCCAGGACAGCCTGATGAAACTGTCTTTCAAGTATCACACATACTTTGAGATACTTTTTGATTCTCTTGCCTCATAAGCAGTTACAGTATCTACCTTGGGTGAATGCTCTTACAGCTAAGTCTGATATGTCTCTTTACACATGCTTCCCCAGACCCCAGTTGGGCACTTGTCTTACCTATTCGAGTAGATCACAAAAATTTTTAAAAAGATTTTATTTATTTATTTGAAAGAGAGAGAGGGAGAGCACAAAGGGAGAAGCAAACTCCCCACTGAGCAGGGAGCCTGATTTAGGGCTCCATCCCAGGACCCTGAGATCATGACCTGAGCCAAAGGTAGATGCTCAACCAACTGAGCCACCCAGGCGCCCTAGATCACAAAATTTTTAAGATAAAAAGACTGTTTTTATTCAGAAGCAATCTTCCAAATCTTCTCCACCCTAAAAAATATCCTTCTGAACCCTGCCTCCTCCATAATTCATGGTCTTCACTAGCTTCTTTCCTTTTATTGTAAGTCAAACTTCGGAAAAGAGCAGTTCATATTTGCTGGCTTTATAGTCTCACTTCCCATTCCCTCCTTCACTCCCTGCAGACAATTTAGGTTCTAGACCTAACATTCTATTGACTCTGCTCTGACAAAGATCACCAGTGATCTTTCTGGTATCCATTCTATTTCATGTCTGAAATTTAAGACTCATCCTTTTGAAAAAAATCTCTCCTCACCTCATCACCTTTAATGACTCTGCTCTCTCAGTTCTCCTACTTCTCTAATGTCCCTTTCTCTCTCTCATTGGCTGTTTCTTCTGCCCACTCCCTGAACGTTAATACTCCTAACTATTCTCTCCTTAACCTCACCTCTTCCAACAGGGTCTGAGAGCAAATCTGTATTTTCAGCTCTGACCTTTTGCCCGAACTTTAGACTCACAAAGCCAATCACTTCCTAGGTATCTCTGCCTAGACACACTACATGCACATCCAAATCAACCAGATGCCTTTCCTATCTTAGTTAAGGGCCCAACTTTCCAACCAGTCACCCAAGTTACATATCTCAAGGCCATCCTTGATTCATTACCCACACATCCAATCAGTTATCCAGACCAGATTTGACCTCCCTTATACATGAGCTAGCCTCTCCCTCCCCATCCTATCCACCTCTCCGCAAGTCCAGAGCCACATCATCTTTCCAGCTCGGACTACTGAAGACCTTCCCTACCAAATCCCCAATCTCTAGTTTCTTACTATAGATAATCCAGTCTGCATACAGTATCCAAAGTGTAATCATTATAAAATGCAGATCTGTTTTCCTCACTTTCTGAATATAACTGTAAAATCTTCTCATTGCTTATAATAAAGCCTACAAATAAAGCCCATATCTAGTAAAATTTCACTGAGAACTCTAAGATCTAGCTACTTTGGATTATCTCTTATTCCCAGGCTCAACCAAGACATTTCTTTGTACATTATTGTGTATAATTCACAGTCTAGTTCATGTCTTCTCCTTATAACATAATCACTGGGATAGACCAGTTGACCCTAAGGTGGTGTCACCAAGCTATGTTTCTGTGGTATTCTTCTTCTTGTATAACCTATTTCAAAGTACTGGCTATCCTGAGACCCAAATGGAAATCAAGAAATCATCCTAGACTTCTCTTTTTATAAGTGTAATCAACAGATACTGAGACTATCATATGCCAAGCCACATAAATAATACATTATCATAGTAATACCAAACACTTATATTTACAATGTAGTAAACACTGTCTGAAATGGGATGGATGGATAGATAGATAGACTATTTAAGTGTAATACACTTAGAGCTAAAATAGTAAAATAGAAGTAAGTACCTCAAAAGATTGTGGTGAGGATTAAAGTCTTAAGTGTACTCTTGTATATATCAGAATAATTTATCCTCACTGCAGTTGAGATACATACTATTATTCCATTTTAGACACTGAGGAAACTGGTTTAGATAGGATTAGTAATTTACCTAAGATCACACACCTAATAAACACTGGACCTGGGTTTTGCCCCCAATCAGTGTAGTAACAAAGTCCACGCACTAACAGTTACTCTCTTCTGCCTTTGGTTCAAACAGCAGTCATAGTAACATCGTTCAGGTTTTCTACATATCAGGTGCCTCTCTGGATATATTACATGTGTTACTTCATTCAGTACTTACGACACCTTCTGTGAGGTAGATGCTATTTTTCTTCTTGATTTTCTATGCAAATAAACTTTGCTTAAAGAAAGTAAAAATAATTCAAATTGTAAACCCAGAAAAATCTGGAAGTGAATACTCATTTCAAAAAAAGTATGCATTTATTCTTCTAAAAGTCTTGCTTTGGAATTCCTTGGCATTTTGGATTTCTCATATCATTAATAACAGGTACCTTTCCAATATAAAAGTGAAGATCTCTTTACTCATTCAATCTTCCATCCATGCAGCAAACCTTTATTGAACACCTACCATATGCAAGACACTAAATACTTTAAAAAAATGTTTCTTCTTTCAAGAAAATAAAAATCTAGAAAACAGAAAAGGACATTAAAGCCAACAAATACAATGAAATGTGACAGGATTGCAGAGAGGTTAAGAGAATGGATTCAAAAGCTAGAAAGACTTGGTTCAAAGTCTAGTTTTGCCACTTACTTCCTATGTGATTTTAGGAAATTCGTTTAAACTATTTGTGCTTTATTCTTTTTCATAGTACCTCCATCATATGATCAGTGTCAAGTTTTAATGTACATAAAGAAATCTGATCCGTGCTCCAAATGAGGTAACACTCAGGGCAGCAAGAGTGATTAGTAGTAGTTGTTGTTGTCAGTGGTTTTGCCATACGAGGGTATGCTGGATGCAGAAAGCTTGAAAAAGAGAGACTGATTTTTTTTATATTGGAGAAAAAGGAGTTCAGGTAAGTCTTTAAAGAAAAACATAACTCTAGATAAGTTTTTAGAAGATAAATAAGTATTCTCCAGGTAGACAAAAGGGAAAATATACATGGGCAAAGTTAAAAGCAAGGAAGAGTAACTTCTAAAGCTGATACGCCCGGTTGAAGGGGTGGTATGTCCGTGTGTCTTCAGCATGTTGCTTTGGAGACCTATGGCCTTGGGAGATAGGAAAGTAACAAGGGTGGAGAAGTGATGTCCTTATTATGATGATAGATCTTTAAAAGCTATCATTTGAAACCATGTTTATTACTAGATGGAGAATAATAACACCTTCTCCTGTGTTTGTATAGCACCAATTCTGTACAATTTTAAGATAATATCTCAGTAATCTTCACAACCTTGGAGGTCTGTCCAATTATAATTATCACCATTTTTCATATGGGAAAGCAGAAGTACAAGGAGAGGAAGGCAGAAATCCAGGGTTGCAGCTCACCAAAGTGTCCAAAATAACAAGAACTTACTAACTTCACACCTTCCCCCCATTTCTCTCCTTGTTATGGAAACCTAGAGCAAAAGTCTGTAGCTTGAAAAGGCTATGGTGAGGTTCAAAAACAATCAGAAATAGTGATGAGCCATGTAGAAAATGCTGAATGAACTGTGAGACAGGTTTGTGACGACAAGTGGCTGTGTCGGGGATAAGTTGCATTGATTGACAGAAGGAAACTTTGTTTTTTTAGATTGCCGCACATGGAACTTACATGCAGTAAACTACATAAATCATACATGTATATGCTGATGAATTTATGCAAATGAATACTATCTTTGTTTGCTACAGATGCCATCACAGAATACACAGAACAGACTGGGTGGCTTAAGAAACAGAAATTTATTTTCTCACAGTTCTGGAGGTTGGAAGTACAACATTAAGGTGCTGGCAAGGTTGGATTCCTCTGAGGCTTCCCTCTTACTGTCTCTTCACATGGTCTTCGTTTTATATGCTTAGTGTCTCCTGTTCATACAAGGGCATCCATCATATTGGATTCGGGCCCCTTCCTAATGGTCTCTTTTAACTTAATCAACCCTTTAAAGACCTTATCTACATATACGGTTACATTTTGAGGTACTGCATGTTTGGACTTCAATATGAAATTGGCTGAAGGACATAATTCAGTCATAACAAATACATATATAAGATACAAAAACACACAAGATATAGAACATTTCTATCATTTCAGAACGATTTCAGGCTCACTTCCTAGTAATCTTCCATTGCTAATCCCTTTTCACATTTATCACCTTTGGTGTTTTTTCTTGTTTTTGAACTTTACAATATGTGTTTATATTCTTTTTGACTGCTGTTCTCCCTCCCCCCCCACAGCAACATGATGTCTGTGAGATTCATCCATGTTATTGCATGTAGGGCTATTTTATTTTATTGTGTAAATAAATAACAATTTATATCACATTTGAGTTGATTCCAGTTTTTGGATATTGTGAATAAAGCTGCTGGAAGGATTCTTGTATGTCTTTCGGTGGACATAATCATCCCTTTCTGTTAGGTAAATATGCAAAAGTGGAACTGCTAGGCTATCGATTTACTGGTGTATTTAATGTTAATAGATGATATAGAATAATTTTCCAAAGTAGGTATGACAACATGCACTCACACTAGCAATGCAAGTTTCAGTTGTTCCATATCTTCATCAACACCTGGCATAATCAGTCTTTTAAATTTTCACCATTCTGGGGGGCGATGTATAAGTATCTTGCTGGAGTTTTAATTTGTACTTCCCTAATGACTAATGCTATTGACTTTTGGTCCTTTGACATCTTTTCTGTGAAATGTCTGTCCAAGTCTTTTTTCCATTTTTAAATTGGTTGATTTATATATTTTAAACACAGATCCTTTTTCAGAATTTTGTATAGCAGTTATCATCTCTTGGTCTGCAGTTTATCTTTTCTCTTTTTTAAATGGCATCTTTTCATGAACAGACATTCTTAATGTTAATTAAGTCCAACAAATCAATCTTTCCTTTTATGGTTTTTGTTGACACTCACTTAAGAAATCTTTTCTTACCCAATGTCTTGAAGACATTCTCCTGCTTCCATCTAGAAGTTTGATTGCTTTACTTTCGTATAGAAGAGTATGTTTCATCTCAAATTATTTTTTCCATATGTGTATCCAATTGACCCAGCATCATTTCTTTCCTACTAAATTGCAGTAGCCAGTATGTAGCAAATCAGGCAACCATATTTGTGCAGGCATTCTGGGATCTCTATTCTATTCCATTTGTCTACTTACTCAACCTGTGGTAACATCAGTTTTATACAAATCCTTGACATACAGTAAGTCTCCGAGGTTTGTTCCTCAAAATTGCCTTGACTCTTGTAAGTTCTTTGAATTTCAAGTAAATTTTAGAATCATCTTATACTTTCCAAACAACAAACATAGGATTTCTTTATTGACTTGGATCTTCTTCAGATTCTTTCAGTCATATTTTGTAATTTTTAGGAAATAGGTCTTACATGTCTTTTGTTAAGTTTCTTCCTAAATATTTGGATTTGGGGTGCTATTATAAATGGTAATTTAAAAAATTTTATTTTCTAGTTTGGTACTGATATACACACACACACACACACTTAATTGCAAAATTATCTTATTATAATTTATTTGTAGATTCTTTTCCTTTCTTACGTGAGCAAACATATCATATGTATAATGACAATTTTCCTTCTTCCCCTCCAAACTGTATAGCTTTTATTTTGTTTTCTTGTCTTATTGTAATGGCTAATTCCAGTGCAATGTTGAACTGAAAAATTGCCATTATTATTTGATATTTGTTTTGGAAATGCTAGCCAGTGCAATTGAATAAGAGAATAAAAATGAAGCAAGAAGGAAACAAACTTATAATTATTTGTAAATGATATAATTATAAACCTTAAAAATATGAACAATTCAAGTAAAAATTATTTCAAGACATAAAAGAATTCATTAATGGTAATCACGACTGCGATATAAAAGTCAGGTCAATTATTTACTTTAGAATAATGATTCTCTCTCAGAAAACAGAATGGAAGGAAATGTCTCATTCACAATTACTATGAAAAGTTGAAATTTGCGGTGCCTGGGTGGCTCGATTGGTTAAGCATCCAACTCTTGATCCCAGCTAAGGTTTTAATCTCAGGGTTGTGAGTTCAAGCTCTGTGTTGGGCTCCATGCTGGGTGTGGAGCCTACTTAAAAAAAAAAAAGTTGAGGGGTGCCTGGGTGGCTCAGATGGGTAAGCGACTGCCTTCAGCTCAGGTCATGATCCCAGAGTCCTGGGATGGAGTCCTGCATCAGGCTCCCAGCTCCATGGGGAGTCTGCTTCTCCCTCTGACCTTCTCCTCTCTCATGCTCTCTCTCACTCTCTCTCTCAAATAAATAAGTAAAATCTTTAAAAAGGAGAAAAAAAGTTGAAATTGGAATGAGTAAGAAAGCACAGGAATTTAAAATTGTTCAGAGGTATATAAAATAAGTTAACTAGATGTAAAGACATCCTTAATTTGGATATAGGACTCAATATTTTAAAAGACATCAGTTATCTTTGAATCAATCAAAAATATGATTTTTCTTTAGGAAAATAATAGATTACATATTTAAAATTGTGTTTCCCTGACCTTGGATGAGACAAATAGATCAATGAGACAAATGAGAAAATCCATAAATCATCCTCATTATCAGAATTTAATAAATGATAAAAGTGGTACTTTAGTAAATGAGGCAATATGAATTATTGAATAAACAATGCTGGTAAGATTGGCCAAATGCTTAAAGAACATAAAGCTAAATTTTCCTCTTTACCTTCTATATTAAAATGTGAAAAACAAACAAAAAATATCTAGAAGAAAACATGGAATATTATTTCATAAATAATTTTGGCATGGGAAAGGCCTTTCTGAGTATTTTCAAAGCCATCAAGTTATACAGGAAAACTTTATATCCAAAATTATATCTTTTTTTTTTTTAAGATTTTATTTATTTATTTGACAGAGAGAGACACAGCGAGAGAGCGAACACCAGCAGGGGGAGTGGGAGAGGGAGAAGCAGGCTTTTCCTGCAGAGCAGGGAGCCCCATGTGGGGCTCCATCTCAGGACCCTGGGATCATGACCTGAGCCGAAGGCAGACGCTTAACGACTGAGCCACCCAGGCACCCCTATCCAAAATTATATCTTAATATTTTAAATTTTTATCAATTTTAAAACTCTATGCAGCAAAAAAGTGCAAAAGTAAAGACCAAAACAGATTGAAAAAAATATTTGCCATACATGTGACAATCTTTCTTTTTTTTTTTTTTAAGATTTTATTTATTTGAGAGAGAGACACAGAGAGAGAATGAGGGGGGTGGGTAGAGGGAGAGGGATAAGCAGACTCCCCACCAAGCAGGGAGCTCTGCTCTAAGCTTTATCCCAGGTCCCTGAGATCCTAACCTGAGCTAAAGTCAGACACTTAACCAACTGAACGAACTACGTGCCCCAAACCAACATTAATATACAAAAATTCTCACAAGTAAGTAAACAAAAGATAAATAACTCAATGAAAAAAATGGGCATTGTGGGGTGCCTGGGTGGCTCAGTGGGTTAAAGCCTCTGCCTTCAGCTCAGGTCATGATCTCAGGGTCCTGGGATTGAGCCGCACATTGCATCGGGCTCCCTGCTCAGCAAGGAGCCTGCTTCCTCCTCTCTCTGCCTGACTCTCTGCCTGCTTGTATCTCTCTCTGTCAAATAAATAAATAAATAAATAAATAAAATCTTAAAAAAATGGGCATAGGGGTTCATGGAAAAATATTTTAGACAATTAACATAAGAAAAGATATTCAACCATATTAATATTTTAAAGTATACAAATTAAAACAAGGATAGTCATTTTTTCTGTACAATGAAAAATTAAAAGATTAGGTAGGTCCAAGGCTGAAGGGAAATAGGTATTTCTATATATTATTAGTATAAATTATTACAAACCTTTTATACAAAATTTATCAATATCTTTCCAAATTACCTATGAGCACATCCTTTGATGTCCATCTTGAAATTTATCTTTCTCTTTATTTTTCTCATTTATCTTTATATTTCTCATACCTGCAAAAGTTTTCAGAGATATGTATAGGAATTCCAGTTTTGTTAGAGTATTGCTTTCAATAGTGTTATGAGCTGAATTGTGTCTCCCCAAAGTTGATATGTTGAAGCCCTGAATCCCAGAGTGTGATTGTATTTGGAGATAGGGCTTTTAAAGAGGTGGTTAAATTGAGATGAGGCTGTTTTAATCTAATCTGACTGATGTCGGGATAAGAAGAGATTAGAACACAGAGGAAAGACCACAGGAAGACAGAACAAGAGAACAGCCATTCACAACCCAAGGAAAGAAACCTCTGAAGAAATTAACCCTGTGAACACCTTGATTTCGGGCGTCTGGCCCCAGTACTATGGGAAAATGAATTTCTGTTGTCTAAGCCACCCAGTCTGTGGCATTGTGTTATGGCAACTCTTACAAACTCATACAAATAGTAAAAGTGAAATATTTTAAACGGCTTCAAAAAGAAGAAAATGTTGCCAGTGATTATCTCCAGAAATTTGGACTACAGAGCAAAGAGGATAGAAGGCAAGGAAATTTTGTTTTACTTTGTACCTTTCTATTCTGTTAATTTTTAAAGTATCAAACCTATATTATTACTGTAATAAAATAGTTAATTTTTTATTTTATTTTATTATTTTTATTATTTTTTTAAGATTTTATTTATTTATTTGACACAGAGAGAGAGGTCAGATCACAAATAGGCAGAGAGGCAGGCAGAGAGAGAGGAGGAAGCAGGCTTCCTGCTGAGCAGGGAGCCTGATGCGGGCCTCGATCCCAGGACCCTGAGATCATGACGTGAGGCAAAGGCAGAGGCTTTAACCCACTGAGCCACCCAGGCGCCCATAAAATAGTTAATTTTTTAAAGCTACGGGAAACTTGTGTCAATTTTGTATGTGGGTGTGTGTCAGTTTTTAAAGTCCCAGAATATCACCAAGACATCTCTAAGAGCATAAAATTTTCTCTCATGTTACTTATTTTTGATTTTCTATTTCAATCTTGAAAAATAAATGCAATTCATTTTGACTCTTGTCTGGTTCAATTGCAAGTAATTCATCAGTATCATTTTCTATTTTTTTTCTTTCATAAATGTTTGGATTTATTTAATCTTCTCCCCAAACTTGAGAAATTGCAATTTTGTGCACATAAGAATTGCTTTGGGGTATTTAGAAAAATCCCTCAGCTTAAAGTTGACTTCTTTATTTTTCAAGAAGACATCAACCAACCTATGGTAACATGAAACAAGTAATAACCATGCAGTTATAATAGCCCTCTCTTTTAATTACAATCTAGGCAAGAAGGGTTAGGGATAAGTATATAGTAGACAGCACTATTATTGGGCAATATTCCACTTTAAACACAAGTCCACAGCCCTAATTCATATCTGTTTAGAAACATGATTCTCAGATAACAAAGGAAATAGAAAAAATGGTATAGTCACTGATTATTAGTTGGCCCTTTGTATAACTCTACTGCCAAAATTTCTGTTCCAGAAGTCTAAGGAGCTGTCTCATTCTGGTTAAAAACATGGTAGTAATGCATTAGTTAATAAATGGAGAATGTGAAGTTTAATTAATATACCTGGAAGTGTTCAGATGTTCTGCAAGCAGAGAGATAACAGAGTAGGAGTGGATGAAATGTACTAACTGAACAGCAGGAATGTCCCTGGGGCTTACCTCCTTAAGCCTTCTCACAGTTGGCTTGCATGGGTCCACAGGCTTCAGGGATACTATAATCCAACTGAACGAGTATTTTTTTTTTTTTAATGTGCCTCCTATGGGTTTGGAGCTCCTATTAGGTCCTGTGAAGGGCACAAAAGAGGTACATTAAAAATATGAAACAGCCAGGCACTGTGGAGAACATTAAAAATCAGGCGCCTGCAGTCGCTCTTGCCAGCCTTGACCAGAGAGGAGGGAGGCCAGCCCTACTGCAGCATCTCGTTTCAGGAATAACCATTGCAAAGTAAAAGGACTAGGGAGGAAATACCATGTGACTTGTTGGAAATTTCACGAACTACTATCTTAAAGGCTCATGTTTAGGATACATTAATTACTTGTGTATAGCTTACTCATTTAGTTATTCATTGTGTTCAACAAATATTTACTTGGTGCCTATTATAGGCCAGGCATTATGCCAGATGCTCAGAATATGATCTATCACATGGTTTTCCTGACTTTGAGGAGCACACAGATAAATGGCATTGACAAAATGTAAAGTAGTGACTAGGTTTTTCAAATCTTTTTTTTTTTTAGATTTTATTTATTTATTTGACAGAGAGAGAGAGAGAGATCCCAAATCAGTAGAGTGGCAGGCAGAGAGAGAGGAGGAAGCAGGCTCTCTGCTGCAGGGCTTGATCCCAGGACCCTGAGATCATGACCTGAGCTGAAGGCAGAGGCTTTAACCCACTGAGCCACCCAGGTGCCCCATGGTTTTTCAAATCTTGAAAGATAGACGGAGAAGTTCTACAGTCATGTGCAAATAGGGATTTTTTTTTTAAACCACAATGGGTTTTTGGTTTATTGTTGAGAAACTGTGAGCTTTCTGTGTTTAGAAAAATGTTTAGCACAAGGTTAAGAGAAAGGAGAAGAGAATGAGGGCATTCTGGATTTGAGTTTCAATTCAGCAGCTTCTTAGGCATGTGAACTTGATTAAAGTTGTAGAGTGTCTCTGCTGCAGTTTCTTTATCTGAGGGTATCAGACTGAGAATAACAAAAGTGCGCAACTCGCCAAGCCATTATGAGATTAAATTAGCTGTAAATGTGAAGTTTAACAGTGCTTGGCTTATTATGCACTATGTTATATTTACATTTGTGTATTTTGGATTTAAAGAAATATTACTGGTTTTATTTTTGGGGGGTATTTTACTTATTTATTTGACAAAGAGAGCACGAGCAGGGGGGAGCAGCAGGCAGAGAGAGAAGCAGCCTCCCAGCTGAGCAAGGAGCCCAATGCCTGCTCCATCCCAGGGTCCTGGAATCCTGACCTGAGCCAAAGGCAGACGCTTTACCAACTGAGCCACCCAGGTGCCCCATTACTTACTGGCTTTAAACATTCAAAAAGCAAACTATAAAATGAATGAATTAAATTAATAAATGTTTAGGCATTGGCGCAATCTAGAATTATGTCATTTAACTAATTGCAATGCAATTTCATTCTCTTACTCAAGAGGGGATAGAGATACATTTTAATATGTTTGGCATAATATGGGGAAAAACTTCCTATAGTTAAGTTTCCAAGTATCATAAGGATTATAAAATATCCCTGAGTACAGAAAAAAGACCATTATCAGGCACTATGCCAAGTGCTTTGCCTACATTGCTGATCCACAATGTCTTAACTATGAATGTGAAATCCAAAAAGTTCTGAAAACCAAGCTATCATGAGGTTATTTATAATTTATGCTTATCCCACTTAATGTGAATATATTTATGTATTTTACTGAAGACATGGCATCATATATAATAGATTTGAGTATTGTACAGAAACAATTTACTTCGTCCTGAAAAATATCTAACTGGACTTAGCTATATGACTTGCTTTGGGAACGTGACTGGAGGTGATGAGAGCAGGGGCTTTACATGTGCTTGTGAGATCTGAGTTTGGTTTCCTAGGATTTACCATGAGAAAGCCTGCCCCAGGAAATTGCTGATCCAAGAAGAGTGAGAAGAAATGCAGAACAGCCTCCCCCAACTGCAATCTGGATCAGACACAGCCAATCCTAGCTGAGCCCAGATGACCTGTGGCCTGAAGCACCCATCCCAGCTGACCCACAGACCTGTAAGTAAGAAAAACACAATTGCTTTTGTAAGCCATTGAGTTTCAGGGTGTTTTGTGACTGTGGAAATATTGAAGCAATAGCTGACTAACACAATGTATTTAATTTTGGAGTCCTACTCCACACTCTGTTTCAAGTGTTGTGTAATATACAGAATGTACACCATACTTCCTATGTAAAGATGTTCTCTACCTTTTGAAACGCATTTGGTCTTAGGGTTTGGAATAATAAATTGTAGTTTTGCATTTTGTATAATCATTATAATATTAGGAGGGATCCTAGTTTGAAATAATCATTTTAATGGTGGAAATTAATTAAATACTTCAGAGATAGCATATCTTAACTGTTCCTTTTCTAATGTTGCTGTAACTGACTATTAATATTCAGAGTTCACAATAAATGACTCATCTTTACCATGAAGGGAAATTTTGATTTCAGTCTTCATTGACTGATTTCATAAATTAAACTGAAGAAGATTGTCACGATATCTTCTTTTGAGGATTTCATTGACTAGTTGAGTTCCTCTGACTAATGTTATTCATTAGTCAATCTTCTTTTTGAAATTATCTGGTTGATAAATATTAAAAATATTTAAATAACAAATTATATTAATTGCATTAATGGGTATATCACTGTCAGAAATTTGAAACTTCACCTTGTTTAAGGAAATTTGCCTCAGTGTTTGCTTCATTTCCTGGTCAGAATCAGGAACCCAATTCTTCTTTAGGTGGAACTAAAGTTCATAAAATGAGTATAACAAAATTAAGCCAAATTATGAATGTTAGCTTCCACAAGAAGTGACTCAGTCTCTTTCTAGGTTGAATAATTTGGCTTTTACTGCATAAGAGAAATATTCAATTTTATGGCACTTACTGCATAAGAGAAATATTTAATTTTATGACAGTAGGCTGACTTCAGAATTATGATATCTTGCCAACATAGATAGATTTCATCAAAAAACTCTAAGATTAATTGAACTGAACTGCAGAGGACAACAGCAAAATGAACAACTCAATTCTTACATTTCAAATTCCTTTGGAAATTTGCGAAGTAGTGGAATCAACATTTTAGTACACAAATTAGCATTCTAGTAATAAAAATGACTTTATAATATTTTATTTTCTAATTTAAAAATTCCAATTTTAGTGGTATATATAAGTCAAAAAAATTTTTTGAAGTAAAAAGAAAGCAATTGATCACCCACAATCTCACATCTAAAACATAACAAGTGAATATTTCAGTACATAGAAAAGTATCAATAGGAGAATAACTCATAGTTTAAAATAAACTAGAATTTTATTCTTTATTTATTTAAGCTATGCCTACAGTGGCTTAAATAGTTTATTGTTTTAATTCTATAATGATAGAAATGATTGAGTTCTCTGAATCTGTTTTCCTCGTAACTTGGTTTCTACATATCTATATATCTCATTTCTGTATGTATAAATGACAGAGAAGTAATTTCAGAATTAACTGATTTCCCATGCCATCTTGGTGTCCTATAAATAGAAGACAAATTATTGGAGGCCAGGAAATAGGCAGAATTTCTGATTTTGTTTGAAAAGGCTGGAAAATCGTAGTTTTATTAGTTACTAGCTTCAAAGATTTCAACAATGACAATAATAACAACAAATCCAATATATCAACTCACAAATCGCTTTTTTCAAATATTTAGGAATCGATATATACATACTATCTCTGTTTCGAGCTCTTCAAATCTGAACAGAAAATGTAGATTCAGGAATACCTCTGAAGGAATAAAAAAGTTTAAGTGTTTGTATTCTTGGGAAGACCAATATGCCACCTACATCTGTGAGCTACTAGGGTTAGTATGTTAATGACACCCACTGGTTTTATTTGTTGGGTTTCTTTTCAGGGAAGGGAGCAGTGAAGGAGGTCGGTTCATTTGTTTGTTTATTTTGTAAGTGACCCCAAATTACGACTAAAAGCAACAAAACTCAAGGGCAAGTCTATGCAGTTGAGTTAACTTGTAAATGACACTTGTTTGAGGAGTTGAAAAACATATCTGCCTTTGATTTAAAACTCTTGACCTAAACAAAACAAAGATGCTATAAGTTTACCCTACCCTCCTCAAGAATGAATTGGTTTTTGAATTGACATGTGCCCTTTAAATACAAAACTCACTATTGCTGGTACAGGTACTGACCAATCAGAAGAGAGGGCAGCCTCAAACCACCACCCTTTGGTTGAATTAATGGTCCCTGCCAACTGTTAGCCCTACCTATTAGACTTCCTCAATCCATGTCTCTTTTTGACCAGAAAATCTTCATAAAACTTCAGAACTAAAACCAGATTAACAGAAATTGTAATAAAAACAACAACAATAACAACAACAACAACAGGACTAGCTCCTCTGAGATCAAGAATAATATTATGGGGGCACCTGGGTGGCTCAGGTTGGTTAAGCTTCTGCCTTCGGTGCAGGTCATGATCCCGGGGTCCTGCTCAGCGGGGAGCCTGTTTCTCCATCTTCCTGCCCACCCCGACACTGCTTCTGCTCGCTCTCAATATCTCTCTCTCAAATAAGTAAAATGAAATCTTTTTTAAAAAAAGAATATATTATAGAATTCTTGCCTACTCGTTAAGAAGAATCCTGTTATTGATGCTAAAACTATCCAGGGCACTTCAAGTCTATAATCTGAGGCTTGCTAATTCCCTAAGGAACAAGGAAATGTTACGTTTTGGTCTAATATTTTTTGTTATGTCCTCATTTCTCAAAAATCTTTTTATAAATCACAACTTATGGATCTGTTGACTCTAATGTCAATGGTGTATGAGTTTATTATTATTATTATTATTTTTGCTACTAGGAATTACTTCAATCAAGGGGAAAAAATAGTCTAGCCCATTGATAACAGGGTCCTAAAGCTCCTTCTCCACAAAGGCTTTTAAGACAGTAGTGTTCTACACAGCATCTCACTAATTTTCTTAACGTTGTGAGATTGTCCTCAGTCACCATAAAGAAATTAAGGCTCAGAGAGCCAAATGACTTGTTATAAGGCACATGTATAGTAAATGGTGGTGCACCATGAACTCCGCCTTTCAGCACACACTATCTCATAAAGAGGCAGAGTGAACTGGAAATACAGAGAAACTCCTGGGAACATCATTTCTTAATGGTTAAGAAATCACACAGAAAACTCATGTGTCTCCTCTCCCCATGCCCCCACCTTTCATATTTTCCATCTAGTGTCCTTGACTGTGGAAGTCAGTCTTCTGGGAGGAAAACAGGTAGAGTCCTTAGGAATATATCAGCTTGGGTGTAGGAAATTAGGTTGTGGAGGTGGAAGAAAGAATTGGTGCTGAGTAGCCAGTCCTGGTGTTGACAAGATGACAAATATAGATGAACCCCACCTCTTATCCAGTGCCGGAACTTATTCTCTGCTGCCTGGTCTCTGGTGCCCCCAAAGTTTCCCAACCAAAGAGCCATCTCAATTTGCAGTGACTAAGAATGGTTCTGCTGATCTACTTGCCATTCCTTGGTCCTACTAAAAAAATACTGTTGGGAACACTATCACTTTGGGAATAGACAAAAGAACCTTTGAAAATCTCTATGAGAAGATCTGCATTAATTGTTAACAGTGGTTATTCTTTTTTTTTTTTTTTTTTTAAAGATTTTNGAGGCAGAGAGGCAGGCAGACAGAGAGAGGGGGAAGCAGGCTCCCCGCTGAGCAGGGAGCCCGATGCGGGCCTCGATCCCAGGACCCTGAGATCATGACCTGAGCCGAAAGCAGAGGCTTTAACCCACTGAGCCACCCAGGCGCCCAACAGTGGTTATTCTTGGGAAGAGGAAGATTTTTCACTTTTAACAACTTTTGTAGTATTTAAATGTTTATGATGGCATAGTAGTTTGCATTAAAGAACACAACTACACACACTCCTCTCGTCGGAAGGCCGCAGCTGCGGGCGGAGCATGGCAGAGCTCGGTGAGGAGGACGAAGCCGAGGTGCAGCGGCTGGTGGCGGCCGAACAACAGGAGGCACAGTTCACTGCACAGGTGCATCACTTCATGGAGCTGTGCTGGCATAAATGTGTGGAGAAGCCAGGGAATCGCCTAGACTCTCGCACTGCAAATTGTCTCTCTAGCTGTGTGGACCACTTCATTGACACTACTCTTGCCATCACCAGTCGGTTCGCCCAGATTGTACAGAAAGGAGGGCAGCAGGCCATCCCCTGGGAGAATGACAGGAACAAAGGACTTGTTAAACAGCTTGAAGGGCCAGTGGGGGAAGATCGTCAGCCTGTTGTCAAGTGAACTTGAGGCTGTCACCAAGACTATTGGTGCTAAAAAGTGACAGATCAAATGTTCAAAAAGTGAAATTTATTTATTTGGAATTCAGAAATTCCATGTTTTACCACAACAATTATTCAATAAATGTGAATTCTCCAAAAAATAAAAATAAAAAAAAAAATAAAGAACACAACTAGGGGCGCCTGGGTGGCTCAGTCATTAAGCGTCTGCCTTCGGCTCAGGTCATGGTCCCAGAGTCCTGGGATGGAGCCCCGCATGGGGCTCCTTGCTCTGCAGGAAAGCCTTCTTCTCCCTCTCCCACTCCCCCTGCTGGTGTTCCCTCTCTAGCTGTCTCTCTCTCTCTCTCTCTCTCTCTCTCTCTGTGCCAAATAAATAAATAAATAAATAAATAAATAATAAAATCTTTTAAAAAAATAAATAAATAAAGACCACAACTAAATCCTTTAACATCTGTATAAGCTCTATCAACTGTGCAGTGGAAAAAAATCAGTATCATTGCCTTTTGACATTTCTTATAAAAACTCTCATTGGTGTCTTTACTATTAACTTTCCTCTTCACAAAGTTATGTAAAAAAGGTAGCACAAGATAATATTAACAGTCTACCATCCAAAGTCGTCTACTGACACCAATTTGTGTCCTGGCTCCCTCTATAATTTGCTACGTGACCTTAAGTAAATCACTCAACCTCTCTAGACCTTGGTTTCCTATGATACAAATTGACTAAATAATGCCTACAGGTTCTCCCTAATCATTCATTGATAGATTAGGTCCTTATTTCTATTGCGTCGCATGCTACTAGGCGTCGCTTGGTATCCATTCTCTTTGTTCTTTACTAGAACTCCCAGCTACAAAAGATATTCCTCAGCCTTCTTTGTAGTCAATGTGATGTGAGTAGAAGTGGAGTTTGCAACCTCTCGGTTGTACCTTTAGAAGCAAAAAGCATGTCTTCCCCTGACTCTCGCCCCTTTTCTGCTTGTTCAGATGTTGACAGATGATATGTATTAGCAACTCATCTTCAACCAAGAAAAGAGAGCAACACCATCATAAATGGCAGAGAGAAGGAACTTGAAGCTTTAACACTAAGAAACTGTTATTTCTTTTTTGTTAGGATTATCTTTTTAAAAATTTTATTTATTTATTTATTTGACAGAGAGAGACACAACGAGAGAGGGAACACAAGCAGGGAGAGTATGAGAGGGGGAAGCAGGCTTCCTGCTGAGCAAGGCATCCGATGTGGGACTCCATCCCTGGACCCTGGGATCATGACCTGAGCCGAGGTCCTATGCTTAATGACTGAGCCACCCAGGAGCCCCTTGTTAGGATGCTTTATGAGAGATTAATACACTTCATCTTGTTTAAATTACTTTTGATAAGCTGGGCATTTGTTTTGGCAGATAAAGTTGGAATTTGGAATTGCAAGGGAAAACTAGGTTTATTCTACTCTGCCCAACTATGTTTCCATTTGCCTTTCTTTAATTCCTCAGTTTAACTGTGTCTACTCTTTTTAGTGGCATAGATTCTCTGTGGATTTAAACAAACATGTGGTTCCATAGCAGGAAATCACAATCATAAACTCTAAGTATACCCTAGTTATGACTGATAGTCAGCTTATTCTTATTGTTGGTTGGTGGCCAGGTAATTATTTGTGTACATGTTTTATCATACACACAGGATTGAGAGTAGAGTGAAGGACTTGTATCTTGCTCATCTTTTTATCCACTATAGCATTCTGCACAGATTCTAGCATATTGCATATGTTCAATGAGTAAATGCATGGTTAATGGTCTTGTGGGTGAGAGAGAGATGGTTAAGTAGAGTTAGAACCCTGACTTCTGGCTTTTGTGGTTGTGTGACGAGGGCTGATGCCACTAGCTAGTCAACTAGGGTGGTGGCTGCAGTATCTAGTTCAGCGATGGGCATATGACAAGGCCAGGTCAATCAAAAGCAATCATTACACGATTTTCACTTAAAATGTGGGCAAAGAAAAACTTTCATTCTGTTGGGATTATAGCTTGGAGCTGCCAGCAAAGAGTTTGCCCCCAGAAGTGGAGAGCCTTCCTAGGAACAGAGCCCACTTAGTGGAACAGAGCTCACTCAGAAGGAGAGGCCAAATCAGGATGACATTGTCTCAGCCTCTGGATCCAGCTGTATCCATGAATTTTTCAATTAAATGAGCCAATACATTACTCTTTTTGTTTAGTACAGTTTCAGTTCATCCTAACTAATAAATAACACATGGGTTCCAGTGCTAGCTTGTTAGTCTTGGGGAATCATTTCACCTCTCTGAATATTGAGAATTGAATTTGTTTTCTAAAGTGCTTTTGAGCTGTACTTTCCATAATTTTTTCTTTGTGCGTATATGAATCAGGATAATGCTGGTCGCTCTAGCAGATAGACGCTAGCAAAACAGGTATCTGATGGGCAGGTGGCTCTCTTCCAAATGAAGATTTAGAGCTTCTTTCATCTTGTGGTTCTGCTATCTTCAACCTGTGGCCTCCCAGGTCACCATGTTTACTGTCATTAAGCCAGGGGAAAACAAAGATGGTTTATGCTATGGAGTGATGGAAGGTTATCGAATAGGTCTACAATTAGCACATATCACTTTTGTTCACACTCTGTTAGCTGTAATGTGATCACATTTAATTACAAACAAGGCTAGAAAATGTTCCAGGAAGAAGAAAAAATAGATTTGGTGAATAGCTACTCAGTTTCAGCTGCAGTAAGCCCCTGACCCATGCTTAGTAGCTGCGTTCTGTGCCTCTGATTCAAGTTGGCTAACTATGTGCTCATTCTCATATCCCAGCAATGGGTCCTGTTGGCCCTGAAAGGGAATTATTAAGAGAACTCAATGGGTCTATCCATTAACAAGTTGAATAAACAGGGGTGCCTGGCTGGCTCATTTGGTAGAACATGCGACTCTTGAACTCAGGGTCATGAATTCAAGTCCCATATTGAGCATAGAGCCTACTTAATTAAAAAACCAACAACGAGGGGTGCCTGGGTGGCTCAGTCATCGAGTGTTTGCCTTCAGCTCAGGTCATGATCCTAATGTCCTGGGATTGAGCCCCGCATCGGCTCCCTGCTAAGCAGGGAGCTTCTCCCTCTCCAGCTCCTCCTGCTTATGTTCCCTCTCTCACTGCCTCTCTGTCAAATAAATAAATAAAATCTTTAAAACAAAAACAAAAACAAAAGCTAAGTTGAATAAACTTAAGTTTATTTGGTTGTGGAAAATACTGAAAGGAGTTCCTTAGGTTTGATTGTACTTCTAGGTTTGGTTCCTGTGCAGCGGTAAGAGGGGGATGTTGGACTTTCAGGCTGTGTTTACTTTTGAAAGGGGGGGAATATTGGACATCAAACTCTGCTGAGCAGCAGCACATTTAAAGGGCACTGATTACATTGGCAGCATTAGGTGGAGCTGGGAAAGGGTGAATATTCAAAGGTCCCTCTCCTCCACACTACCACCAGTCCTGCCTCCTTGTGGCCTCCTTGTGGGTTTCATGCCTCTTGCGCAGGCAGTGTGGATTCTAGAGAAGTGACCTCCTGTCTTAAGACTTGGTTTATACTTCTAAAAATGACAAATTCCTCTTATTTGGTACCTTTCAACTTGTTTAAGGATTATTTTCCACTATGGTGAAACAAACCAGAACCCACATTCAAAAGAAAAATTCTCTACCCGATGCACAGCTTTTAAAAAGTTCTATACAGAAAAGCCTGACCTTGACTGCCCAGCACTTCTCCTCTCGTTTCACTGTCTTTATCTTACACATTACCATATTTATGCTTCTATTTGAGTCTCTGTGGCTTAAGGCAGCATTTGATTTTCTCCTTAGCTCCCTTTCCTGCATAATGTTTTCTTTCATACTTCTCTAGGCTATGTGATTCTGAGTTAACGCCTTCCATATAACATTCCTCTCCAGACACAACCCAAACTCTCATCTCAGCTCCTGCTCAGATCGCCAATATCACTGGGGTAAGCATCACACGCATTCTACAACACTTATTGCTTGTCCAGTTTGATAGTATTTGCATTTTTGTCTGCCCATCACATGCACTCTCCAAGCTACTTCTGGTAACGGACTCCTACACAGGAGTCATCAAATGACCAAACAAGCTTTATGGTTACAAGGGACTTCAATTTAAATCTACTTTTTATCCTCTGCCAGAGACATGTGAAGAAAGAGATAAAAAAAAGAAGATGTTATTTCCTTTCTGAATATTTCAATCAGTCGTACGCTTCTTGCATTTAAAAGAAAAGCACAAGTGTGAATATATATCACACTAAATTTGTTTTGCTAGAGAAAGGTCCATAATGTTCTATGTGCACACTGTGACTTTAGGGCGAAGGATCTTCAAGTAGTTCCCCACACACACACAAAAAGGCAACATAAACTTGACAACACTTTCAATGAGTGAAGTCATCCTTGTTCCCCGGGTACTATTGATTGAACAAGGCAAATTTGAATGGGCTTCATGTGAGGGGGGCCAAGGGACCTGAGAGGACTTGGCAATGTCATTGTCCAACAAAGGCACATGGAGAGGGGGAGATGAGGAACCCAGACTATATTCCAAAAAACGCTGAACTCTAATCTGCTGAAAGTACAGGATTAGAGCCAATAGTGACTGTATAGCTCTCCAGGTACACCTCCATGTTAATTTCATTACCTAAAATACTTAGAACGGATTCTCATTACCAAAGGCAATCTGCAACTGACTATTCACTGCAAACTTTAAAAGCTTTACTAATACAATTAATGTCCTTACTTCTTCCTAAGAAATAACACATATACATATATAAAAATATTAATTATGTTATTTTATATGAAAAAATATAAAGAATATATATAAAGAAGAAAATATGATAGGTATTACCTAGTCTTAGTTATATATCCTTGGGTTACCCAAGATGATCCTAGTTTACAACTATTATCTTGGCATAATTGTTAATGATGCCACTTTCAAACTCAGAAGTCACTGTAACTAGATTAGAGGCAAAAGAGATCTTGCATAAGATACAGGATAATTAAATGTTGTAATGGGGTGGAGATATTAGAAAATATTATGCAATTTTCTTTGCTGGAAGTTGCTAAAATAGTCAGCTGAAGTTTCTAAGAAAATTTGTCAGGGCGCCTGGGTGGCTCAGTGGGTTAAAGCCTCTGCTTTCGGCTCAGGTCATGATCTCAGGGTCCTGGGATCGAGGCCCGCATCGGGCTCCCTGCTCAGCGGGGAGCCTGCTTCCCCTTTTCTCTGCCTGCCTCTCTGCCTCCTTGTGATCTCTCTCCCTCTGTGAAATAAATAAATAAAATCTTTAAAAAAAAAAAGAAAATTTGTCATATCCAGAATGCTAGACAATGAATTATGTTTCTGGTGCTGTCAGAAACACATAAATTTCAAAATAGGTCCTGGGTAAACTGACAGTCACAGGGATATAAATTCATGTTAAATATGTCCAGAAGTTTCTAATTTATGCTTGGGTTATCTTCATATTTGGCCTAATATCTTTCTTGGTTACATTTTTTTTTAAGATTTTTTATTTATTTATGACAGAGAGAGATAGCGAGAGAGGGAACACAAGTACAGGGGAGCTAGAGAGGGAGTAGCAGGCTTTCCTGCTGAGCAGGGAGCCCGATATCGGACTCGATTCCAGGACACTGGGATCATGATCTACTCGGAAGGCAGATGCTTAAGGATTGAGCCACCCAGGCACTCTCTTAGTTACATTCTTTGTTTTTGTTTACATTAGTTTTCTCAAAACACAGGCAGGTATCAGGCTCTACTTGGTGTCTTTAAAACAGTCTCTGAGTTGTTCCCACTTGCCTGACATATTGCCAGCACCCTCAGGAACGAGTCACAGAGGGCGTTCAGGCAAAGCATATCAGGGCTTGCAAACTGAAAATGGAAGGCTATCAGTGCCCCTTGACTTCTGATCCAACAGCTCTTTGCTAAAGCTGTTCCTCTGTTTCAGAGTAATATCTAGCTCATATATCCTACTTTATGGTGCTTCATTTCCTCCTATTGCTTAAATATAAGCTCCTCTCTTCTTAGTTTTAGTGGTACAGACTGCGAAGTGGTCCCCAATATCCATTCTCTCTTTTCCTACAGTAATAGTGCCTTTCCAATATCTTCCACACTTTGTGGTTGGTAATGTGGCTGCTGGCTGGAGAGGAAGCACATTTACCAGCCCCCTCGAAGGCAGGTGTGGCCATCTTACTGTCTTTCACGTTTTAATGTAAGCAGAAGGTGTGTCTGTTATTTCTGCATTGTTTACTTAGAGGAAACTTCTTGCCCTGGACTTTTCCCTTCCTGAGAACAGGAAACAAGAGTGGCAGCCACCCAGCTTTGACCACGCAGATAATGACAGTGCCCCAGGGCCCTGCTACCCAAAGCGTAGTCTTTGTATTGGCAGCATCAGCAGCACCAGGATGCTTTTTATTTCTTTGTATTATTTTTTAAGTTTATTTATTTTAGTATCTGCACACAACATGGGGCTCAAACTCATGACTCTTGAGATCAAGAGTCACATGTGCTTCCAACTGAGCCAGCTGGGCGCCCGTCACCTGGATGCTTTTTAGAAATGCAGAATCTGGGGCCCCATTCTAGACCCACCAAACCAGATTCTGCAGTTTAGCAAGATCCTCAGGCAGTTTCAGTGCACATTAACATTTGAGAAGTACTGCTTTAGGGGACGGTGGAGCAACAGGATGGAAGGAATCTATGTCTCAATTATTGCATTAGAGCACAGCTGTCTCCCAGCCTGATCTGCCTACCTGTAGACCATTCTGAGTGAGCAGATATAATTGTATCTTCAGTTAAGTCACTGAATTTGGGGGTCCCTTTTTGACCTCTAACCTAACTTACATGGTTTTTATTTCTTGTGATAGCAAACCTTTTTAAACCTCTGCTGAAGTCTTATGGAGCTAGAGGTAAGAAAGGATATTTCCTTTCTGAATATTCTGGAGTATGCGCTCCACCCCTTAGGAGAATATCTAAATTTAACTCAATCTATGTTGATTTATCTGGGACTGGGAGAGTGGGGAGTGCTCTTACCCCATCCTCCTGAGTATCACTCTGCATATTGCAATGATCATTTTTGGTCTCCTTGAGGATGCTGACTTAAGAAGCTCAATATAAATATTAAATGAATTGAATATACAATGTCTCTGGAGATGGTTTCATCATTTTTTTTTTCCAGAAGACCCAAATCCTAACTAGCAGCATTAATCAAATAGACCACATTCATTTTAAAGTACATTAGGGCATGCATACTCTCATTTTAATATATAGACTCTCAGACACTATTTAATTTAACAACCACCATTTCTCCTTACTTCTTCTGTTCCTTCTCTGGTTTGGTAAATGTGTTCTCTAGACTTGCAATTCCCCTGTTTTAATCCAACAAATATTTACTTAATGCCTCTGAAGTGCTAAGCGTTATATTAAATGCTAGGAAAACAGTAGTGAATTGGATAAAGCAGATCTGGCCATGTACAGCTCACAGTCTAATTGGGCCGAAGACCAATGAACAAGTAATTACACAGCTGAAGAATATTAAAGAGTGGAAAGTACTTAAAATACTTGCGATAGTGTTCATTGATTCAATACATGGAGAAATAAATTAATCATTAACACCTTCACTCCATGCCTCTGTGGAGATAAAGAGCACTGTTCCTTTATCTTTCCCTTTCCTGTCTTCCTCATTGCTTTGGGTTCGTACTGGCCTTTGGGCCTGTGCAAGAGAAGCTGGATAATTAACCAGCTAAAAATAAGGGCTTACAGTTAATGCACACAGAAAATGACTGGAAAGGAACTTGGCAAATGGAAATAGTTGTGGCTTATTTTATTCTTTTCCTTGTCATTAAAATATTGATTGTACAATACATTAAAACTGGGACCAAAAAAGTCATGTTTGTGTGTGTGTGTGAATCATTATCACTTTATAAAGGAAGTGAGGTTTTATTTCCTGTGCAGTACCAATATCTCACTGGCGTCTACTGGGACACACTAATGTCCTTTTCCTTTCTTCTTGGCTAATGCAAACAAGCCACTGTGACATCCAATTTTGGGTATTTGGTCTATAGAGGGCCCAGCTTTCTGTTTCTGTATTGCCAAACGACTGAGTTTTAAATGTTATCTTTGCCCACCTTGTATTCACATCTGGTAATCTTCTCTGAGGGCATCAACCCAAGGTCGAGGTCTTTTCCACAACATCACTGTCCTTCCTTGAAAATCCATGGATAATAGATAGGTCAGAGAGTGAATTGGTAGTTGACAAAATAAAGAGGCAGTTGCTCAGGACAGGAGAGAAGAGCTAAACAAAACTATCACTATGGGATGGCTCCTTCTGAGGCCAGAGTTCTGCCCAGGGAACTGTTGATAAGTTGCAGAATAAGGAACATCCCCAAAATTAGTGGTTTAAGATAACAGTAACCATGTTTTTGCCTGTGAGTCTCTGATTTGGGCAGGTCTTGGTGGCAGCAGCTTATCGTTGCTCCGTATGGTACTGGCTGGGGTATCTCACCTGGGTTGGAAGGGCTCAGCTAGTTTCACTCAGGTGTCTGAGGCTCCAGCTGGGATGGCTGGAATGGTCAGGGATGGCCAGGCCAGTTTCTCTCCAGATGGCTTCTCTCTCCTTTACATGGTGTCTTAGGGTTCCTAAGAGAGTGAGAACACAAGTTTCAATGTGCCATGAAACTTGGTGCAGTGTTATTTCTGTTCCATTCTTTTGGTCAAAGCAAGTCACAAGGCCTTCCCACATTTAAGGGAAAGAAAAATAGACTACTTCTAGATGAGAGATCCAGCAGATGTGCTGGGACTAGGAGAGGTTGTTGGTGGCCATGTTTGCAGATCTACCACATATTATATGTCATCCTCAGTAAGACCCACTAAAAACCCACTGAGCATCTACAACCATCATGAAGATTACAGTGCAGAGGGGAGATTCATGCCACCAAATGTGTGTAGGTAGAAACATGAAGTTACCCTACTTGTTTTTAAGGTTATCACTATGACTACTACAACTAAAAGGTCTAAACTGTGTTAACCTTGCAATGCCTGGGTGGCTCTGTCGGTTAAGTGTCTGCCTTTGGCTCAGGTCATGATCCCAGGGTCCTGGGATCAAGTCCCACATCAGGCTTCCTGCTCAGAGGGGAGTTTGCTTCTCCCTCTGCCTGCTGCTCTCCCTGCTTGTGAGCTCACTCTCTCTCTCTCCCACAAATAAATAAAACCTTTTAAAAAATAAAATAAAATGTGTTAACTTTAAGAAGTTAATATCACATGAAACCATCTGATATTCACACCAACCGGTAGGGTTGGTGCCATTTCTAACTTATAAATGAAAAAGACTGAGGCATATCATATCTTCTCATTTAAACTATATTTTCTTAGAATGCATATGTATTTAGATATTTCTTTATTCCATTTATTGGATTTCTTTTGGTTCATTTTTTGTATTCTTTTAAGCTGTCCTGTGAGGTAGATATATAAATAAATAGTTTGCTACATAAATACATTGCTATTTATTTATCTTAAACCAGGTTCAGGGAGCATCTGGGTGGCTCAGTTGGCTAAGCGTCAGAGTCTTGATTTCAGCTCAGGTCATGATCTCAGGGTCATGGGATTCAGCCCTGTGCTGGGCTCACATTGGGCTTCATGCTCCACAGGGAATCTGCTTAAGATTCTCTCTCTCCCTCTCCCCCTGAGCTGCTGCCATGCCCTCTCTCTCCCTCTAAAAAACAAACGAAAAACAAATCAGATTCAGCTTTAGTGACTTGATCAATATTGTATGCTTAATTCAAGACAGAACCTAACCCAGTATTTTTCTGGACCCAAGAGCTAAAATAATAAAATCTTAAGTGTATTCTCTATTTTAGATATTCTCAAACTCCTGGGTCACACAAGGCTCAGATGATTATTAAACATAGAGAAAACTGAATATACTAAATTATTGTATAAAGTAGTATCTTATTTCAACTTCAGTTTACTTGAATTATATTCAGTAAATATTTACTAAGTGATTACTTGGTGCAAGAATCTGTGTGCTTGGAGCACATCAGTGAACAAAACAGATATTTTTGCTTGTGAAGAACTTAATTTCTAAAAATGACATCTTCTAAGTACAAATAAGAAATAAGTTTATTGTGGGGCTCCTGGGTGGCTCAGTTGCTTAAGCGTCTGCCTTCCATTTGGGTCATGATCCTGGGGTCCTGAGATCCAGTCTCGCATTGGGCTCCCTGCTCAGCGGGGAGTCTGCTCTTCCCCCTGCCTTTCTCCCCCTCCCCGAGCTTGTGCTCTCTCTCTTGTTCACTTTCTCTTTCTCTCTCTCAAATAAATAAAATCTTTATTAAAAAAAAGAAAGAATTGTATTGTGCAAAAAGATTTGTGAGTGTGTTTGGGCAGGAGATTGAGTAGGTGCTTATAATGATGATTTTACAGTATCTTTTTTTTTTTTAATTTTCATCAAAGGAAATTGAACTTTGGTATTCATTCCCAGGAACCTATGTGAGCTTTACCCCCTGGCGATCTCTCTCTCTGCCTTGCACTCCTCTCGGCATTTGAATCATAGCAATGATTTTTACACAGATTCACAGTTCATAATCTGAAGATTTCTACATGTCTCCTACCACCATTCTGTCCTTTCAGGCAGAGTCTGAGAAGAGACTCTCAACGTTTCATGATGACCTTTAATTTATTCTTACCCTTCAAAGTTGAATGCAGATTTGGGTTGAAGTTCAGTAAATATCCATCTGAGGATATACAGATCTGCCATTTAGGGAATATCTTTTATCATCTCACAATCTTATTTATCACTTTTTTGGTTACTGCTTTTCCTCTTGTTATAAAATTAGAAGGACAAATGCAATAAACTATTCATATAACAGAACAAACAAAAATTGTTGCCATCCTGGCAAGAGACACCACCATTTGAGAGTTCAAATTCTTGCTCATTGGGTGATGTGTAGAAGTCTAACATTAGTTTAGAACTGTCATTTTAAGAGTGTTAATGTGTAGCATATGCAATTTCATACACTGAAAAAATACAAATATGAAAATTTGAGAACCACCTTCATACAAATAATTCATGATCCTGGAGTTCTTATGATTCAGCTAAGAAGGTCAGGCAGATACTGTAAAATGAGAGGTCACAATGCAGGGCAGCATAGGACAAAAGGCAAAGAAATGACATGAGGACTAATGGATGGGGCAGGAAACAGGATATTTTGATGCAGACGATGTACTAGGTGCTTGAAAACATTGTATCATCTAATCCCCCTACAACAGTTTTACTGATTAGGATGATGAATGAAACACAAGAGCCATAAGAAATGCTTATGGACACATGATGAGAGAGAAATAAATCAGTTTGTATAACTTTAAAGCTCAAATAATTAACATTTGAATTTATCAACAATTCAAAATGCATTGACTTCAACTGAATTGAATGTTTTCCAGGTCTTTCTAGCTTTTCCATAAGGCTTCGAAAATATCACAAGGAATGCACTTGGAATTAGAAACACCTGAGTTTGAACCCCCGATCCTGCCATTTCCTAGCCCTTCCAGCAAGTCAGTTTTCACATGTTTAAATAGAAAGGATGATACCACATATGGGGTCTATGGGCTTAATGAGACACCATGGTGAATGGATCTTGCAAAGTGCCTGGTAGAGAGAAGATTCTGAGTAAATGAATACAAGTTGAACCTGGCATGATTGTTATTCCCATTACATCTGAGTCTGGAAACAATAGAAGAAAATGAACAGTTATCCCAGTCTTGTTCTTACATGTTCACAGGCTCAAAAAGGAGCTTGAAATAGTTTTCTAAATGAGGTTTGGGAATTCTTTGTGGATTTTAATTACCCATCCTATTGCTGGACCTCATTAGCAGACGTAATTGAAAACTGTCTCTGTATAATAAGGGCAACTGGAATCTCTAGCTCTGAGGCAGTTACTTTGAGGTTACTCATTCCCCATTCTCCTAGAACTCACCAGCAGCCCTCCCTCAAATACACCACCTTGGAAGCTGGGGAGAAAGAACTGAAATTCTTCCACTGCTGTGGTTCCTGTGATTTCAGCCTAGTTAGGAGCTTTTGTTTCATACTGTATTTTTGTAACATGCAGATAAGCAGCGGCAATATAAAAGGCCTTTCAGGGGCACCAGGGTGGCTCAGCTGGTTACATGTCTGACTTTTGGTTTTGGCTCAGGTCATGATCTCAGTGTTGTGAAAGGGAGCCCCATGTTGGGCTCCCCACTGGCCTTGGAGCCTACTTAGGATTCTTTCTCTGCCCGCCTCTCTGTCTAAAAAAAAAAAAAAAAAAAAAAAACCCTTAGAGAAATCCTTGACATTGGCTTCCTTATTCAGAACATACATTCTTCTTTTTTTTCCCCAGAACATACATTCTTAATGGAGGATGTTATTGCCAAGGAGGTGAAAATTGGTTCTTAGAAGATGAGTAAACCAGGGCGCCTGGGTGGCTCAGTGGGTTAAAGCCTCTGCTTTCGGCCCAGGTCATGATCTCAGGGTCCTGGGATCGAGGCCCGCATCGGGCTCTCTGCTCAGCAGGGAGCCTGCTTCCCCCTCTCTCTCTGCCTGCCTCTCTGCCTCCTTGTGATCTCTCTCCCTCTGTGAAATAAATAAATAAAATCTTTAAAAAAAAAAAAAAAAAAAAAAAAAAAAAAAAGAAGATGAGTAAACCAGATACTACAATGGTCTGTGTCATGTCACAGTACATACATAAATAAACAGTATATCTGTGGTATTAGGTTTATGGGGAGGGGACATTTAGGGGGGAAAAAAAGCCTAAAAAGGCCCTTTAAGGAAGTTGATAATGAGAAAAAAAAAAAAAGGTTCAGAAACACTGACTTAGAGAAAACAAAATTCTCCACCTCAGCTTTTGACTCCATGAGGGAGACAGGACACAGGGCCATTCTTGGTGCTCCATTCTATGATGGCAATTTCCATGGTTCTAGTTCACCATGATAGTGGTTAAAGAGAAGGGCTCTGAAGACAAGTTGCTTGGTTTGAAGCCCTGGTCAACCATATACAGTAGTGTGATCTTGAGCCAGTTAGCTCACCTTTCTGCACCTCACAGTTTCATTTGTAAAATGACTATTATGATACCTGACATGTAAGGTCGTTGTGAGGGATGTAGGATCCAGCCTGTGTGTGCATGTTTGTATTTTAAAAAGATTTATTTACTTTAAAGAGAGAAAGAGGGGGGGGGTAGGGGCAGAGGGAGAGGGAGAAAAAGCCTCAGGCAGACTCCCCACTGAGCACAGAGTCAGATTCTAGGACCCTGAGATCATGATCTGAGCAGAAATCAAGAGTAGGACACTTAACCTACTGATCCACCCAGGTGCCCCAACCCCAACCTATATTTTGAAAAAGAGTTTAGCAGAAGTTACTCCTGCCTTTATGAAAGAGTTCTGGTGTCCTTTAATCCACATCCTCTAGGTGACCAAAACCAGGCAACATCCTCTTTTTTTAACTTTGAGAATTTTTTTGAAAAATGTAGAATATATATATAGAATGTAGAAAAACACTTTTTTCCCCCCACAACCTGAAAAGTTAACTTATGTTAGCATTTTGTCATCTTTCCTTTAGTCTTTTTTATGAATAAAAATTTTCAATCACATAAAGAATACATATATATATTTATATACACATGTTCCCTCTGGTCTACATTGTGAAGCAGACTTTTTAAAAGTGCCCACTGCCTGCCAGGCATAATTTCCTTACAGGTTTTCTTTTTTTTTTTTTTTTTTTTAAAGATTTTTTTTTTTTATTTCACAGCGGGAGAGAGATCACAAGGAGGCAGAGAGGCAGGCAGAGAGAGAGGGGGAA